>VWZE01012808.1:1841-31780 GCA_013396675.1 Eubucco bourcierii
GTTCAAGGCCAGGTTGGATGAGGCCTTGAGTAACCTGTACTAGTGGGAGGTGTCCCTGCCTATGGCAGGGGGTTGGAACTAGATGATCCTTGAGGTCCCTTCCAACCTTACCATTCTATGATTCTATGATTCTAAAACCATACTTAGAAATCATACTTAGAAATCATTCTGCTGCCAGCAGAATGCAGCCTATTACAGCAATGAGTTCTTGAGTAATCACTCTCAGTGGCAAGTTCTTGAGTAATGAACCTCGGGTAGAAGAAAAAAATGTTTCGGCCATTTTTGTGTGTGTGTTGTAAGTGTAGAAGAGCCTTACTTTCGAAAAATGAAAGATTTCACATAAGCTCTGTTACCGTTTTTAGAATCAAAACATCTTCAAAGACCTTCAAGTTCATCTAAAATGACAATATTTACTGTGGGTTTTCAAGAGAGGCCATGAACAAGTGCTCTGAACTTTTAAAGCAATCATGACAAATCATTTAGAGCAGAGATGCCAAGCTTTTTGACATCCAGGCCACATGGTGTTTACAAATAGAGACTGGGAGTCAGAGTGGAATTGCTCCCTTGGGTTATATGGTCTTTGTTTCCACGACCTACTGCGATCTTCTTGATCAAGAGTACATTTCCTTTACATATGAAACACTTCTATTTCTAGTTGATAGAATGATTTTAAAGGTCGCTACCAAAGCGTGTTCTAAAATTCACAGGCTTAGTCAGATTCTCTTGAAATTTTCTGTGGTCTGTTTCGTTTCAGGGAAATGTACAGTAACTGTTTACCAGAATCTAACATTTTCTTATCAAAGGCCTCTCTTCTGTGTAGGAGAACTCCACGAAACAGAGCTGCTGCTTGTCTAGTTTCAAACTCAGAGTTTCCTCCAGAGGAATACTTGTCTCTTCACCTCCCATGAGTACTTTTAACCCATGCACTTAAAAGGCCAGGAAGAAAAGCACTCTGCCCTAAATCCATCCAAATATCATTTTAGCTTACTCAGCAAAAGTCAGCACTGAAATAAAGCAAGTTTCCTCCATCAGGCTGTATGAAGATTTCTACCCTTTAACCCCAAATATATGAGGAAGAGCACTGCTAAAACACCTCATATTGACTCTGACCAGTGAGGCTCAGTGACGTGTTAAATCTCAGAACCCCTAAGTCACACCTAACGCAATCTTCAAGTGACCACTCCCTATTTTCAAAGGGACACATGGGAAAATGCAATGCAGCCACAGAATCACAGAACATTAGAAGTTGGAAGGGACCTCCAGAGATCATTGAGTCCAGCCCCCCTGCCAAGACAGGATCCCCTAGGGTGGTTCACATGGGAATGCATCCAGGTGGGTTTTGAAAGTCTCCAGAGAAGGAGGCTCCACAACCTCTCTGGGCAGCCTGTTCCAGTGCTCTGTCACCTTCACTGTAAAGAAGTTTCTCCTCATGTTGAGGTGAAACCTTCTCTGTTCCAGTTTGTAGCTGTTGCTCCTTGTCTTATTGCTGCTGACCACCAAAAAGAGATTGGTTCCATCCACTTGACACCCACCCCTGAGATATTTATAGACATTGACCAGATCTCCTCTCCATCTTCTCCAGACTAAACAGCTCCAGGTCTCTCAGTCTCTCTCCATAGGGCAAATACTCAAGTCCCCCAGTCATCCTCATGGACTCTTTCCAGCAGGTCTCTGTCTCTCTTGATCTGGGGAGCCCAAAACTGGACACAGTATTGCAGGTGTGGTCTCATCAGGGCAGAGTAGAGGGAGAGAAGAACCTCCATAGTCCTGTAGGATATACTTTTCCTGATGCATCCCAGGAAGGCATTGGTTCTCTTGGCCACAAGGGCACATCGATGGCCCATGCAGAACTTGATGTCCACCAGGACTTCAAGGTGTTTCCCCACGGAGCTGCTTTCTAGCAGTGCAGCTCCCAACCTGTACTGCTGCCTGTTGATATTCCTCCCCACCACAGTACATATGGATTACTTTCAATGACTCCGGTGGCTCCATAACTCCATAGCTTTGGCAAGTGTCTGAATTCTCCACTACACAAATAACAAAACAGATTGCTAAAGGTTTCTGTTTTCCCTTGTGTCTGCACTCAAATAATTTATCAATATTTAATACTCACAAAAATGGGCTAAAGAGTTTTTGAAGGAGGAAATTCCTAGCTATCAACATTGCAAGAAGCAATGGGCCAGCTGTCCCAAAAATTTACTTTTTCTATGTGTATTTTCACTCCTGTTTTTATCTCAGTTATTTTATAAGAGAAACACTGAATGATTATTCTGTGATCTAGTGAAAGGTAGCTCTTCACCTAACATGTAAGAAACCAAGCAACAGAACTGAGTTTCATTATAGGACACATGATAAGGCTTAACATGCCCAAGCTGTGTGGCACAGTCGACTTGCTAGAGGGCAGGGATGCCATCCAGAGGGACCTGGACAGGCTGGAGAGGTGGGCCCAGGCCAACCTCATGAAATTCAATAAGGCCAAGTGTAAGGTCCTGCACCTGGGTAGGCACAATCCCAAGCACAAATACAGGTTGGGTGGTGAATGGCTGGAGAGCAGCCCTGAGGAAAAGGACCTTGGAGTCTGGGTTGATGAAAAGCTCAACATGAGCCTGCAGTGTGCACATGCAGCCCAGACAGCAACCGAGTCCTAGGCTGCATCAAGAGCAGCGTGGCCAGCAGGGCAAGGGAGGGGATTCTGCCCCTTTACTCTGCTCTCGTCAGACCCCACCTGGAGTACTGTGTGCAGTTCTGGAACCCTCAGCACAGGAAGGACATGGAAGTGTTGGAGCGGGTCCAGAGGAGGGCCACAAAGATGATCAGAGGGCTGGAGCAGCTCTCCTATGAGGACAGGCTGAGGGAGTTGGGGCTCTTCAGCCTGGAGAAGAGAAGGCTTCGAGGGGACCTGATAGTAGCCTTCCAGTATCTGAAGGGGGCCTACAGGAAGGCTGGGGAAGGATTATTTACAAGGTCCTGCAATGACAGGACAAGGGGCAATGGGTTTAAACTGGCAGAGGGGAGATTTAGACTGGATGTTAGGAGGAAGTTCTTTACAGTGAGGGTGGTGAGGCACTGGAACAGCTTGCCCAGGGAGGTTGTGGCTGCTCCCTCCCTGGAGGTGTTCAAGGCCAGATTGGATGAGGCCTTGAGTGAGCTGTACTAGTGGGAGGTGTCCCTGCCTATGGCAGGGGGTTGGAACTAGATGATCCTTGAGGTCCCTTCCAACCTTACCATTCTATGATTCTATGATTCTATGATTCTAAATATCAAAACCTAAACCACTGTCACAATGAAACACCTCACACAAATCTTAGCGGGTTCAGGAGGTGAGGATTATGACCTTTTGAGTTACTGCGTTTCTCTGTACTTGCTGTTTATGGAGCATCTAAGACAGATAACCAAGACAGAATGTTGATTAATGCAAAGTCATTACTGAACAAATTACAAGTCATTAAAACGAAAGAGGTGACACAAAGGCATATCCAGAAAGGTATCTTGTTTATATTTCACTTGCTCTTGTCATACTCTGTAAAAACAAAACCTGTACTGGACTGAAGCCCTTCTCTGACCTTTTCCCAAACTAACAATGTTTTCACAGAGAGGCGACAGCAGTTATCTTCTGTTACGTGAGAATCTATTATATCATACTACAGACAATTATTCTTCCTAAGTGAAGCTGGAATGAAATCAGAGGAAAAGAAATCTCATCCACTGAAAGGGGACTCAATAGGGTAAAATCCTGCATTTTATAAAAACAAACATGTACTAAGTGATGGGAACATCGTGTCTTGCTTCAGCTTCACATTTAGCTGCACATTGTGAGCAATCGAAGATCTGATGATTCAGCCATAACTTACACACAAAATGGGTCAGAGAGAAATGGATCAGAGGAAATATTTATTTATAAGCTTTTATGGCTCTTACGCTAATACAAAGAAGGCATTTTACATTGTCCAGCCATGTGCCTCCAAAGACCAAGATGTTTTATTTAGAGGTGAGGGCTCACTATTAATTTTGCTGATCTACATCCTCATCACAGGAGTTTTGCTGTGGACCACAGTGCCTTCAGGAGATAATCTCTCAATATCAATATGCTCAACTTCAATCTCTACACTCATGTCCTCACACATTTTCCTCTGAGAGACCTGTTCAAAACAAGCACTGTTGTTTCTAACACATAGATTCTAAGAACTACATGACTTCTGTATGTCTTTGCAATAGTACAGATTTTGTGATTCATATAAACACAAACTTAAGTTCTGCCTCTGCACATGAAGTAAAGCACTGGATTCAATTGTCAAGCCACTGATAATTTTTGTTGTTTGTTTTTTTTTTTTCACATAACTATATTACTGATTGAAATGAGATACTGAGCTCCAGCTTATAAGAGGTGTGCTATAAAACATATTTGGAAAGGGAGTTTTGCAATTCTTTGGACAAAAAGAGAAGGAAAATATGTTCTGCTTGCTTTCCACTTACAGAAATATAATACATTTGTAAATTTGTTGTCTTTAATGCTCTGGTGTATAAATCCTGTGTGGACCAGAAAAACACTGAGGAGGTCAGAGCACACAGGTCTGTTATTAAGATTTTATACCTTGCAAAATAGTTTCTTCTTGTCTTGAAACTCAAATCAGTGTGTTTATTTAAACTTTTAAAAAGTTATTTCGAAAGTCCTGTAAATGGGTTACTGTAGCACTACCTTCTGGGAATCCTGTGCTCTGCAAGGCCAAAATGCTTTTACATTTCCAGAACACTGACAATATTTTGGGGGACTGACCCCAAACTGTAGATGTTTTGCATTCTCTAGTGGAGATTCCAAAAGGTAAAGAAAATTTGAAGGGACACCCTCCAAGTTCAATGTAATATAAAGACAGGTCATGGGAAACAAAAGATATATTCTTATCTAACGAATCACACAGTTATTCAAACTCTTATCTTTAGACTATCATCAAAGTAAAGGTGTCCCTAAGTACATTTTTAGGCAATGACCTTGTAATGTCAAAGTAATAATTTAGTAGTAATAATATCTAATTAATTTCTATTTTAATAGATTTCATATTGTCTGGTATCTCTACTTCTGGACTTGGCAGAGACAAAACACAGTGAGTGGTCTGTTCATGGACCTTTAGTACAAAATATAGCTTTGAAATGCAAAAAGGAAATATTTTTGCAACTCCTACCTGCCCCAGGTTGGGAACTATAAGGTTAAAAAGAGTCCTCTGGGGACTGGAAGATTGTTATTTCATCCCATAATTCTGCTGTCTCTTCATAAGCTCACGGCAAGGCCAGCTTGTTCTCCTTTCCTCCCTCTCCAGCCTTGTGTCGGGTAAGAGCTGCATTATCGGGACAAACATGTAAGGATAGACCTGGTTTGGGGCCTCCAGAGGCTGTGCTTAGGCCTCTGGGATGGCAGAGGCATGGGTGGGGGGAAGGATTGGAGCACTGGGGATGATAGACTTAGTTTTGGGTTGGAGGAAAATTCAGGAGGTTCGCATATGGATTCTGTATCTGCTTTGTAATTTCTATCTGTTAACTCTCTCTCCAAATACAATTCTGTTTTTTTCTCCAATTCATTTGAGAGCTTTACTCTGTCGGCTCTTTAAACCCATGACACTACCATAAAAACCTTTTGAAAGACAAGTATATTTTCTAACCTCCTAGTTGCTGAAGAAAAAGAGCAATGGCAAAAGCCTATTACCTAGGTTTTGGTTTGCTTTCTTTTATGAAGACTGAGCCTTTCTCTAGTTTTAAAAGAAAAAGATGTGAGCACTTATTTATGAGGAAGGTCTTTACTTGCAGTTCTGATGCAGACAGAGGCTTTGAGCTGAGCACAGCTGCCTGTTCATCCCTGCCCTCCCTGTGGTTTTTGCTTCTGTCTCGCTCCCTAGTGCACCCAGGGACTAGAGTTCCTTCATTAACTCTTTCATGTTCTAAGACTTCCTCTACATCTAAAAACAGTGCAACACAGTGGAAGTACTCCTTTACTCAACTCTGGTGAGGCTGCACATTGAATACTGGGCTCAGGTTTGGGTCCTTCACTACAAGAAAGACATTGAGTTGCTGGAGCATGTCCAGAGAAGGGTAGCAAAGCTGGTGAAGGATCTAGAGAACAAGTCTTATGAGGAGCAGTTGTAGGAACTAGGTGGCAGGATGAGGAGTGGCTGAGTGAACTGGCCTTTTTCAGTCTGGAAGAGGCTGATGGGAGACGTTATTGCTCTCTACAAGTACCTAAAAGGAGGTTGTAGTGAGGTGGGGGTCAGTCTCTTCTCCCTAGCATCAGGTCATAGAATAAGAGAAATGGCCTGAAACTGTTCCAGGAGAGGTTTAGTTTGCATATTAGGAAAAATTTCTTTCCTGAAAGAGTGGTCAGGCATTGCAGTAGGTTGCCCAGAGAGGTGGTGGAGTCATCGTCCTTTGCTATGTTCAAGAAGAGTGTGGACATGACACTTTGGAACATGGTTTAATGGCCATGGTGGTCTTAGGTTTATGGCTGGACTTGATGATCTTTGAGGTCTTTTTCAAATGAAACAATTCTATGATTTTGTGATTCTAATTAGGCTGGTGCCAAGGCCCAATGTGCACAATAGATACACACTGGGAGGTTTTACTTCACACTAGTATTAATCTGACCCTGAGAATTAACAGTCATTATCAGGCAGAGTGCATTGGATGAGACTTTGGAACATATCTCCCAGTTTAAGTTTCTCCAGAGTGAAGTGAGTTTGTGCAGTGAGACCAAATATGTGAGACAACATGAACTGATGCACAGTAAGTGCAGTAAGACCAGGAGTCACCTCTGAAGTGCACTCCTAACATAAATTAAGACGCTAGCAGAGATACACTCAAAGGTGCACTGGAGAGGGTCTTGTTGCTTATTATAACATTACTAATTGAGAGTCCAGCAGCATGACATTAGTTGTATGTGGGGATCAGAATCCTGATAACAAGTTTAATGAACACAAGTTATCTTTGGCCTTAGGACAGATTTGTGCTAGTTAAAATGATACTGCCACACTGGTCAGTCACAGTGACTGCCTGGGAATCATGATTATACTCTCTATAGGTCAGGTACAGTCCATTTGGCAGAAACATGATGGTATCAACAAAAATAATTCATCTCAGTGGTTATTGAAAGTTTTTAGTGTTCAACATCACCATGTAGCTACTGAGTGTTTCAAATATTTTGCTGTGTCCCACTTTTTTCCTCTTTCTTCTGTTTCCCTTAATTTGGGAGCCAGTTTCCAAGCAATGTTCACCAGTAAAGGCCATCACTTGCTATTACCATTTAGAAATTAAATCCTCTGACAACTCAGCCTGATGGAAAAAGCCAGCTTTTGCTTTTCTACTACACCACCATATGAACTAAATTAACTTCCAGAAACACAGGGCTCACTCTTTGGCATGTTTCAGCTTCTGGATGTCAACTGGGACTTGCAGTACTCTATGCAAGATGTCAGATAATGTTAGTTTCTGAGGAACCTTAGAATAAAAATAGTTTTTAAAAGTTATACAATGCCTCCTCTCCAAAGAGAAACGTAGAGACCTGAATACTCCAGCTAAAACATCAGAGCATAGAGGGTGGAAAAGAGGGACAGAAGTTCATTTGCCCTGCAAAAGGAGCCTGTGGCAGATACCTTTGTCTTGTACAGCACTGCCAGGAGGGCTGATCAGTGAAGATCAGCACTTGCTATTAACCCTGGCTCTTGGCATATGTGTTTAGTTCAATTGCAGTACTAGCCTAAAGCATGTTTGTGGCCATACTACACTCACCCTGTAGCAGCACATAATAAGTCAATTTGGGTGTTTCCACATGACTGCTTTCACCAATGGACATATATACTCCTGCCATTCCCATCCCAAGAGGTGCAGAGCTGGCTCAGCTCCTGACAAGGTTCACACTCAGTGTGACTGCAATGACAGTCTCAAACTGTGCCAGGGGAAGTTTAGGCTGGAGGTGAGGAGAAAGTTCTTCACTGAGAGAGTCATTGGCTACTGGAATGAGCTGCCCAGGGAGGTGGTGGAGTCACCGTCCCTGGAGGTGTTCAAGGTGCGTTTGGACGTGGCACTTGCTGCCATGATCTAGTCTTGAGGTCTGTGGTAACGGGTTGGACCTGATGATCTTTGAGGTCTCTTCCAACCCTGGTGATACTGTGATACAGTGATACTGTGACTGCAAGCAGACCTCTGCTGATTTATAGCCTACTTGGACTGCCTCATGCACACTCATCAGTCAGCGAAAGATGTGCAACCATGCACTTCTACTTTGTGAAGACAGAGAGAAAGCATAGACTGACTTTGTTGCAGTATAGCCCTATATACAGCCCTCAGCTCAACTTTGACCACAGGCCCCCTGGAATTACTTTTGGCCTCTGATGTGAAGTCCAGAGGAGGGCCATGAAGATGATCAGAGGGCTGAAGCAGCTCTCCTATGAGGACAGGTTGACAGAATTGGGACTCTTCAGCCTGGAGAAGAGCAGGCTTTGAGGAGACCTTATAGTAGCCTTCCAGTATCTGAACGGGGCCTACAAGAAAGCTGGGGAGGGATTATTTACAAGGTCTTGCAACAAGGGGCAATGGGTTCAAACTGGCAGAGGGACGATTTAAATTGGATGTTAGGAGGACATTTTTTCCAGTGAAGGTGGTGAGATGCTGAACAGGTTGCCCAGGGAGGTTGTGGCTGCTCCCTCCCTGGAGATGTTCAAGGCCAGGTTGGACGAGGCCTTGAGTGACCTGTACTATTGGGAGGTGTCCCTGCCTATGGCAGGGGGTTGGAACTAGATGACCTTTGAGGTCCCTTCCAACCTTACCATTCTATGATTCTATGATTCTATCTCACATCAGCAGCACTCATGCAAAGCTGAAATTTTCCACTTGCCCACTGACACCCCGCCTTTTCACTGCCAAACTAGCAGTGTGCTAGATACTTACACACAGAAATGCAGTCATTAGGGGCCTGCTTCCACTGAAACTACCAAAAGTTAACTTAATTTGTATCAGTGGAGGTTGTGCTCAGTTCCTTATCAGAGAAAATAGAAGGAGCAAACACAAAAGAGATACAATATGCTTACTAATGTACCTAGTACTGGCATTAACACTAAACAACAACCCATATGGTACCACTTACAGCCAGACAATCACTACATGCTGGGAACCCCAACACTCAACATAGCATTACAGCCACCATTAGCGGCAATGAGATTTCATGCACACCCCCTACCAGTCCCATTTGACGCACTGACAGTAAATACTGGGCTTGTGTGTGTATCCATTCATGCAGTTAAAGCCCTTTGGAATGAATACCTGATAACAGGTTTAGTACTTTAAATTAGCATAGAGGAAACACCAGCTGCTAAAAGCCAAGGCATTATTTCAGGCTTCTTATTTTAAATAAAGTTGATAAAAATTATGTTTGCTTTTTCCGCTCTATTCAAGGCTAAAGATTTACTACACACAAGTCTTCAGTGCTCTTATTCATGTAGCAGTCAACTGACCTTCTGTTGGCATTAAAAACAGAGTTGGAGACAAATGAAAAGACTGTATATCATTAGGGAAGCTTTTAGTCTCTGGGGTATTGAGGGGAACAGCAACAGTAATGCTGTTCTCAGAGAGTCAGACTGATTGCTGAAGCAACTGAGAACAGAGGCAGCACTCAGTAATGTTCAATCACAGGTCACAGAGGTTCTCCAAGTTATGTATCTTCCAATCACAGAAACAAACAAACAAACAAACAAAACCAAAAATAACAGTATTTTTAAAAAATTTTTTAAAAAAAAAAGAGAAGCCTAGAGGAAGTTTCTTTTCATAAAGATTTCTGAAACTGTTTCTAACTGTGAGCTCAGATCTTTTCAGCGCTGTTCCTTTAGCTGAGAATATACTTTTTGGTTAACAATTAAAACCACTGCCAATCTTTACATGTTTCCTATGTTTTGTAAATGCACAGACTTTCAATTCTCTTCAAAGTATTCTGGAGGAGATGTGTGCAATTAACCTTCACTTACAATTTGGAAAAATAGAGCAAGTTACTCAGCAATAAAAAGACTTCAGATTTCCAACTTGACAGGCCTGAATACAGACTCAGTTCTAAAAAGGTAACCTATGAAAAATGTCCTACAGAAAGGGCAATGAGAAGCATTAACAAACATTAGAGAATCATGGAATAAAGTGTGTGTGTACATTTGTGTGTATGCACGTGTAGTACAGGTGCTCTACAGTAAAAAAAAAAAAAGATAATTGATGCTGCAAAAAAGGGTGAGTGTAGTGGAGGGGTAATTAATTAATGTGACATGATATTTCTAAAAATTTAATATTGTTTCTTAATATTCAATACTCACAACTCTCAACACACCGATCACTGATTTTAATAATAATGGGTTCTTTGCATCGGTCAAGGAAACTTTATACAGATAATAACAGGACCTAGAGATATTTATATTTGTTATATTTAGTTTATAAGAAATACAATTTCATTTTTTCTGACTTTCCAAAAATCTGTGTTGTAGTGAGTTTACTGGGGGAGAGATATGCTCTAACCCAGTACAGAGATGTAAAGGCCATAGTGAAACAGCTTAAATTTTTTTTGGTTTAATTTTCTAGTTGTTTGGCTCTAGTTGGCTCGATGGCCTTCACAGGCATCCAATAGATGATATTAAGATCAAATAACTAAGAGAAATTTAAACCTTTTAAATCCTTGGGTTTAGTTGTTTGGGTTTCATTGGGGTTTTTTTTATTTAGTCCAGTGGCCCAGCTGGTAAATAGACAACAGCATTCCTCTGTTTTGCAGGCAAGGAAGAACATATTAAAAACTACAAAGCATTCAAAGGTTTACCCTAGTTAAGAAAGCCATATAAATACTTACTAAACACAAAAATTATTTTCCCAATACAAACACTGACTTAGTAGTTTGACTCACTGTTTTGTTGTTCTGAATTAAAATTTCCTACCCTTCCCTAAGACAGGCAAAAAACAGCATTAAAAAACAAACCAAACAATATTAGTGCTAATAGGTTTGTTGCTGTGTCATCAGTATTTTTCTCTTTGTGATGGAAATACTGCTAAGCACTTGTTATGTTTTATCTGTATAGAATAGTCTCTGTGTGTTTGCATATATATATACACACATATATACATACATATGCATATACATATATATATACATATGCATATATATATACATATATACATACATATATGCATATATATTGCAAAGATTTCTGCCTTGAAGAATCCAAGCAGTGCTACATAAGAAGTTACTCAGTTTAAACTCACTGGTAATATTCTTTTAAAGAATAACAAGATGTAGATATAAATAAATTAAAGATGTCCTACTGGAGAAATTTTTTTTTCTTCAAAACTGAATTAGCGTCCAACATTCACTCAGGAGGAATAAAAGACATCTGTTAAGAGCCACTATTTTGGTGTTGCTTCCAGCCTTATGTCTGCTGCTGTTCTGGGTGGAAATATGAGAAAGCATGACACTTGTATAAATCATAAAGTAATTCATTGTAAATCAAAGTAGATATTACTATGCAGAGTTAGAACTTACCCAGTTTACTGGGCATCAGTCTTCATAAAATTGCACTGTTGCTGCTCTTGTCAGGAAGTGAAAGCAAAGAATAATGCTCTGTAGTACTAATAGTACTAATTTGGTATATTCAGGAACTACTTAGCAAGAAATGGAGTCTCATTAAGGCATTGACTAAATTTGCAAGTGCAGTTTTTCCTAATTATGATGAAATAGCATAGTGGTCAATTGTTGATTGGTTAAGTAAAATTTATGGAAGTGTGAGATCACCAATGTTGCTTAAGAGAAGTATTTAAAACACGAATGGTGACCTTGTAGAAGCTAAAAGCAAGTAAACAGTAGGTGAAGACAACACATATTGTTAGAGAGGAAACTGCATTTTACAGAGCACAACAAAATTCTCAAGCCATTACCAGTAACTACATCCTACAGTTTCCAGAGGTCCCATAAGTCTTCTGCAAACCTTTGGCAGCTTAGTCAGTGACAATAAGAATACCAAGAGTTACTCTTTCCTGCCCATTTATTAAAGATTTAAACCCACCTATTTTTTAACCTCCTTTAACAGTAAGATTAAGTAAGTAAATTATAGGATCTCTTAAGTATTATTAATTCTCTCTTCTTAACTTGTTGTCCATCATCCTTCAGCCTGTATTGATAATAAGGACAATCCAGATGCAGGACTGTTGCATTTGCCCTTGTTGGAACAGTCACATTTCTCAAGCTTGTCCAGGTCCCTCTGAATGGTACCACATTCCTCTGGCATGTCAGCTGCAACACTTGACTGGGTGTCATCTGCAAACCTGCAACTTCTTGATGAAGATATTAAACAGCACAGGTCCCAGTATGGACCCCTGAAGGACACCACATGTAATTGATATCCATGTGCATATCCAACCATTTGAGATAGACAGATAGATAGATAGAGATAACCATTGAAAAAATATGTACATATATAGACACATATACATAAAATATATATAACCATTTAATATATATAATAAATACAATATACTTAAATATAACAATTGAATATATATAAAAACATTATATATATATATATATATATATATATATGAACACTTCACAAAATCTTTGCATTCATGACCTTTAGCATTAAAATCCACCTCCTCATTTTCCTGTCCAATAACATTGCTATTAGCATAAGAAAAGCTTTCTCTGCTGGAGCTCCTGTACATGCAGTGGCATTTCTGGCTTTTGCATCAGCTCTGCTTCTTTTCAGGGGAGTTCTGAAAGCATTTCTTTTATTTTTTTTTCCTGTAACATTTTACAGTCAAATGGTGAGCAATGAGCCTCACAATTTTACTGTTTAATGACATGTACCACATTGAGATAATCTTTTATTAAAGCACTATTGAAAACAAAAGTGAATTATATGTATTTGTGTGGTAATTTTTAAATGTAGCAGAAATTAAATTCTATTTTTTTAACTCCTTGCTTCAGGGACTTACTGTAAGTTTCACCAATCCCTTGGGTAAGGAATGACTAAAGCAAGGTACAGCTATCTTCAAGTTATCACGGGCATTTCAACAAAGCAGCATTAGTTGGGAAGTCTTTAATGAGATCCTCTGTTCACATGATCCTGCTGGTTAGGGTGTTGTGAGATTTGATGACAGGCTTTGTCCAAGTAAATGAGTGAACATATAAAAGCTTTTATTCACAGCAGGCATAAATCTGGTGGACAGGACAGAACAATCCCTCAGGGGAAACAACAGCAGCAGGAAACTCCATCCCATTTGTGCAAAGTCAAATGGGAACTCACAGGGAATACTTTCTCAGCCTCGGTAATTTTCAAAATGGCAACTTGCTTATCATACACAACAAGAAAATATCTGTTATTAGTGTAGTTACAAATAGAATGACTGTCTTCAGTAACTCTGTTAAGCAGTGACGTAGGCAAAGACACAAGTTTGACAACGAACAACTAGTCAACAACAGTGTGTTTGATTTTCTTTGAAATAACCATGGAATTTTCCTATCCTTTTAAATATTCTTTCATTACAAACAAGAAAATAAATTAAGCCAAAGCTTTCTCCAAGTAGCCCTTCAAAAGTTATCCACAAACTCACCGAATCAAAGCTTGTCATATACATTCTTCCAAGTTGACACAAATATATGACCTTATGGGTTTACAGTAATTGTATGATTACTTCTATGAAGGAGTTTAATCACAGATAATTCAATTTAATAGAGATTTTGCTTTATAAAAATGCCAAAATGCACTCTGGAAAGGCATCTCAAAGGAACACGTAACACCAATATGACTGACACTGAACATAGTTAAAGGTTTCAGCTAAAGATCTTTTCCCTTAATTGATTAATCTTTGGTCCTAAACCAAGCATTCAGCTTCCAGTAAAATGCCAAATACTCGTTCTGGTAAACCCCTAACTCAGCCTGCAGCTAGTTTGTGCTAGGGGTGGCCAAGATGCAAGACGAATAAGGACTCCCTGGAGGCTGCAGACAGCCCCAGCAGTGTGCAGGGAAGGTAGGCTACCAGAACTCAGATAGGGAAAATCAAAAGTGCACAAGTCCAGGTGTCCACAAATTCCCAATACAGATGTACTCTGTGTGAGGAATGAGCATTTTCCCAGGTATACAATGTCATCTGTCAGAGTCTAGAGGACACTGGAAGGCTGTTTCTGCTTTACTGGCTGTCTTTCTTCTACACAGAGGCTATGCCATTGCAGAAGAGTTTATGCACATCATCATTTATAATGCAGGAAAAGTGTAAAGGCAATCCAGGAGGTGGGACAGATCCCTGCTGAACACATTCATAATCCTGTATGTACTATTTGCTAATGCTCACTGCCAGAGATGAGGTATTGTGAAATCCCTTGGTGAAATATTGGGTGAAAATCAGGTGCTGCCTACCTCAAATTACCAAAATCAAGACCAGGCTATTGTGAGGTGACTTGCTTTATTTCACCTTGATGGTATTTGTACCTCACTGGGAATTAAAGTGCTTCTTTGATATACACCTTGGCAAACCAGGTATTCATACAATAACTCACATATGTTTTGGTAATGAAGGGTGTTTGTGGTAAGTTGTCCCTGCCTGAATGCCAGGTGCCCACCAAAGCCACTTTATCAGTTCCCTCCTCAGCTGGACAGGAAAAAAGGAAAACACAACAAAGCATCATGGGTTGAGATAAGGACAGGGAGTTGCTATACCATCACAGGCAAAACCAAGTTGACTTGGGCAAATTAGTTTAATTTATTGTCAATAAAAATCAAAGTAGGATAATGAGAAATAAAAGTGAAATCTTAAAACTACTTCCCCCCACCTCTCCCTTCTCCCTGGTGTCAACTTTAGTCCCAAATTGCATACTTCTTCCCAACCAGTGGTGCAGGGGGATGGGGAATGGGGGTTGCAGTCAGTTCATCTCACACTGTCTTTGCAGCATCTTCCTCTACAGGGGAAGAATTCGCATTCTTTTCCTACTCCGGCATGTGATTCCTTTCACAGGGTGCAGGGTTCCTTCAGGACCAAACTGCTCCAGCATGAGTTCCCCATGGAATCACAGATACTGTCAAGAAATCTGTTCCAGCTTGGACTTCTCTCTCCATGACTCCACAGGTCCCACAAGAAGCCTGCTCCAGTGCAGAATTCCCATGAGGCCACAGCCTCCCTTGAGCATCTCTGTGCTCCAGTGTGGGGTCTTTCACAGGTTGCGGGTGGGTATTTGCTCCACTGTTAACTTCCACGAGCTGCAGGGGGACAGCCTGTTTCACCATAGTCTTCACCACAGGTCATAAGGGAATCTCTGCCCTAGCCCCTGGAGCCAGATTCATCCTTCTGCTTCCTCTTCATCGATCTTGGTGTTTGCACAGTTGTTTCTCACTTCTGTCTTCCAGCTGCAGTTGTACAACAATTTTTTTCCTCCCACTGCTTAAATATGCTATCATGGAGGCACTACCACCACTGCTGATGAGGTTGGCCTTGGCCAGCAATGGTGTGTCTTGGAGTCAGCTGGCATTGGCTCTGTTGGACGCAGGGGAAGCTTCTAGCAGCTTCTCCTGTAGTACTCTCCCCTACAACCAAAACCTTTCACACAAACTTGGTACAGTGTTTTAGAATGATAAGCACTAACCAACCACTCATTTTCATTAGAATAAGTTATTTCTGCTTCCTCCTTTTAATTATTGATTAAAAAGTACTGAAAAGAAGTGGAGACAAATTGTTTAAGCCTCTGAAATATATTAGCAAAATAATGTAAAGCAAAATATGAAAATTGCCTAGCTGGATTCCTTAAAATATTTAAATAGAAAACAGTGTGCTTTTTCTTCTCACTGCAGTTTTCTGATAAGAAAAAAAAATTATTCAAATATTTAAATAGAAAACAGTGTGCTTTTTCTTCTCACTGCAGTTTTCTGATAAGAAAAAAAAATTATTCAAATTGTGATATCTAACTGGTTTTGTATCAAAATATTCTGATATATTAATTAGCCCTTTCAGCTCTGTTCTGCTGAATTCTATTCTATGTATTGGTTGGCATTTTAGTGGGCTGTCAATCTGTGGTAGTTGGATCAGAATTAAATCAGAGCACTAGAAAAGTTTGCAAAATACTTAGCCTTGTGATAATGCAGGAACTTATTGAATATTATGAGGCAAAAATAGTTGGAAATATAACAAAAAATTGTTTTCATAGGCAGGAGATATACAGAATGAAGTCTTATTTTTTTAAAAAGTGATTCTGTACCTGTATGTCTGTGCTGAGCTCTGGTTAATGACTAATTTATTTCATTTTGGGGGAAAAAAAAAAGGGGGGGGGGGGGGGGGAAGACAGGAAAAAAAAAGAAGAAAAAAACCCTTCTAATTTGTATCTTCTCATTGTAGAAAATTAATTGGGATTCGACATTTATTTTTTTGCAGCTACATTCCACAAAATAAGTCAGACCTGGAAACACCTGATGGGTTTTCCTGGGTATCTCAGTTCACCATCCCTGGTTCTGTTGAACAGCTTTGTAAGAAATCTGATGTCAGCTGAGTTTTGGAAGAAAATATGAAATTATAACCTGGAAAAAAACAAAACCAAAAACGTTTAAGGGGAAAGTAGAAAAAGAAACTGGTAAAATGTCTTCCTGTATTCATTTATAAGTGCCACATTCAGAACAGTCATGAAACAGCTTTCTAAAGGACAATTCAACTGCTTCCTGATTTGCAGTTCAAAGGGGGGGAAAAAAAAGGCAAGAAAAAAAAAAGGCAAACCCAAGACAACACGACAATGTTAACTGTTTTCTAAATTCTTAGCCAGTGAAAATCTACGAAATGTTTAGCAGAAGCCCATGCTGTCCTATGACTTTAAGGAAAACCCAGGCGGGGCCACTACCTCGGGGGGCCGAGGGCCGGGGTCTAGGCTGGGCCAGGCCACAGCTGCTGCGCTCCAGCCGCGGCTCAGGGGAGCGCGCTGCGTCTGGACTTTGGCGCCCCCTGCTGCCGGCATTGCAGAACCGCAGCGCCCGCCAGAGCCGGCCCCGCGGCACACGGGTTTGCTACCGCCGCGAAGAAGCGGTGCGGCCCGGCGGAGCCTTCGGC
Organism: Eubucco bourcierii; assembly: GCA_013396675.1. Lineage (NCBI taxonomy): Eukaryota > Metazoa > Chordata > Aves > Piciformes > Ramphastidae > Eubucco > Eubucco bourcierii. The sequence goes on from VWZE01012808.1 coordinate 18,915, forward strand.
AGCTTGGCCTGCTGGGGGCCGGTTATCCCCGGGGGCGCAGGAGTAAACCTTGGAAGCCGACGCGACACCCTCTACTGCTACCGGAAGCGGGCCGTCCGGTCTCTTTTGACTGGGACTCGAAACAGTGCCTCAAAACCAGGCGTCCCGTCCCGTCACGATCGTGCTATTTGAAATCGAGTGAAATTGGCAATCCTGTGGTTGACAGAGAAAAGAAAAACTGGAAAATCTCTTCCGTTTTGAACGTTGTTTGTAACAAAGCTTTGCTGGCCTCAAAGCTGAGCCCGGTGTGTGCTTCTGAGGGCTTGTTTTTGTTACACAGCCTTGTCTGCAAACTGCCTGCCAAGGACAGTCTTCTGCAAAAATGAAGAAAGAAAATTGCCAGACCAGATGTGGCTGTGGAAAAGGTGAGGCAATGTGGAGAAACATGTGGAAAATAAATGCTTGAAAGCTCATTTTATGCTGGCCTGACAGAGAACTGGGTTAGAAGTAAGTACCTCGCATGTGGTTTCTGCACACACACACACACACACACAAAGCTGAAATGCTGAAATAATGGAGGAAAAAAAACTTTAATGCAAGGACTAATCCCTTAATATAATATGGTTGATTTTGAGAAGGTGGGAATCACTTTTTTTACTGTGATGGTGTCTGAACATTGAAGTAGGCTGCCCAGAAAGGCTATGCCATCTCTGTGAGTACAACAGGACATGGTCCTGAACCATCTAAGTGACAATACCTAAGTACATGATCTCAAAAGTTCCCATCCAGTGTCACTGATTCTGTGATCTCTCTCCATTTGTTTTATCAGAAATTGAAACAGGACACAAAAAATAAAGTGTCATTGTCATTGCTCAGGACCAGGCAGCTGAACTGCATCTGGGCTTACGCTGTGGAGATTGGATCCTAAATTTCCTCATTTAGGCAGAGATTCAGGGAAAAAAAGGGGGAAAAAAGAAAAAAAAACCCACGCTGCTATTTTAGCACAATACATACAATGTATTTACAAGTATGAAGAACATAACATAGTGGGTAGATACTTTCTGTGCTCAGGACTATTTTTGCCATTGTCACACCATTTGAAAGTCAACTTTGAACTCTGAAAAGTAAGATTACATGAAAAAGTTATGACAACATGAAAAAGTTATGACAACTTTTAAGTTTTCAGAGGGTGATGCTGTCCTGCTTCATTCCTGGCAAAGTCATTCAGCTTGCTATTATGACAGGAGAGAGCTCACCTGTGCTTAGTTTTGCATTAGAGACTTGTTGCCGACTCTTAAGAAAAATTATGTTATTGCATGCTGTTGGTCTGTAGTTCTGTAGCCAGGATGATGTCAACATTTTTGCAGAAAATAATTAAACTGCAATAAACTTGGGGGAATTTTTAATTAAAAGGGGAGTAATCAATTCTTTAAAAAATAAAGTTCTTGTAGGTGAAATGCAATGCCCTCAGGACATGCTCTATTGTAATAATTGCTATTAAAAAACCCACATAGTAAGAAAGATGATTATTGGAGAGCTTTAGAATGTAGAAAAACATCCCAAAATAAATACATGTGCTTATCCGTTCCAAAGTGAAGCAAGCATGGCAGAAGGCCAGCATGTTGCTCCTGACTGAGCTCAGACACAAAGATGGACCCAGAAGGTGAAAGCAGCAACAGGCTGAGAAGAACACACACGCTCAATGATCTTAGGGGTCTTTTCCAACCAAAACAGTCCTATTATTCTATGATTCTGTGGGTTTTGGCTACACATGTTGGTGTAGAATTTGAAACACCAAAGCACAGCCAGAGGTGAAACTAGCAAGGGAGGCGCAGAGCAACAGGAAAGGATTTCATAATTACACTGACAACAAAGAAAAGGTAAGGAGCAAGTGAGCCTCAAGGAGGCAGAGGATCTCGTGGTGAAAAGCATGAGAAAGAATATAGTGCTTGATGGCTATTTTGCCTCAGTGTTCGCTGCTAAGGATTGAGTATCTCCAGAGAGGGAGAGTCCACAACCTCCCTGAGCTTCCAGTGATCTGTCACACAGTGAAAAAATTCTTTCTCAGGTTCACATGGAACCTCCTATGCCTCAGCTTTCACCCATGCCCCTTGTCCTGTCACTGGGCATCACTGAGAAGAGCCTGACTCCATCCTCCTGGCACTCACCCCCTACATATTTACAAACATGTATGAGGTCACCCTTTAGTTGTCTCCTCTCCAAGCTAACAAGCCCAAACTCCCTCAGACTGTCCTCCTTAGGAAGATGTTCAACTACCTTAATCATTTTTGTGGCTCTGCGATGGACTCTGTCAAGCAGCTCCCTGTCCTTCTTGAGCTGGGGGGCCCAGAATTTGAAACAGTACTCCAGATGATTGTCCTTAGTCTTCCCTAGGCTACTAGTAGAGTATGTGGGACTAAAGCAGGGCCCACAGCATTGCAAGAGTTCAGGATCACTTAAGTCTCTTCATACACAAGAGGTCAGAGTCAGTTGGAGTAGGACAGAAGGTAGCAGACAGAAGTCAGAACATGGGAAATTCCAATCAGATGTTAGGAAAAACAAATTACAATTGAGTGTGGCCAAACAAGTGAAACATGCCCAGAGAGGTTCTGCAGTCTTGAAATTTGAGTTAAAGAGTACTCAACTAGAAAGGTATCTGAGCAATCTGATTGAATTAGATGTGTTGTTAGGAAGGGAGCTGAAATGGATTTGCTCTAGAGGTCATCTATGATTCCATGACTTTACCTTGCTTTGCAATTATAGAATCATAGAATTATAGAATCATTGTTTCAGTTGAAAGAAATCTCTAAGTGCATCAGGTCTAACCTTCAACCTAAGACAACCATGGCCATTAAAGCACCCACTTGGTAACTCATTTTTGCAGCTGCCTGATCCCATACAACTCCTCTCTCTACACCCTTTACATGCACCATGATAAAATATAACTGGGACAGTTGAGACAGAATACAGGTTCCCAGAAAATATGTTCATTTATATATATACAATGCTATGCACACACATATACTCTAAAGGATGCAGGCTTTTTCTCCTGATTTTATATGTTAGTGGAGTCTGGTCAGCAAAATCACCACACCACAGGAGTCACAAGGAACAAGTAGAACTTATTTAGTTTTCTGTTAAAGGTAATGGCTGATGAAAGACAATGCATGTTGGGACTGCTGTTTCTGGAGAACTTGTACAGAACAGAACTCCTATTTGAGTCATAGTATCATAGAATGATTTGAGTTGGAAGGGACCTTAAAAGTCATACAGTCCAAACCCACCTTTCTTGAGGAACCTATTCAGTGTTTGATAATCCTTCCAGTGTAGAAGTTTCTTCTAATATCCAATCTAAGCCTCCCTTGGTGCATCAGAATTCCATGGCATCATGCTTTTCAGTTTGCAGCATCTTTATATCCATGATCATGCTGCCAGCATTTGCAGAACATTTAATGTAGTTGTGCTGGTTTTAGGCTAATTGGAATATTTTAATGAGAGAAATTAGATCATTGGTTGTGAAAATAAAATAATTATGAGGTCTATATCATTCATTGGTTTGCTGAGAGGGATAAAAAGCTAAAATGTAATTAATTTTCTCAGTCTGGTATGTGATGCTCCTCCCCTTCACTTCTCCATTGATCTGCTTTAATATCTCTCTTCTAATCTTAGCTAACAGAAAACAGTATAAGCTTTGCTGCTTGTTTTCTATGTCTGTTTGGGAATATAGAGGGAGAAAGAGAGGTAGCTTTGAGCCCTTCTGGGCAATTTCTTTGTCTGGGATGGAGTTTGGATTTCTGTATTATTTCTGATTTGTATATAATTGCAAATACTTCAAAATATATTGTGTATATATGCTTGCAAATTTTGCCATGCTTAAATATAGCTTCATGTTACTGCCAAGCTGTCTTGAGATAGTCTGGTAAATTCCAATAGTGGGGGGTTGGGGGTGTGTGTGTGTGTGTGTAAGTTCCTAACCAATCTCAGTAGTAGATTTCAAGCAAGAGTTCTTGAGAGCATAGTTTAAATAATTCATGTTAATTACGCATTATATTAGTGATCATTAAGTAATTGGGAAGACTAATGGTAACTGTTGTATATAGTCAAATTAAATTTAGAGTGGAGCTATTAATCAGTTTCCTACTTGCAACTTGAAGTACTATACAATATACATAAACATACTATGTATTTTGTAGTGAAGTATCAATACAGTATAATGGTTTTTTTTTCATATGTATGTTTAATAACACAGATCAATAATAAAAGCAAACTGGGGTTGTTTGGGGGTTTTTTGTGTTAATAAAACATAACTCAATTTACAGTAAATACATGACTGAATTTACAGTAAATACACATGAGATTTAAAAAAAAAAAAAAAAAAAAAGAGAATTAAATATAAAAGGATGACACGACCTTAGTTCTCTTGCGTTNCTAAGTAATGTAGAGGATATTGTACTGCCAAATTAAGGATTTTCCAAGTGGAAAGTAAAATGCCTTTTGTTGTACTGTTTTGTTATTTCCAGATGTCTAATGCACTTATCCCTGCAGTGCCACGTCAGTAGTAATCAGACTGTGGAAATCATGTTGTCATTTATTTATCTTACTGGAGCATCATAAACTGGGTCAAATAATTGCAGTTCACCAAACTGAGATTTACAAAAATCTTATGTATAACCATACTGAGAACCATCATAGGCCCCTGGGATCAGTTTATTGTCCTTGTAAACTCTCTGTGCTTAGCTAAAAATTATTTGGGTTTGCAGTTGTTTTATTCTTAGAGAAAAAATGGAGTGAACTTCTGAAGACAGTAGCCATCTATCTCGTGGAAAATGTTCTAATGTCGTTGTATTTCAGATTTGCACCAGGCACACTGCCAACTCATCTCTAGCACTCTGCTCTTCTAAGTATATGCTAAATTTTGAAACAAAACCAGACTACACCAATGGTCACATTTCAGAACAGTCAAATGATGACAAAACTATGGGATTGGCACATCCTTTCAGCTGCTAGACTCCATGAAAGAAAATGAAGCCATTAACTGGCATTAAAACCATTAACTGGCATTAATTATTATCTAATTACTTGGTTTGGTGCCACAGAAGCACTAATGCAATTGTGACTGGTAGATAATGCAACTTAGACAAAAGTTCTTAACAACCTTATTTTCACAGTATCACAGTATCACCAAGGTTGGAAGACACCTCAAAGATCATCAAGTCCAATCCATTACACAGACCTCAAGACTAGACCATGGCACCAAGTGCCACGTCCAAACCCACCTATATAGAAATCATATACAATTTCTAATCTAAAAAAACAATAAAGCATTTTCCATCTTCTCCTTAAAGACACTATATTGAAATCTCATACCCACATAATTTAAAGGAGTTGCAGCCTGACAACTATTTGCAATTGGGACTTCATCCTTTTTGCAGTTTACACAGCAGATCCAGCTCCCACAGCACAACAGAGACACAAATCAACCTTAGGGCAAACTGAGTTCATTTTATCTGCAAAGGGAAGGAACTCTTAAGCCCCAGAAAATACACTCTCTACCTGTGACCCAGCTAGTAGAGCAGTATTTTAGGATACTAAAGCATATGTACTGAGTTCAAAGGAGTCTCTGCAAATAGTATTGGAAATGTTTTTAGCTTCTGAGGTACAGTAAATATTCAGACATCCCCCTACCCCTCTGTTACCAACATTGAGAAGTCCTTTTTTTTTTTTTACTTGACTTTTAGATCCCATTTCTATTTGCAAGAATGGTCCCTCAAACTTTAATTATCTTTTCTGGCCCATCTTCTCTGCGATCTAACCAACACTGTCAAAGAAGAGAGTAAATCTGGTAATTAAATATGGTAATATTTGCCAGCAGAGATCTACAATCTTATTTTGCCACCTTCATTTTCAAGCAGGGATTTTAATAATGCCAAGAGGACCCTCAGGATGTCAGTAGACTCTAGGTCTACATCCAGTGTCCAGATTCCCTTAAACTCTTCCTTTCTGCCCACAGGTTTGGATCTGATTGTCAGAGTGGGTTCCACCATCAAAGTTTTGAGGGTTTCATCAAAGCCATTAAATTTTTCCACGGGCATTCTTCAGCAGGATTGTTATAGTGCAGCCTGGAGACTCTGATTATAGCCCCAATACAGTGACAGCTTCCAGGCTTGCAGCCAAACAAACTCTTCAAGCAATCACCAGCTGCTCTAAAGCTTCTTCATCTTAGTGCAGAAGCTCTGTCATTTTGGTAACTATAGAGATCTGCTGCGTCCATGTTCCTGTTAGACGTGACTGCATTCCCACTAAGACTGGACTGAAAGGAAGGACCAAAGAAATTCTATATACTGTTTGTCTCTCAACCTCTAATTTCAAAGACTACGGGGTCTGACAACCAAATCTCACCACTGTCAGAGAACTCAGTCTCTCCCAGTAGTGTGAGCTATCTCTTCTCACAATACCTCTACAGGCCCTATGATATTTTTCCTCAAGCTATTTCCTACTGTGCTTCTAACATAGGCCCCTACTATAAGGACAGTCTTTAGTTTCTCCCTAGCAGAGAGAATCCTTCTGTTTTTAGCAACTTTTACCTCCAACTGTTACAGACTAGTCAAGCACTGAAGAGGGTTATTTTTCTCTCTCTTATCCTTGTAACACACCCTATCAAAAGCTTCATTTCCTGCTATAGCTGCATCTGTCTTTGGAAAGAAGGTTTAATACATGGTGTTTCTGAAATGATGATGGTTTCTGGTCACTCTATTGATCAAAGTGTGAGACAGCAAAGAAGAAACCCAAAGAGTTGTATCTGATTTCATTCCACGTGCTACTGGAGAGCTATCTACTGACACTGAAGGAGAGATGAGAAATACTGTATCTAGTTGCTGCAGACTAGATGCCAGAAACATGGATGTACTGACAATACTCTCTTTTTTTCTTTTTTTTTTTCTTTTTGTAAATATTATTCTATTTTTTACTAACAGAAATTCAAGCAATTCACATAATAATGTAAAGTGCACTTTTACAGTTCAAGCTGGTTTTGTTCATTTCCACTTTATGTGAATGCAAGAAAGTAGAGAACAAAATAATAAGATCAGGTCCATATAGTCAAAGTTTTAAACTGACAAGTTTATATGAAATGTTACACATTTTCTTTACAGGGGAAAAAAAAAAAAGTGATCATTTGTAGTGAATTATGAAATAGATAATGGCAGAATAAACATCTGGTTATGAAACACACTGACTGTGAAAATTAAATACAGAACAAAACATAGATCGTACATGGCAGTATGTCAAGGTCCGGAGAACAGAGATTAACAGTATCTCTGTCCAGAGGAGCCAAGACTGGTTCTTTTAGATTTACATGTTGTGAAATTAAGGTGCAAACGAGACCAGCTATCACCAAGAACTATTTATTAAAGGATGAAATTGAACAAAACCGAGGGAGAGAGGGAAGAGGGAAGAGAGGGAGAGGGAACGACGGAGAAAAAGATTAAGAGCAGGGAAGGAAAAGAACAGGGATTATATTACTATCAGCCGCAGATAGGGGAGAGAGAGGGAGAGAGGTGTGCCCGGCCCAGGGATGTCCTTCTGTAGAGTGGTTCCTCGGGTCCTGCTTGTGGGTGGGGCTCCGGTGGTGGGGCTCCGGTGGTGGTGGTCCGGTGGAAGTGCCCATGGAAGTGCACCGGTGGTGGTGCCCCCTTTGCAGGCGTTGCTTATGCCTTTTTATACAGTTTTTAGGCCGGTTGTCCAGGTGCAGCTCCCCAGGAAATCTTCCTGTGTGTTCTCACGCATTTTCGGGGGCGCGGCGGCGGCACTGGGCAGGGCCTCCGCCCCCTCCCTACACCGGTTACCCATCCATACCCCAAATACATAGCAGCCGTTCTTCGGGGTAGCTAGTGTGAAGTATCGGGTCCTGGGCATGGCGTTCAAGCCAGACTGAAATCTCAGAATTTCATCAAGACACTCCATCTAGCATTCCTGAGGTCTTGGGCAGATATCTGGGCCAAGTCCCCTAAGTCCACAAAGCTGCTGTTTGCATGCTTTTGCCAGCAATCCTGGCCCATCTTTAACAAAGGCAATCTTTATCTTTGTTGATTGCACTATGGGAGGGGCAATCAGTCAACCTTACTTGTATCAAAATCAGGCACTGAGATCATACAGAACCCTACACAGGTCTTTAAGTAAGTCAGTGTTAAGTTGCCTGATAAGAAATATGGAAAGAAGAGGTTAAGTTTCTGGAAAATGAAGCTGAAATGAAGAAAAGGTGTTTTTACAAAATGTAAAGGTGGAAATGTTTATTCCTAAAAGAAAATTTGCTGCAACTTCTTGACAATTCAGATAAGCAGAGAGCATATAAAAAACAACATTCAGAAGTCATCATTACATTGCTTTTATACTGAGTAACTTTGTTATGGAAATACAGAGTTTTGAGAAAGAACTGTTCAGTGAAAACAAAAGGTATTTTTGATGCAGTGATACTTTATCCCACAATAACGGTAAGAGATATATTTTCATAGGTTAATGGAAATACGGATTATAGGTTCTCCGAATTTTCATTGAAACTGATTTAATTTTGACTGGCTTATTGTTCACTGTCCATGTATCCCACTGAATCCCAGTCTCAAGAAATCTCCCTGTGTAGCGATGAACACCATTAAGATTTGCAAGGCCACACTGGTTGAACCACCATCCAGTGTTACCACTGAACTTACTGCAGCTCTTTACGGGCTGTTCTTTAATAGTGCACGTTGGCCTGCATCCATCATTATCAACATCTAATGTGCTGAAAGGCATTAAATTCTGGTTATCTGCTTTTCTGTGTTCTCTAAATGCATCACCTAAATAAAAGAGATAAAACATAAAGATAAAAGGGTCATTTATGGACAAACATAGCGTTTCTTACTTCTTGTATACCTCAACATTTTTTTCCTCTGAATTTATTAGAAAAATAGATCTTTTCAAAGCAGTTCAAGACCACCAGATAACAAGCTGGCAATGGGATAAAGAGATGGGAAAGGAAAAGTATAAAATACTGAGAAGTATGGAAGAAGTTGAAATTTTATTAAACATGTTATATTTTTATTGCTTGCAGTGATACACACCAGCTATGACGGTAAAGGTTTCTGTCCTTGAAGAGAGTGGAAGAAAAGATAGAAGGAACAAAAAGGATTGTTAACTTCAGATTTTCCAAAGATGTGCCCAAAGCCCCAGAGTAAGTGTTGAGATAAAATGGAATTGTTAAAACACAAAGGTCAGTGGTGACTGGTTCTCTTGTCTTTTTAAAGAAATAATGTTTCTTACAAATACAGGTAAAGAATTAACACATTTTGAGATTAACTATTACTTTGGTAATAAGAAACGTTCTTGCATATTAGTAAACATGACAAAAAAATGAAAAAAAGGAGTAAGCCATGATGCAGTATCCACATTTTGTATAGCTAAGGGACACCTGGAACTGTAAATTAATTGGTGTCTATATATCAGAGACTAACTCTTATACACTGTAGGCCTGATTTGTTGCAGTCAGTTTCTTTTGGTATCCTTTGTATGCCACTGTGCAGGCACTTCTGAACTAACCAAAGCAACAGCATCATGAAGATTTCCACTACTATCAGCAAATTTGAAATGACATAATGGTCATCTAAAGAATCAGACCATTAAATGGATATACACAAACATACACAAAATCCCTTTTGTCATATTGATTCTCTGGACTTGAATCCATTAAAAATCCTTCATTTTCTTTATTAATTTTCTTTATTAAAAGAGTGATTATTCAATTGTTCCATTAAAGACCTTGAAACAATAAATTGAAACTATTTATTACTATGCAAAGATTGATACTGCCATAACCAGTCATGACATCATTAACTGTTTACCTGCATAAGCGTTCATTATTATAGGGAAAAAACAGACTAGAAATAAATATTTTTAAAGTAATCTTAATCAAGTATTACTCTTTTGAATGCATTTCATCACATTAAGAAAGGGAGCAGCTATCTCTACATATTTTAAAGAACCAGGGTCTTACCAGCATTTCCTGAATAACGTCCCAAGTGGATCATAAAAGAACATGCTTCATCCTCTATCCAGAATCCATCATAAGATGCATAGGCATGCTTGTCATTTTCTGATTCCAAATCCACACAGAGACTGAAACTAGTGGCTTTTTGATTTACAACGTTAAAAATCTTCCTCAGTCCAAGCCAAAATTCCCCTAAAACAGAAATAAAATGTCAATAAATGTCTAGAGATGGAAAGTGTAAAAGAAAAAAAAAAAAATCTAGTTTTTCTACTTTCCTTCCTGAACCAAGTGTAGTAAAACTTGTATGATCGGCATATATTCTGTTAAAAGACTACTGAAGGCACATTCTTCCTACATAATTGGAAATCCATGGAAACAATTCCCATGTGCACGTCAGTGTTTTCCTCTGTGACATTTCTAGAAAACTGCCCACATGGTAACTTTGAAGCATTCCTCTGCAATATGCCTTAGAAGACCACAAAAGTGGATGAGCTAAAGATCTGCTTGATTACACAGAACTCAGCAGTGTTCCTAAGGGCAATATGAGAAATTATGAGCTCAAACTCTATTCTTGAAATTTGCTGCCTCTGTAAATCACTTTTTTTTGCCATGAAAGGTTGCTTCATATGTGCTGCACTTTTTTGTACAGTTGAAAAGTTGTGTGCCTCCATGGCAATCCCAGATAAACTCCTGAAAAAGCAACTTGCTTTAGACTTGCTAGATGAAAAGTGGCAGTAAAAAAGAAATATCACCGTTGTGTTGGTATTAGCTACTGAAAGATTTCCATTCTGTTTCTAATTTTTCATGCCCTTTGGTAAAATATTAGTGATTTTTCACTGCTTTAAGGAAAAGTGCTTTAAGCAAATGTAATTAAAATCAATTAAGGTTGTATTTTATTTTAATCCAAGTAAAGAATAAATACAACTTATACATTATTTCAGAGAGAAAATACCACAACACTTTAAATATTCTTTGTGAGACTGAGAATGGACAATGGCTAAAAACTAGTAAGGTGAAATAGGTATGGATAAAAAAAAAAATCCTAGTGTAAATAAGACTTTTAAAAAACTGTATCTTTATACTACTAAAAATCCCACACAGTTTAGTGGAATGTAGCTCACAAAGATAGTAAAAATTTTGAGTTCAAAGCACTTCTAAAGTATTTAAAATGAATACCAGAAAGGTCACCAAATCCATCCAGATATTCAGACCATGTTCTCTGAAATGGAACAATTCCATCAGTTCTCTTCTGAAGCACAGTCCATCCACCTCCTTGGAAATCCATGTCACACAAAACCTGAAATAGACATAAATAAGATTAGATACTGTTGAAACAACTGTTATGAATAGAACATTTTAGTTTTACATAAAAAAATGGACTACTCAGAGTTTTGCTAAGCAACATAGCTTTCAAATATCTTAACAGAAAGCTCAGAGAGAATTAAAAAATGAAGCTGCAGTATTTCCTTACATGTCCTTCTTGTACTGCTTGATTTTGATATTTTACTCAACCAATACAAGCTGTTGTGTGCAAACGTTTGCTCATAACAGAATCATAGAAATGTTTGGGTTGGAAGGCACCTCCAACGGTCATCTAGTCTAACCCCTTGCAGTGAGCAGGGCCATCCTTAACTAGATCAGGTTGCTCAAAGCCTTTTTGTGACTGGCCCTGCATATCTCCATGGTTGGGGCCTCAGCCATCTCACTGGGCAACCTCTTCCAGTGTTCCACCACCCTCATGGTAAAGAAGTTGTTCCTAAAATCCAATCTGTATCTACTCTAATTTCAGGTCGTTGCCCCTCATCTTACCGCTGCAGGCCTTTGTAAACAGTCCATCTCCAGCCTTCTTGTAGCCCCTCTTCAGAACCTGGAAGGTTGCTATTAAGTCTCTCCAGAGCCTTCTCATCTCCAGTGTGAACAACTCCAGCTCCCTCAGCCTGTCCTTGTAGCAGAAGTGTTCCAAACCCCTGAGAATTTTTGTGGCACTTCTCTGAACCCACTCCATCAGGTCCATACCCTTTCTGGTGTTGAGAGCTCCAGAACTGGATGCAGTACTCCAGATGAGGTCTTACCAGAGCAGAATAAAGTGTCAGAATCACCTCTCTTGATCTGCTGGCCACACTTGGTTTGATGCAGCCTAGGTGTGGTGGTTTGAGAGGTTCCAGGTTATCCCAGATTTCTTAAAAAAACTACAGAGACCAAGATCCATCCCAGGGGACAAACTGGTCACCCCCAGATATTGTAGTTTTGTTATCCAGTCACATAGTCCTTCAATCCTTTAAAAGTAAGCGGCAAGGTCACTTTGTTCTCTTTTTTCCCTGCCTTCCCAACTCTCCAGATGGATCCTAATCTGGGTAACATGGTAACTATGTAAGCATACCCTGTAGGCCAAGGCCACGAAGGAATCTGACCTTATTTGGGAGACAATGGGGATGGGAGAAAATGACCACTGGGGTTTGTTTTGGGGTGGTTTTTGGTTTGACTGGGGGAAGGTTTTGGGTGAATTCTTCTGTATCCTGTATCTGTATTAAGTGTTAAGGATTCATGTATGCTGTATCTTTTCCTGCATATTTTTAAATACAACTTCTCCAATCCAGTGAGAATATTGTTTTACTGCCCTTTTTCCTTAGAAAAAAAAAGTAGAATAATCTCAGTCTGTTGTGCTCTTACACAAAAACCTACAACACTAGGATGTGAGACCAGTGACAAGTGGTGTCCCTCAGGGGTCAGTGCTGGGACCAGTGCTGTTTAACATCTTTGTCAGTGACATGGACAGAGGAATGGAGTGCACCCTCAGCAAGTTTGCAGATGACACCAAGCTGTGTGGCACTGTCGACTTGCTAGAGGGCAGGGATCCATCCAGAGGGAC
>VWZE01012808.1:31862-47486 GCA_013396675.1 Eubucco bourcierii
TCAGAGGGCTGGAGCAGCTCTCCTATGAGGACAGGCTGAGAGAGTTGGGGCTCTTCAGCCTGGAGAAGAGAAGGCTTCGAGGGGACCTGATAGTAGCCTTCCAGTATCTGAAGGGGGCCTACAGGAAGGCTGGGGAAGGATTATTTACAAGGTCCTGCAATGACAGGACAAGGGGCAATGGGCTTAAACTGGCAGAGGGGAGATTTAGACTGGATGTTAGGAGGAAGTTCTTTACAGTGAGGGTGGTGAGGCACTGGAACAGGTTGCCCAGGGAGGTTGTGGATGCTCCCTCCCTGGAGGTGTTCAAGGCCAGATTGGATGAGGCCTTGAGTGAGCTGTACTAGTGGGAGGTGTCCCTACCTATGGCAGGGGGTTGGAACTAGATGATCCTTGAGGTCCCTTCCAACCTTACCATTCTATGATTCTATGATTCTATGTGATTGGTCTTCTGGGCTGTAAGCACCCACTGTTGGCTCATGTCCAGCTTCACATCCACCAGCACTTCCCAGTCCTTTTCTGCAGGGCTACTCTCAATTTCATCATCCCCCAGCCTGCACTGATATCTAGGATTGCCCTGACCTAGGTGCAGGACCTTATACTTTGTCTTATTGAACCTCTTCAGATTCTCCTCAGCCCACCAGAAGCTTTGATAAATGTTACAGTGTATTAATAATAGTAACATGCAATGGTACATACTAATCATGCAAAGTGTTACAGATAGAGGGACTAACACTGCGATTATACCTGTAATTAACAAAATAAAATAGACACTTTTTTCACTCAGCATCAATACCTTCTTCCCCACAAACACTGTATTTGCAATGCCTAGGAAATGAGAGCCTTTAATAAAGAAATGGAAAAAGGGATAGCAGCAACTCAGTATATAATTTAAGGTAAAGTATCAAAAAGTTCAATATAAGGGGCCCCAATGCAGAGAAACCTCAATATAAACATTTAACAGCCTGCAACTGAGCAGTCCCACTGAACACATAAAATCAATTGTCAAATTTATGAGTCTTTACTAAAATTTGTGTCCAACAGCATGTCAAATGACAGTGGTCCATATAGACCAGCAATAGAATATCACGTGCACCTTTTCTTCTCAGCCCATTTAACTTTAGACACATAAATTAATTCCCTAGTTAGGAATATTATTACCCTTGTCCGCCCTGTAATCTCCCTCCTATACAGAGAAATGTGCATTCATAGCATGGCTCTGGGAAAACAAGATCCAAATCACCCTCTGCAGGTGTTACACCTCCATTGTCTACAGAAAGGGCCTCTGGACCCTTGGCTGCTCTCTAAGGATTTCCGTTAAGCATCTAAAGAGGAATCTATCCAGGTCACTGAGTATTTTTCAGATATGTTCCCAGTGCCAGAGACTGACCAGTTCTATCAGGGATTAGAAAATGTGGGCATCCTAATGTAGGAAAGAGCATATTGCACATTTAGATGCTGCACCACCTACAGTGTTCAAATCAGTTCTAGGGCATACTATGCTTAATTAGCAATACCTGAAGGAATCCTACAGGAAGGCTGGAGAGGGACTTTCCATAACGGTGTCTACGGATAGGACAAGAAGGAATGGTTTTAAGATGAGGGAGAGTATATTTAGACTGGATCATAGGAAGAACTTCTTCATTTCAAGGGTAGTGGGACTCTGGAATAGGCTGGCCAGGGAGGTTGTGGATGCCTCCTCCCTGGGAGTGTTTAAGGCCAGGCTGGATGAGGCCTTGAGCAGCTGACTGTAGTTGAAAGGCATTCCTTCCTATGGCAGGGAGGTTGGAATAGGTGATCTCTAAGTTCCCTTCCAACCTAAGCCATTCTATGATTCTGTGATTTTAAAACAGAAGTTCATTCATGTCTCCCAATGTGACTAGATCACGAGAATTAACCTGGAAAATGCTTACTGCTATGAAGCATTTAAACTACTTGTGATAACAGAAGTAAGTTCAGAATATAATGTTGGCTATCAGTTAATCATAACATTAAACAGGTGCACAGGTGATGAAATAAAGCAGGAGTTTTTGTTCATGTTACAGGGAATGTAAAGAATTAAACATATTTCAGAAAAGGGAGATTTGCAAACTTAGCCTGTTGCTTAAAGCAGAGTCTAGGTGGAAGTCAGTTTAACCCTCAAAAAAAATGTTTTAGTTTGAGCCTTCTATGTTGCACCCCCATTGCCTGTGTCAGCCAGAGGTTTTTCACTAAATCAAACACTTGTTGCTTGGCAGGAATGTGTCTATATCATATTGTGAACCTCTGTGACTTCACATCTTCTCTATGAACAAGAAGAAAACAAGAGGACAGAGCTGCAGCGTGATCTAATACAACCTAGGAAATCTTGGATCTTCAAGTAAGTCAGTGCCATTGGATGCTTTAAGGAATTTTTGCAACACAACATTCTGAATGAATCATAGCGAGCATCACGTGCATGACAGAAAATGAAGGGCTGTATTCCCTGGAGAATCACCCAAAGAGGGTGCAACTGAGATAAAGAGAAAGAGAGAACATTCTGATGTTAGGGTAAATTGGTGCGAGACCTGCCACCCCACTAACCACGAGGGTCGATTCAGCTGAGGTGGCTGGCTAGGCAAGTGTCCCCTTCCTCCCTCACTGCTCTGTGTGTGTCCCTCCCGAAGCTCCACACTTGATCTAAGCGGACAACCTTCCCTGAAGTATGTTAATATTCTAGTCTGGAGAAGAGGCTGAGGGGAGATCTTATTGCTCTCTACAATTACCTGAAAGGAGGTTGTAGTGGACGTGGGTGTTTGATCTCTTTTCCCAAGTAAGTGGTAATACGACAAGGGGAAATGGCCTCAGGGGGGGCCAAGGGAAGTTTAGATTGGATTAGTAGGGAAAATGTCCTAACTGGAAAAGTGGTGAGGCACTGGAATACACTGCCCAGAGAGGTGGTGGAGTCACCATCCCTGGAGGTGTTCAAAAACCATGTAGATGGTGGTCTTAGGTTTACAGTTGGACTTCATAATCTTAAAAGTCTTTTCCAACTGAAATTATTCTATGATTCTATGAAAATTAATGCAGATACCTAAAACTCATTACAAATAATCCCATTGCCTCATCTGCTGCCTCGAGAGGATGATTGCATGCTTGGCTACTCCTCTCACTATGAGTCAGAAATAGAAATGGGAGCCCACTTGGTTACAACATCAGTCTTCAGTCCAGTGTAAGTCAGCGTAAGTGTTGCTGGTTCTCTGAAGAAGCAGATTAGGTCCTACATGAAAAGTCAACAGCCAGTTAGATATGGCATCAAAAAATACACCAGGTAAGGGAAAACATGAGCTAGATACACAGAAAAAAAAGTCATCATTGTGATTTCATAATCCTTTATATATGGCAAATGATGTTGTTTCTTAAAGTCTTACAATAGCTGATCCACTTTACACCTTGTTTTACATCTTGTATCTTGTGCAAGGTGAGAGGGGCATGACTGTGCCAGATCCATTTTAAATGAGATTATCTGTGGGACAGCAATGTGCCCTTGTGGCTGAGATGGCCAACCATGTCCTGGGGTGCATTAAGAAAAGTGTGTCCAGGAGGTCTAGGGAGGCTCTCCTCCCCTCTGCTCTGCCCTAGTGAGACCACACCAGGAATACTGTCTCCAGTTGAGGGCTCCCACAATGAAGAGATACAGGGATCTGCTGGAGAGAGTCCAACAAGAGAGTATGAGGAAGAGAGACTGGGAGACCTGGGGCTACTTAAGTCTTGTGAGGAGAAGGTGGAGACAGGATCTTATCAATGTCTATAAATATCTGAGGGGTGGGTGTCAAGATGAAGGTGTAAGTCTTTTTCCAGTGGTGCTCAGTGATAGGACAAGGAACAGCAGGTATAAGCTAGAACACAGGAGGTTCCACCTCAACACGAGGAGATACTTCTCTACGGTGAGGCTGATGGAGCACTGGGACAGGCTACCCAGAGAGGTTATGGAGTCTCCTTCTCTGGAGCCTTCCAAAACCCAACTGGATATGTTTCTGTGTGGCCTGTCCTAGGTGATCCTACTTTAGCAGTGGGGGTTGGATGTGATCTCTGTAGGCCCCTTCTAACCTCTAACATTATGTGATTCTGTGATTCTACTCAATATGTGTTCTCTTTCCATCTTAGTGTGTTATAAGAGGTATATTCCAAACAACTGGTTAGTTTGTCTGATCCACCCTAGAAACATCCTGTTGAAAAATGTATCAGACATTGATCATGATTCCATTTTTCTTAAATGAAATTGATTTTAATTGTCTGACATTTGAATGTTCAGACAAAAGCCTATTTGTGAGTAGTTTTTTGAGATTAATACCTGCTACTACCACTAAAAGTGTATATTCTTAGCTTCTAGAATGCAGGTTTTAATGAGAACAAGTTAAGCATCAAAATCTATACGCACTTGAAAACTGAGGTTTCAGTCATGAAAATAGGAGAACAGTTTTCTAAATAGTTTTCTTCATTTATCTGGTATCTTTATGCAAGTGATTCTAAAGACATTTTGGTTTAGTTTAAGATATAATTAAAGAACAGCTTATTGTTGAAAAGGTCCTAATTTAAATAAACTGTTTCATGCTGACTTTATTTTCTGGGTGGTTTTTGTTTGGTTTTCCTCTTACAGTTTTCTGCCTCTTTGTATTTTCCCTGTTTGCTAGACTGCAGAGCTTCCCTAACTCTTGGCTAATAGTTGCTTAAAATGCATTACAGTTCCTTGTTTATATTTTAATGCCCTGATATTTATGGTTCATCTATCATTTCTCTTGTACCCTTTTTATACTTCAACACGTGGAAGAATTTGCATTAAACGGTTTGCCTTAAAATAACATTCTTCATAGAACATACATATTTTAGATATTTTTCTCTGAGAACTTTTTGGCAGTATTTTTTAGCTCTGTGTGACATCTACCAGACAAGAAATGAGACACTCATGAAATGAGTGCAGATGTTGCTTCTCATTTTTTTCATCTAGTTATTATGGGTTATCTTCTTTGTTTCTTGTTTTCCCTAAGAAACCTTTCAACTCATATAACCAATTTTCAGATTCTGGCAGTAACTTTAAATGTGAAAAAGTTGTTTGTTTGGTTGGTTTCTTTTAACGTTTGAAGTGAAAGGAACTTTATCATATCAGAATTATTTGCCAAAAACTGTAAGTGAACTGAGAAATCACTTGTCTTGCATAGTCATACCATCTCTCAGGAAAAGTAATTTGGATGAAGTATCTATCTTCTCAGTGGAATGCCTCTCAATCTAGAAGAAATACTGAAACAGATGCATTTTGTGATATGATTCATCCCAAGGTGAGGCAAACAGCATCGTTCTGTGGACGCTTCTACCTGTCCTTTAACTTTCTTGGATGGATTTTGCTGGTGAGTTACAAATCTTTTCCCTGAGCTTGCTACATTGTTGAGACAGAATGACAAGCATTTCTATCAGAAGCCTGCAGAACCAAGTTAATTTTTCCTTTTGAGATTGGGTATAGTTATGAATCCCTTTCATAAGAAGTATGAGGTTTGGGTTTTGGGTTTTTTTTTTTGTGTGTCAAATTTTGTAGGGTTCCAATTGGCTAGAGATAAAGGGATTTAACCTTCCTATATAATATATAAAGGAATACTATAAAGTTCAATATTAAATTTTGCTATTTATTACCTGGCTTGAGCCCAACATTTTTTTCTCCAAAAACTAATGATCCCAGCATATGCTGCAAAATTAAAGGTTTGGAAGTGTCATATATGTCTTTCCACTATACATAAGGACTTAAGCAGAACAGACTCAAATGGAAATAAACAGACAAAGCAAAGTGTTTGCATGGCTCTGAATGTACTGAGACAGAGGAAATTAAACCAAACCTCTCTCTGCTAGATGATGTCTATAACTCCTAGGAATTACAGAGAATGGAGGTGGTGATAGGAAGCATGACTGCTGCACTTCATGATGCATTTCATCCATTTTATTGATGGTTTAGGAGTTATCTGCCCCACCCCCCCAATGAAATCACCCAGACTAGACTCAGCTGGCTGGAAGTTAAGGAATGAAGCTTTATATTCACAGCTTAGCACAATATACAAGTAGATATTTAGAATATATTACAAACATTTACAGCTATATACAGAAATATGCAAGTTAAAAGTAATACAGAAACACAATACCCCTCCCAGAAATCAGAGTCCCCAGGAGGGGCTCCCAACCACCCTTCCTCCTTCTTTCCAGCCCTCTACCGTATCCCAGGCTGTGCCTTATGTGCAAGGTGAGTTTGGAGGATCGGCAAGGCGAGTTAGAAGCAGAATGATTAGTTGGGTTACACAGCAGCAAAAGCCCAGGGAGAAAAACACTGACACCGACTCTGTCTTATCTATGTTTGTGTCCTCGTTTTTATACATCTCAGCAAACCTATGAGTGAAGTAGATATCACCACTGTTTCCTTTTCACAGCCTATAATCTAATTTTTCTTATTAAAATATTCCAATTAGCTTCAAACCAGCAGAATATTCTGCAAACTGGATATGAAAACTAAACATTTAGATGCCTCTCTGCTTAAAGACTGAGTTACAATGACAAGAGCTAAGCAGCCGCTCCAGGGAGATCTACAAAAAGGCTGGAGACAGACAGTTTACAAAGGCCTGTAGTGATAGGATGAGTGGCAGTGGTTTGAAATTAGGGAAGTGTAGATGTTGATTAGATGTGAGGAACAAGTTCTTTACCTTAACAATGGTGGAACACTCGAACAGGTTGCCCAGCAAGGTAATTGAGATATTCAAGGGCAGGCTCAACCAGACTAGTCTAGTGGAAGATGTACCTCCTTACTGCAGTGGGGTTGGACTAGATGACCTTTGGAGGTCTCTTCGAACCCAAACCATTCTGTGACTCTATGAAGCTAACGTACACCTGCACCTATATTTAGATGCCTATACACAATTATCATAGTCCAAGCTATAGATGTCAGCAGAGTCACCTCTAAGAGAAAGGAATGCTATACAGCCATTCAGCAGGATAATTAAAAAAACCTAAAGTCTCATTTTAGAAGCCTGATGGATCAGTCCCTTGGCTCCTCACTCTTCCATCTCTAAAACAGAAAAAGAAAAAAAAAAAAAAAAAAAAGGAGCACTTCTCAATGTCTAAATGCTTTTAGAGTGTTGGAAAATACCTCGGGTTTTCCTCTTTGCTACATTTTTCACTATATATGAAAACTAATGACAGGATCTTATAACAGAGATTAAATTTCTTTGCAGAAAATTAGAAACGTGTCAAAATTATAGCAATGGTAAATACATTACAATGACTTAATATATTATTCAATTCTCAAAGAAAATATAAAATTCTCAAAGAAAACCCTTTAAATCTATTCAATATATTCTAAGTGCATATTCTCAAGCAAATTGTGACTATCCCGAGAGATAAATTTATTACCTCGAAAGGATAATTTGATCCTTCTGGATGAATAATGTACAGACCAGTTGGAGTTTTTGAAACTGAACCAACAGTATCTTTAATATGAGTGCAATCCAACCCTAGAGAACAAAGTATTTTTGTGAAGTTCAATAGCAAAATACATTAAAAAAAACCCCAAATACAGAATAAGCACAGAAATATTACTTCTCTTGTTAATGTAGGAATGATTTCAAATGGGGTTTGGTTGGCATGGAAACTTAAAAAAACATGCTTTGTCATGAATTTACCTTATAAATGAGAATTCTCTTAATTCCATTCAGCTCAAAAAGAAGTATAAGTTACATTGTATAAAATTCTTTCTAATCTTAATGAGTATGATATGGAAATTAAAGGTTATTCATTCTACAGATTTTATTTGGGCTATACTTGTACTGAGAAAATTACATGTTATCCAGGGAAGGATGTCTTTTTCCTGCAAATATTTTTATTCATGCTTGCAAAAGCCTTTATCTCATAATGCATACATAAAACTCTCTTTGCTTCTAAGTGCCAAGTCTCTGTGGAACATACTCAAATACTCGGTACAGCCAGTAGAACTGCTTAGAGGTAATGTTTCCTTCAGTTGGGATGGACAGAAAAAAGATTAACTGCCCAGTGTGCAAGTGACTTCCATCCCATTAGAAGAAGAATATTGCAAATGCAGAACACATTTATCACTTACAAACTGATGATCATGCTTAGTATTTTGCAGCAAAATCAACACTAGATGCTAAACAGGATGGCCAGAACTATCAGTTACGAATTATTTAAAACATCATTTATGATTACATTCTTAAACGGTTCACAATTTTTCCAGAGTTTAGGTTACTATCACAGCAAAAATACAGTAAATGGTATAACAGCTTACCTCTCCTTTAATCAGCTCTTTGTCAAGGCATAACAATAAAAAAAAAATTTAAGAAAAAGAGATCAAGTCTAAATGCAAACAATACTTACCATGAGACTGAACTGCTTTGTGAGGAAGTGGATCAGAATGCCTTCCCAAAACTTCTGTGTTCAAATGAAGAAGTCTGTTCATGAGCTCATTTACCTGAAAATTCAAATAAAAGAGCTTTAATTAAACTGCATTGAGGATTTTTACATTCTAAAGGTGTAGGTTTTGATTCCTACTAAAATAAAACCTGAAGTTATTTTTTGTGATGCATAAGGGATTCTTACCTTAATTAGGTGAGTCAGATTTCTTTTACTTTTTTCATCCAAAATCATTCTTAGAAATAAAAAAAAGTCCTTCAGCTTGATTAAGTCTTTTTACCTCTAGTGAGTGATGCACAGTGTTTGCAAACTATGATCAGAGTCAACGATGAAATAACACACCACCTGCACAAATACAACTGGGCTGAACATAGCAACCAGTGTGGAAGAACAGTCCTCCACTTACCCTACTACCATGTATGGCATGTTGTGGACCAGGTGGTGCTTAGCACTTGTCATAGAAATGGAACTTGCACCCTTGGAGCAGTGAAAAGAGACTCTAATTCCACCATTTTACAACATGAATGCTTAATTTGCCTCAGGTAGACAATATCTATAGTGATAAATCTTTATGATAAAGAAAAACATACCTGATTAGAAAGGTAATCCAAAGAAGACTGTTGATCGTGCATCATGTCTCTAACCATTTTTTTTGTACTTCTTGCATATTCAGCAAGAGAGTTCTGCAGGTTTCCTTTAAAATAAATAATGTTTAACCACTTTGTTATCATAAATCTAGAAATATTCTTGACTGAATGATGATACACTCATTTATGATATCTAAGTAAACATTGATGGTATTTAACCTCAAGGTACTTAAAAGTGAAACCAAAGTAGTACAGAGACCACAAATTAAAGCTAGAGATGCTAAACCCCTCAGGTATTGCTGGTTGTATTGAGGACATCAGAAGAAGTGGTAGCTCCTCTTAAGAACTGAATAATTTGATCTTACCCATCAGCAGCTTGGATGACCAGTTAACGGATATCACAGAAATACAAATTCAAATTACAAAAGACAGATATTTCAAGTTTCCTGTCATCCTACATTTATCCATTCACTTTATTGTTTTTTGCCCTGATGCCAAAAAAATAAAATAAATTTTAAAAGTAAAGCTGTCAGCTAATTAATAGTACATGTTTAAAAATCATGGTGAAATACAAGAATTTTGCAATTTTTTTTTCTGAAGCAAATTACATGGGCTGGTTTGAGGCTAATTGGAATATTTTAATAGAGAAAATTACACTATAGGCTGTGAAAAGAAAACATGGTGATGTCTGCTTCACTCATACGCTTGCTGAAAAATTGTTTGGGAACAATAACCAAAATATATAGATAAGTGAGTCTCTGTCTCTCTTGCTGGGAGAGCAGCTTGGGGCGGTCTAGCAGCTTCTGGCTCTGACTACTCTGCCGATTAGTTTTCACTAACCACTTTTCTTCGACCCCCCTGGCTGATCCTCCTATTTCACCTTGCGCGTAAGGTAAATCTTGGGATAAGGTATAGGGGTGGGGAGAAGGCGGAAGGGTGGTTGGGAGCCCCTCCTGGGGTCTCTGATTTCTGGGAGGGGAGTTGTGTTTCTGTATTACCTTTAACTTGTCCATTTCTGTAAATACTCCTGTATATAGTGTATATATCTGCTTATGCATTGTGCTGAGCTGTAAATAGAGCTCCATTCCTTAACTTCCAACTGGCTGAGTTCTAGTCTGGGTCATTTTACAAAGTGTGTGGGGGCGGGGATCTCCTGAACCATCACATTACATCATTTACTGTGCAGTTTGTTAAGGTGGTGAATAGAGAATGTTTTCCATAAGTATTTATAAAAGACAAGCTGAAGTAAAAATTTAATCCCACTTAGTAACAAAGTTCCACCTAACTCCCTCACACCTACCCGTGATTGGGCAGACACCCTACTCTTCCACTCAATGGAGAGAGCCAATGACATTCAGAGGGCAACACAGTTCTCGGTGGGCTGTGCTGCTGCCTGAATTCGCCTGAATTCACTAATAGTTATAGAAAGAGGCTATCATAACTCTGAGTTAAGGTAAAGTTTAACTTTGCCACACCAGCTGCACCCCAAAATACATTAACTCGAATTTTCTGAACAATTCTCAGCCTAGGCAATAGAGTCAAAGGCTGTCACATGTGCTCAAGAAAATGAGCAAATTAGCACAGCAGAGCAGAGCAGAGCAGAGAATTGCATAGCATGGCATTGCATAGCTTGTTGCTGAGAGTATTCTTCATGAATACATACTGCACATGTAATGTTTTTCCCCTCGTAAAGTTTTAGCTTGAACATCATCACACGGTACAAAGCACTGTTCTTTTTGTTTTGAAATAGCTGCAGATTTATTTTTCTCTTCTGCCTCGAGTGGATTTTCCACATCTCCAACAGTCCTTGTTCCCTGTTGTACCAAACAATGGAGGGGGAAATAAATTGATCATAAAACATATATAAAATAGCTCAGCCTGCCAAAATGAAGCAGATTACTCCATGAGATCTTCCTTCAAACCCTGTGGATAAAGCCTTATCAAACAATAATTAACAGAGCTGAGACCAAGGCCTGTTAACGTGGCTTCTGCTTAGACATACCTCACAGGAGAGAGTGTCAGAGGTAAAGAATAACCTCTATAAATTTTTTAAACACCACTAACATTTCTGGCAAAGTACTCTACCTTTGGGCACTGTGAACTGGAGGGAAGAACTTGGCAAATCTCACATTTGAGAAGCTCACATTTTAGTAAATGCTACACCAAACAGATATCTCAAAGTTGTTTTCACTGTAAAGAAGCAAGCATCTGGATTTACCACATATTAGCAAAACACTTTCACTCTTGAAAGTCCCTAAATTAATTTCATTGTAATAGTCTACGCACACAAGCAGTCCCAGGCAGATTTACGGACAAAATCAGCATTAAAAAATATTTTTAATGCTCTAATAGAGGAAAGAATAAAGGGACAGTACTCGGGATCACAGTTGTCTGAAGTAGTAACAAGAAAAGCATTGGCAAAAGTAGTGCATTTATTAATATTCTTTTCAGATAGTATTTTTGTATTTAATATTTTCTTCCGTAGTGCCATGTGGCATAAAGCAAGGGAATTCCTCTGACTCATCACTTAAACAGTAAAAGTAATTCCTGAAATATGTGTTATTGCCAAAAGACTAAAAAACATATTGTCATTTGAGTCCTTGTTTGTTGATTCCATCATCCAAGCAAAGCATTGTAGCCTGTTCATATACTGTGCTTTCAAATGTAAATAGGATCCCTGAAAGGTAAAGACTAATGAAAAAGAAAACTTATTTAGACTTGAGTACATCTTCAGTTGTTTTACTTTTCTGCTTTAGGTTTCTTTTTCTGGTATTGGTACTACATTGGCAAAGCACAAAACAGCTGTTTTCCTGATTTTTTCTTTTAAAATGAGAACATGAGAATTACAGAAAACTGTTAATAAGGATATTTAAACACCACCCCACCACCCCAAAATGTTTGGGTTTTGTTCAAACAGAAAACAACAACAACAAAAAAAGTTACCAAATTCTTAATGTAATTGCCTTTAGTGTCTGGAGGTGCTAGAGAACTAATTTCTTTAATTTTGAAATAAGTACAAAATAAATAAAGAAAAATTCTGTAAGAGCTAAACATAGATCACTTTAAACTCAGAAATAGATCACTTGAAACTGCAATTTGTTCCAGGGCTTTATCACATCTACTCACCAGATGTTCACTTACATACCATCAAGCAAATAATATTTATTTTTAACAAAAGTCAACAAGAAACAGACAATTAAGTCTGACCTCGGCAATTCAAACAAAAGCAGTGACGATGCCAAATCCAATAGTTACTCTGCATTTACAGATGACAGTAAAAATGTGGCCTACTAAGCTGTGCTGAAGGGCATTATCACAAAAACTGTTCAAATACACTGAATTCCTACAATTTCATTTAGTTTCTTTTCTCTGATTGAAAATACCTGATTCTTCTGTATTTTTGTATCTATCCTGAGTAGAGAACTCTGCATTTTAAAAACTTGTCACTTTTCTGAGAAATCATTTTGCTATATTATCTTATCTAAGCAAAGTAATTGAAAAATCTTACCTTAGATGCAGAAGGTTTGACATTACTTATGACAGTCTCCCCTAAACTGAACAAAAAAATATTAAGACAAATCAGTGAAGTTACCCTAAAGCAGTTCATCTTTTACTTGAAGAATGCAAACGTTTTGTTGGGGTTTCAGATTTCCGTGGAAAGAACTGTACGCTATGAAGTCCTGAGCTAACTATTTGGGAATGTCTGCAGCACAAAGAAGAGCCAACACATCACTCCTTTTTAATGCCTGGATTTAATAAACAACATTTCAATTGCACAGTAGATTTTATATGCCACTGCTTGTAATCTGAGAGCAATAACTGCTTACCACCTCTGTATGACATACCAAACACATGTGTTTTTGTTATGGTAAAACTGTGACAGATTTTCTTATATTCTGTGTTTTGTCATTGGTATATGTTTGGTACTGAGTAGTCTGGGCTACTTGAAAGAAAAATTAGTATTAATTGATGTTTTCATATTTTTACAAAGGTTTTTATCATTAAAATGAAGATGGCTATATAGGTGTGGTGGTAGTGCACTAGAACAGGCTGTGGAGGCAATTTTAGAATAAGCCATCAAAGAAATTAAAAGTAGAAAACTAAAAAATTAAAGTAATACCTCATATTACATAGAAAATTGTTTACACGGAGGACAACAGCAGTCCCTTAGTCTCACTGGCATAGGTATTGGAAGTGAGACATTCAAATGCAATGGGTTGGGGTTTTTTTTAATCCCTGGAGGATGTCAAAGTACAAGAGAATGCCCTGAAAAAGAATAATAAATGTAATCCAGAGAAATGAAAGATATGAGGCACTTACAGTGCACTCAAATCTACTATTTTTGTATCTTTAAAACTGGATCTGGTATTTTAACCAAAGAGGCAAATCACTTGGGAAGTTCATAATGAGATACAAGAGATTTACAACTCCTCGTGTACATATGAGAGTTTAAATTGTTTGTGATCTGGCTGAATATTCTAACATACTACTGGGAAACACATTGCCTGAAGAATCATCAGAATACACTGTTCGACATCAGCTTTCACTGGCATAGCCATATTTGTCTTGATACTGTGGTTCATCTCTATCCCTGTCTGATTTTTGAAAACACTGGGGACAGCTTTTGCTACAAAGAGATTTGAAAGCAATTCTGAGAGGGATGTTAAAGCAGCTGTAAAATCAGATTTTAATCTACTTTTTCATCCAATGTTTTCTTTCAAAATTCATAGATAAAAGACTCTAAGTACCCATACCTAGCCTCTCCCTGAGAGAAGTGCTTTTGACTGCCTTTGAAATTCTCATCAACTTTGGTTTTTCAGTATCTCTCAAAATAATTTTTTTTATTTGTTCTGAATTATCATATGGCAAATCATAGTTTTCTAGTATAAAAAATACTAGAATTTAGCTAGTGTATCAGCTGATACTCTGAAGAACATGTAGGTTGCAATCCATAGTTCAGTCTCAGGAAGAAGGAAAGATTTTCATGTCACTTATATGACATGGGGAACAAGGGGTTTGTATTCCTCCTCCCATGCACAGAAAGAGAAAGAGGTGACAAATTCAGGAGAGAATGGTTAAAATGGTCATAGCATTGACTGAACTCCTCCTGTTTAGTTGCCTACACAGTTAAACTGAAGCTTGAAGGGAAGCTAAGGGGCATTAGCAGATTAATCCCCCACTGGAACAAGAATGAAAGAAAAATATGTTTCTGCAGCAGCATAGCTATGCTCCAGCCTTCAGATCAGATCTGTAATAAATTTAGAATCTATCTCACAAAGATTTAAGAGTTGATCTTTATACTTCACTGGAATATCAGCCTTTATCCCACAATAACATTTATTAAACTTCTTTTAAACCTCTAGACCTTCTATTTTGTAATCACTTGAGATCAGGCTGCTTGCTGTCCCAGAATAATCATACAGTTCTGAAATGCATGGCCCTCAACTAGTTGCCCCTCACCCCACAAACTGAAAAAATGTGAAGTTATTCACCAAGAGGAATTATCTAATAAGTGTAAAGGAGGACTATGAAGAAGAAAAAGGGAAAGACAGAAAAATACATAAACACTATTTTTAATTCTAAATTTCAGAAGGTATCTAAGGTTAATCTGTGAGTTGTGCTGGATAAGATAAAAAGTTGCTCAAAATCTAAAGAAGCTGACATTCTGCCAGCATGAACTGACCACTTACTTAAATATTCCTAGTTGTGACATGAGCTTAAATTCTGCAGCTCTGCTTCGGCCCTCTTGGGAGACCCAGTGCTCCATACCAATAAAGCTTTCTGCTGCATCCTAAATGAAACACCTTATTTTATCAGGCAAAATGAGATTTTAAAAGGATATGTAGGTTACTAGTGAAGTGACAATCGGTCTTTGACCTGCAGCACACAAGAGCTCAAACTGGGCAAAGAAGTGGTGAATTTGGGGGTGGTATTCAGAACTAGAAATAAAAGACTGTTAAAGGGCATCTTCTCAACTGTGGTAACTGGGATGTTATACATATTAAGCACATTTGGCAACCCGAGTGGTCTTGAATGTGAAATGGTAATAGGAACACCTATTTCACATGCTATGCTACAAATATGGGGGGGGTGTCTGTGGAGGAAAAGTATTTTACAAATGCAGAGTGCTATTTTTACTCTCCTAGTCAAAGACATAGAACAGCTGCACACTGAAAAAGAGAGTAATTGGTTTAAGTTCAAATACAACAGCCAAGAAACATCTCAACAGGAAATCACCAAGGCATTTAGCCTTTTGCTGACAGCTCATCCAAAGCATGTCAGTATCCCAAGACAACACCCTGCTCTGCCTGGAAAACAAACAAACAAACAAACAAAACAACAATTACTTTTAGGCATACATTTTAACTTTTTTTTTTTCCTTGTTTGTTTTTTTTTTCCTTGTTACTATTGTTCATCTAACTCAAACCAAGACAAATTTTTGTATTTAATTACTAAAAAATTTATTGTTGTTTTGTTTTGGAGTTGTTTTGGGGGTTTTCTGTTTAGTTTTTGTTTGTTTGTTTTTTCATAGAATCATAGAATGCTAAGGTTGGAAGGGATCTCAAAGATCAACTAGTTCCAACCCCCTGCCATAGGCAGGGGCAACTCCCACTAGCACAGGGCA
>VWZE01012808.1:48115-114938 GCA_013396675.1 Eubucco bourcierii
ATAGATTTATAAAAAAAAAAAAAAAAAAAAAAAAAAAAAAAAAAAAAGGCGCTTTTCCTCTTAATTACAAATCTTTACCGTCAACAGATTTAATACAGACCCGCAGGGACACAAGCAGGAAATGTACTCTGGGAGGTGTTTCGTTTGCCCGACATAACTATTGAGAAATACTATTTTTTCAGACATTTTTTTCGGGTTTCGTTTTAATGGTATCTTGTTATTGACACAAGAGCCCTCTGAGAAACAAACAAGGAACGCAGCAGCCCGGTCCCTGAAGATCCGGGGAGGCACGGACGATGCCCAGCGACTGAACGAGGTACCCACACCTCGCTTCCACCCTAGCCCGGGGATGTTGGGACCGGAGCCGGACCCGGCCCCTAGCGGGAAGCTGCGTACCGCGCTGCGTACCGCGCTGTTCCTCGCGCCCGCTTTGAAGTCTAGCAAAGGCAGCGTCGGCCAAACCGCCACCGCCGACCCCTCATACACTGTCTGCGGCCCCCTCAGCCGCTCCCTCGCCGTTCCCACAGGCGGTTCCCGGGGTCCTCTCGACCGGTCCCGACCGGTTCCCACCGTCCCCTTAGTGGCTGCTTGCCCCTCCCCTGCCGTTCCCTCCGCTGCTCCCCTGCCTCTCCCCCGTCATCTTCTCAACCGCGGCCCCGCCCCGTTGCAAAGGAAGCGGCGTCCCCGGTTGCTACGACAGCGACAGCACGCCCAGAGCGCCGCTAAGGGACACTGACAGCGGCGCACTCTTTAATTGGGGCGGTGGGCCCGGGACGCTGAACGGAGCCAAGCGGGTGGCCTGGCGGGGCGACGCGGGGGCAAAACGCCTCCCGCTGCCTCCTGGACGGCACGGCTGGGATGCCGAACGGGGCTGTGTATCCTTCCACGGCTCAGCCGGTCGTGAGGGGCTGGGGCGGGCTTGTGGAGGCGAGCGGTGGAGCGGTCAGTGTGGGCGGCCCGCAGGCGGCCTACCTTGGGAACGGCCTCCGCGCAGAGAACCGGGAGCATATGTGGCCCTTCCTGCGCCCTGAGGGGGTGGCGAATAGAGCCGCGGGGCGCGGAGAGTCCGTGTGGGCCGGGGGGTAGAGGCAGTGCTGCCACAGCCCCAGCCCAGCCCCGTGGTCAGGGGATTGCCTCTGGGATAGCTTCAAGTAAAACATGCTTGGGGTTCTTTTAACTGCTGTAGAAAAGGTGATTTAACGGGCAACTTCGGAGGTTTTCTTCAAGTTCCAGATACTGCCTGCACTCGAAGTTCTGTTTCCCGTCCTAACCGGGGATCCTTGTTTTCTTGACTTTCAGTAACAAATACTGACATACGTTCAAACCTGCACCTGTACACTGGTACTTAAATCATTAGTGACATGCGGGAGGTCTGATCTTGCTCTGGGGAAAGCTTTTTTTCGGTGGCATTAATGAATTTCAATGTAAATTACTTGTTCTTGGTGGGAGAAGCTGGTTTTACTATTGAAACATTTTCCACGTGATACATGTACCCATATGTAACTGTGGTGGTTTGCCCCTGGCTGGGAGGCAGCCTGGGGGCTGCTCTCTCACTTCTCATCTAGAATGTACAGGGGTGAGGGAAAATACAGCCCATGGATCAAGATAGGAGCAGTTTAACAGGGCGAAGATGAAAGCATAGCCCAGGGATGGAAGTGTAAGCAAACAGTAATACCATTCTCTATTTCAAATTAGCAGATGATGTCCAACCACTTTTCAGGAAGCAGAGCTTCAATACATGTAGCAGTTGCTATGGGGGACAAACACCATCCACAAATGCCCCCTACTCGATGCTTTCTCTTAGCTTTTATATCTGAGCTGATGTCATACAGCATGTAATACCCTTTGGTCATTTTGGGTCAGCTGGCCTCGTCATGTCCCCTCCAAAGGTCTTGCTTACACTTCAGCCTGCTGTTAGGGGGAATGTTGGAAAAACACAGCCTTGGTGTTGTGCAAGTAGCCAAAACACTGGTGTGTTACCAACACCCTTTCAGCTACCTGTAATGGAGGGGTAATTAATTAATTAAAAATTATTTTTACATATTAATATTATTTATTAATATTCAGAACTCTCACCACCCTGACCACTAATTTTAATAATAACTGGTTCTTCACACAGTCAGGGAAACTTTATACAGATAATAACACAGGACCTAGAAATAACTAATAATAATATAATAATAATTGAACTGGAAGAGAAGGTTCCTGCAGTCAGTACACTGCTTGCCCACTAGATGGACTCCAGGAGCTCCTTTCTGCTTATGGCAGAAGGCAATGGTGAATTACAAGAGGCTTTAAGTATTTACTTAGAAAATTATCTCCCGACTGGCAGGACTGGCTACAGCTTCAGACAGTACCCAGATGCTTTCAGGGAATTCTGTTACTGTCTTGTCAGCCACTGAGACTTCTGATTCTTCAGGCTTCAGGGTGCTGAGGAAAGGAGGCAGACAATCTGTTCCTGGCTCTCCTCTGGATGATCTGTGTATCTCCAGGACTTCCCATCTTGGCAGGAGACTTTCAGGTGCAGGCAGGATGTCTTGCCATGTGCAGCCTCAGCACAATGTCACGCTGGCTGTGCAGGCTGATTGTGTGGAGGCATTTAGAGCCTGATCCTGGTAAACTGGACTCAGGCACTTTCCAGGCAGTTGCGGGTGTAATAAGGCAATAGCAAGCATGGATACAATGGCAGAGCACGTTGTGTCACCTGCTCATCTCCTTTTCTCAATACAGTCCGAGACTAATGGGCCTTTGGACACAGAATAGCCAATCAGAATGGCAGTTAGCCAAGCTTGACCATATTAGGTGAAGCCATAGGTTTGCTTTACCCTTTTTGGGGCAGAACACAGGCCTTGCACAAGGCATACACAAGCTGAGTGTGTGTACCTTGTTTACCACAGGATGCAAACAAGTCTGGGCAGGTCAGAGTCCTCAGATTCAGTGGCTTCAGGTTCTTTGTCCTCTTTCCTGCACTTGCTTCTCCCCATAGCAGAAGGAGGGAGAGCAGAAAAACATTTCTGGGCAAGCCAGGACATGCATAAGCCTATTTTGGCCTGCTTAGGCCAACCATGACACTACCAAAACAAAACAAAACACAACACTACAAAAGATGCTGTGGGGAGAATCAACTCCATCTCAGCCAAGCCAAATACACTTACAGATTTAGATGGCAACAGATAGATATCCCTTCAAACAATAAAGGTGAGACTTTTCATCTGCTGATACTCTGAAATGAGAGTGCAAGTCTCTGTTAAAATCATTGTGAACAACAGAATGCAATTGCACTTTTTTACTGGATGAACATAAAGTTAGTTGTGACTACAATATATTATTACGGGACCAAGTCTTGTCCACTTAGCCAGGCATATCAGCAATTTGTATCTCATAGATAAAGTTTACCCTTTCCACAAAGACATACACAGTCAATCAAACAGGCTATTATTTCTTCTAATGAGCTGTTTGGTACAGTTTACATTGTCCTTAACACAATCCTAGAGATAGAGCTTTAACATTTCATTTTGAATGGGATTTAGAAGAAGAGCGTCGCATATTGAGAGAAGATCAAAAAACATTTCGGAACAGGACACAGAAATATTTCATAGAGACAAACAGAAGGAGAAGGTAAGTGACTAGGGTTCCTTTTGTGGGAGCTTATTAAAAAAAAAAAAAAAAAAGAAAAAGAAAGTCAAAACCTTGAAACAGCTCAATATAATCCTACTATTTGCATGTTCAGTTTGTTAAATAGTCTCATTGCCTTGCTCTAGAGGAATCTAGGCTGAAAAGTTTCATCAATCCAGTTTCTTGCTATAGCACAAATACAATATTAAAAGAACATTATTCTGATTTTTTCATTACTTCTTGGAAGTTCACTGTAGTCACCTGTTGTTGTATAAAGTAAAAGTAAATAGCAGATTCACTTTGTGTCTCTAGTCTGCATTTCTAGTGTTCTGATTTTTATTAGCTTCAGTGGATGTAGAAGAAATGCATTCTGGTGTACGGTATGGGTCAGGAGGGAGACAGCTGTCGCTGGCTTCTGAAGTGTGTGCTTCTCCATCTGCATGACACAACAGCTGCACAGCTTCCCCTG
Organism: Eubucco bourcierii; assembly: GCA_013396675.1. Taxonomy (NCBI): domain Eukaryota; kingdom Metazoa; phylum Chordata; class Aves; order Piciformes; family Ramphastidae; genus Eubucco; species Eubucco bourcierii. Next base: position 52,200 of record VWZE01012808.1, read on the forward strand.
CATGGTGTGGCTTTGTGCTCCCACTTCCTGATACACACAATGCAAAGACTTTCTAGCACATAGTTATTCTGTGTTGACACTTTAAATAGAACTTTGAATGTTTTGCCTTTCTATACACACGGGAATGCAGTGACATGGATTATTCTGTGACAAATGGATTAAGTAAATGATAAACTTAGATGTATCACTGAAGTGCTGTAAGTACTTAGGCATAGGAGGCTTTTCCATAGCATTGGGACCATACTCACAAAAACAGGGGACTCATCTGTGTGTACTGTGGAGAAGATTGGTCCTCAGTGCATGACCCAAGTCTCAGACCAAGTTCCTCTGCCTAGTATTACCTTGTTAAGGCTTGTCCTCCACAGTTCTTGTAACAGATGATTTCTGTTTTACAGTGTTTACTTCTTGAAATATATTGATAACTCATAAGAGAGGCAGTAGATATTGTTTATACTGCAATTATAGCTTGACAGAGTATGCTGTTAGCATATGTTTTGAAATGTAAAGAAAAATGGAAGAGGAAGTATAATCACTTGGGAGTCATTAAAGACAATGTGCGACCCACAACCTTTGCAGATAACAAACTGAGTCTCAAAGATTCTATGATTCTATTAAATACCTTAGTTAGTTTTCTGGAACAGTGCCACTGTACCACTGCACATCTCAGATGAACACTGTTTATTGTATTAGTGGTCTTGAAATGTTATACTCTAGAAGCAAATACCAGACAGCCTGCATATTTTTGACAGACTGGTGTAGTTAAACTAATACTCATTGATACATAAATGCATTTCCATATGGATTTCATTGCAGCCTTAAGAAAGGGTGCAATATTTCTCAGGTGAGCTAATTAAAAAATTAGGCATAGTATTAATAAAATGAAATTGTTTGCATTGTGACAATTAAGAATAAAGCAAACAGTTCACATGGAAGTCTATGGTAACAATCTTCTAGTAACTGAGAAGGAGTTAGTTGTCTGATGACAGAAAAGTAGCAAATGCATACAGTATTAATAAACTGTGAAAAGTAATTAAAAAATGAGGGTCATTGTGTGTATGGAGGAATGTAATTTGGACAGAAAAAGTTCCTTGAAACTGAGTAATTTTTTCCTGAGAGTTGTGCAGGTAAGGAGTGATTGGTCAACCATCAAGATATGTCTTAAATCTGGATATGAGCCAAGATTCATTACAATTGTGATGCTTATAAAGATGTTAGCTATGATGATGGTTTCTCGAGGATAGCATGACTTCCTTAAGCTCTTACCTAGCAACACCCTAAATTCTCCCTGACAGGGCTTACAAGCGTATCAGAAGTTATTCTCAGCATTACTAGTTTAGAATTTCAAAACTGAAAATATTTCTTTCTTGTCTTTTTCTTTCAATGTATGGAGAGTAGACATGAGTGCACTGTAAAGTATGATAGCCTGTTTCCTAATTTTAACCTTTATGCAGAAGGATTGAGCTTGGAAGGAACCTCTTGAGATCATGGAATTTTAGAATTCTCACGTTTGGAAAAGACCTCTAATATCATCAAGTGCAACCATTGACCTAACAGTGCTATGGCCATTAAACCATGTTTGAAAGTGCCATGTCTGCACGCTTTTGTAACATCTCCAGGGACAGTGACTCCACCACCTCCCTGGGCAACCTATTCTAATCCCTGACCACTCCCTCAGTAATGAAAATTTTTCTAATATCCAATCTAAACCTCCTCTGGCGCAATTTGAATCCATTTCCTCTTATTCTATCACTTGATACTAGGGAGAAGAGACCAACCCTCACCTCACTACAACATCTTTTCTTGTAGCTGTAGAGCAACAAAATGTCCCCTCAGCCTCCTTCAGACTAAACAATCCCAGTTCCCTCAGCTGCTCCTCATAAGGCTTTCCTCCAGACCCTTCACCAGCTTCATTGGACTTCTCTGGACATGCTCCAGCAACTCAATATCTTCGTTGTAGTGAGGGGCCCAAAACACCACAGTACGAGGTACGGCTTCACCAGTGCTGAGTACAGGGGCCCTTTCCTACTGCTACTGGTCACACTATTCCTCATACAGGTCAGGATGCTGTTTGCCGTCTTGGCCACCTGAGCGCACTGCTGTCTCATGTTCAGATGGCTGTCAAACAGAATCCCCAGGTCCTTTGATGGGCATCTTTCCAGCTACTCTCTCACAGTCCTGTAGCATTGCATGGGGTTGTTGTCCATCCATCCAAGTCACAAGCAGCCAGTTTCTCCAGGAGTGTGCTGTACAAGAGAGTTTCAAAGGCTTTACTAAAGTCCAGATACACGACATTCACAGGCTTTCCCTCATCCAGTAAACTGGTCACCCTGTTCTAGAAGGAGATCATGTTTGTCAAGCAGGACCTGCCCTTCATGAACACACACTGTCTGGGCTTGATCACCAGGTTGCCCTGCACGTGCTCCATAGTGGCATTCAGGATGATCTGGTCCATGACCTTCCCTGGCACCAAAGTCAGACTGATAGGTCATAGTTCCTGGTTCCTCCTTCCAGCCCTTCTTATAGAAGAGCATCATATTTGCCAGTCTCCAGTCATCTGGGGCCTCCCCATTTGGCCAGGACTGCTGGCAAATGATGAAAAGTCACTTGTTGACTACTTCCACCAGTTCTCTCTGTGTCCTTGAGTATATGCCATCTGGCCCCACAGACTTAAATGTGTGTAAGTAGCACAGCAGGTCACTAACTGTCTCCTCTTGGATTAAGGGGGCTTCATTCTGCTCCTCATTCCTGTCTTCCAGCTCAGGCTGGCTCTTCCTATTTATTCATTCATCACACCCTGCAATTGGGGGGATAGAGGAGGGCATCAGGACTGCTCCCAGTCCCTTAACCAGTCATCCCAAGGGCCTTGAAGTCTGTCTTGATTGCCCTTGGTCTTCTTGTCATTACTTCGTCACTGCCTAGCTGAAAGATCAGCAATGGATATTATGCTGAGGGCTTATATGATCCTATGATCTAAACCTTTGCTCAAGAAGGGCCATATAGAGCTGGTTGCTCAAGACCAGTCATCGAGCCTCCCCAAATGAAGATTCCAACAATCTGAGCAAGCTGTGCCAGTGCTCAGTCATCCTCGTATTAAAAAAATATTTCCTGATGCTCAGAGGGAAGGCCCTCTGTCCTGCCTCTGGTTCTGGCACTGAGCACTGCTGAAAAGAACCTGGATCCATCCTCTTTGCACCCTGCCTTCAGGTATTTATAGATATTAATAAACTCTTCCCCTAGCCTTCTCTTCTCTAGGCTGGACAGTCACCGCTCACAGCCTTTCCTCGTAGGGAAGGTGCTTCAGTCTCTTCATCATCTTTGCAGCCCATCTTTGGACTGTTTCCACTATATGCATACATAAGTTAATACTTAGAGGAACCCATGTTCCTGTCTCATGCCATCAGTTTCTTTTCCTCTGTTGTCATGACCGAGCTCCTTAGTTTTGTGTTAACAGCAGTCCCTCAGCACAGCAAAAAACCACAACCATTTGATTACACAAATTGCCTGCCTATCAAGAAAGTAATTTCTTTATTTTCTCACTGTGGTTTTAAGATCAACAATTAAATATGCTCTTGGGCAGTAGCTGACAGATATTTTGTTTAAATAACAGTATCCTGTAAATAAGAGCTACTGAGTAGGCACATGCTTGATGTAAATGAATAGGATATATCATATTTTGTGTTTATATATCACACTACTTTCTAAACAGCAGCTGCTGATTTGCTGAGGACTGCAGCCTGCCTGCTGTTACTGCTCAATGCAAAATGTGCATCCCATTTCACTGTGATGTTACTGGCTGCAGGTAGTTGGTTCATTGTAAAAATGCAAATGTCTGTGTGCATTTTAAAGTAAACCTTACTGACAGCTATCTAGATTCAACATTTTGAATTACTTTGAAATCTGAATAGGTAGCCCATCTGTTGTAATTGGCAAAGGAAGTGCTATCCCAGTCTGTATCAGTTTCCAATCTATTCCCATTACCTTTGCTTTCTCAAAACTAGTTTATTTTCATCATCTGTACAAGCTTTGTGCTCCACCTACTGGCTGGTTATCTTTGATTATTTAATAAAAGCCCTTTAAATTACTCATTAGTGTTGCTGATAGAGAATGAAAAGCAGTCTAGTGCCAGAAACAGGAGAAAAATAATAGCATTTAAACAGAGAGGGCAGTGCGTTAATAATTTTGTATTGCTTTCTACATTAGAATAAAAAGGTAAAAAGTAGTGGTTACTGCAGACCTGAAATACCATGTCTGGTAATGAGTCACAGGATTGTGCTGAATTTGCAAGGCCTCAGGACAGATGCTTGCCAAGCTGTCTCTCTCTGAAGTTATCTTGACTTGCCTGCAGCTTTGTTTTGCTTGATTTAGCTGTAACAACAATTTCTCTATTTGCCAGGTGTCTGTGGCTAATTTATTTTGTCTTTATTTGTTTTTACTTTTTCTTACAGAATGGCTGTAGTTTTATGTACATAGCAGTAACAAGCAGTAGTGCAGGGAAATAAAACTGGTATGATAGCAAAGACCTTGAGAACCAGAGAACAGGCAGGGAATGATAAAAGATTGGGCATAGGCTTGGTGCTGGAGACTCCACAGCTATAAGCAACTGACTGATAGTTCATTAAAAAAATGGGAACCTAGATCTGATACCACTGGCTTGAGGAGTAACAAAAGAGAACGAAAGAATAGTACGTAATGTGTAAAAAACCACCATGTATTAAACATTTAGACATACTGTAGAGCTGATGCTTGGTGAAGAGCAAAGGTGTAAAAGTCTGTTAGCAAATGCAAAAATAACTCCGAGTGGAGCCTGAGGTGAGGAAGCAGAAATTATTAACATGAACGTCATGTTTATGGTGAAGTGACTCCAAATGCTCACAACTTCACCCTAGCACCACCAGAATGAAAACATCAGCCATGGGATGCAGAGTAGCAATGGAAGCATGAACATCAAGAAAAAAGGCAGAAAATCAGTAAGTGAATAACAGTTCAAACTGTTTTAGAGATATTGGTGATACTTCCTCAATATAGAAGTATTATAACTGTATTTTATTTTTTTCTAACAGTTATATCTGAATTAATAGTAATCGGACTTAAGATTTGAATTATGCTAACTGAAAAATCTTGTCTTTATACAAAGTGTGCTTATTTTTTGCCTATAAAAGAGATTTGGAGTGTAATGACTCACGGATCTTGCCAACAAACCTCCTGTGAACCTTTGGGGCATTTTGGAGGTCAGGTCTCTGTAAACCTTTAGAGAATTGTAAGGGTCAGTCCTTACAAGGAAGGCCTTACAGCAATTTGTGGCTGTCCTTTTGTACTCAGCATATGATAATCAACAAAGATGAGGCAGTAGAGTTAATATGTGTTCCTGTGGTGCAGGTAACTATCTCTGTTAAAGAAAATAATTGATCTATGGGCAACATCCACAGATCTTTTAAAGGAACCACAGATCTTTTTAAGGATGTAAGATTTGTCCATAAAGGGGATTTTTAGTGTGACAGCCCATTCTAGCCTTTTCTTGATCTTGCTCCAGTCATGAACTATACAAATACCTTACTACCTCAACTATAAAATTACTGTGCACTGGATTGCAGGTGTGATATGACAATGGATGAGTAATATCAAGTCAGTTTCAAAAGGTTCATTTCATAGCATTCCCTATACTCTGTACGTATTCCTTTATATTCATCTAAGGCAATAATAAGCATTTATTCCACCTGGGAATGTAGCATCCTTCATTTCACTGTGAAGATAATTTAATAAAATTAACCAGGAAATAGTTTCATCATCTAGTCATACTGGTTTTAACATAAAAATACCTTCCACAGAATGTCTGTATATGTGAAACTGGTAAGTATTTTGAGTTTCTTATTCCAAATTCACTATAAACATTTTGGCAGCTGTTTCGAACACTGCTGCACTGCTGGGTTGTTTATAGTAGACAGAAAAACTGGGTTAAAAAAACAGCAGTCAGGAAATTCTTCTGCTAACTCTCCATCTTAAAGACATACCCCTTTTGCCAGTGTTACATCTGTGATACAAACCTAAGCTGCTGACTTAAGGAGAGTGGATGAACAAACATTTGCTGTAACTGTTTTTCTGTAAGATGTCAATGTGCATTTGTAGAATTATTTATTTTACATAATGCACCTGGGTGTCACAATTTGCATTCTGTGAGGTCAAGAAGTTAATGATGCAAGCTTCACTGAATATCTTTGATTTCCTTACATTTAAATTGGGATTGTTTGTCTTAATCCAAACCAAATAGTGGTCGTGATAAGTTGTGCATCAGCATTTGGACTCGCCCATTTTCAGCTAAATGGAACAACAGTGGGGTTTTATGCCAGTTATTAGGAATTTAGAAGAGTGCAGCTAAGTCATACTCCAAAATCATTTTAAAAATAAATACATGCAGACTGTCAGAATTTACACTTCCCTTCTTGGAGTTATGCTCTGGAATTACTCCAGGTGCAGAGCTGTAGAATTTCCCACATGGCTGAATTTAACAACTACAGTTTAGCTGAAGGCCTTCTTGAGTAGCTTCTAGAAATATTAAGGGGATCAAGAATAGTATGTTCTAAAGTACTTACTAAGATAAGCAGATCTATTCCCTCTCTTGTGATTTTCTTATTTCTTTAGTCAGGATAAAGATGTAAAATATAGCAGGTTTCTGTATTCAGATTTTAATGTGAGTGAAATACANAGTTAACCCCCTTGTTTTTTTTTTTTTTTTTTTTTTTTTTAGTTCTAATTTCTGGATTGTAGGAACAAGTTAAATTCCTGTCAAATTTTAACTGAATTGAAGTAAGTCATGGATGGAGTTCTTTGCAGATGTTTTCTGGGTTTGGCTACCTGCTTTTCTCCCTTCACCTCATGACTCAAATGAAACCATTCCTTCTTTCTGACAAAATGAAGTTTGCAAATGAAACTCGCCATGTTTGGATCATATTTAATTTGTTTCGCTTTGCATAAGTCAATCTTCTGTCTTATCACGAAACCACAGAATCAAGAACCTTAGGGGTTGGAAGGGGCCTATAGAGATCATCGAGTCCAACCCCCTTGCCCAAGCAGGATCCCCTAGGGTAGTTTGCACAGGAATGCATCCAGGTGGGTTTTGAAAATCTCCAGAGGAGACTCCACAATCTCTCTGGGCACCCTGTTCCAGTGCTCTGTTGTCCTCACTGCAAAGAAGTTTCTCCTCATGTTGAGGTGAAACCTTCTGTGTTCCAGTGTGTAACTGTTGCTCCTTATCTTGCTGCTGACAACCGAAAAGAGATTGGCCCCATCCACTTGGCACCCACCCCTCAGATATTTATACATACCCTTTATTTGAAGCCTTAGAGTTTAATAACTTCATCTCCAGCAGAAGAGTCACCTTGAATTGTGGGAATTCACCTGAATTTGTGATAGCGTAACTATTAAGTGTCATTTGCAGTAAGCAGGTTGTTAAAATAAGGTACCATTGTATAGATTGCAGGATGTAGTCTCAACAGTTCTTGTGATCCAAGACAGTTGTGAGGAATACTGCAGCTGGAAGATCTGGAGCTTTCTGAGGGAAATGTACTTCCAGTGTAGAAGGAGTATTTGCTTTTCTTGGTCACTGACATTTTGATTTCTGACCTTGGAGTTGGAGAATGTTAATCCAGGGTGTTACCTACATTACTGAAAGCAGTGAATCCTTTTGTGTATTGTGTTATCTCTTGTTACTTTTGACTTTCTATGTGCTCCACCAGTCCTTCTTGAGGTTATGATTGGTAGTACTGGAGATAAAGCACTGAGGAGTGGAAGATCAGATGTTACACAACTTCCAAGTTTCCCTTGTCCTTGTGATATTTGGCGGGGGGGGGGCGGCAACTTTTAAGGTGCGGTCCTAGTGATGACAGGAATGTAGGTGCATAGTCTTTGTGATTTAAGGTTTGAACAGCTGCATGGAATCTGTTTACAGTTCATTTCCACTTTTTAAAAAATAGTATCTACTTTGTCTTAAGTTTCTATTAATTAAATGTAATTTATCCTTAAAGTTGGGAAATGTCAACCATTACTTTCAGTATTTTTTGGCAGCTATGCATGAATTCTCAAAGTAGTGAAAGTTCATTCTTTCTCTTTCTGCTACACTCTGGCTTCCAAGTGGATTAAAGTGGGTATTCCTGTAAAACTTGGGAATTAGATGGCAGTTTTTGTATTTTTCACTATTGTGCAATTGCAGATTTAAGACTTTGTAAAACAAAAGGTACCTATTTCAGATTACTTTTCTGTTTGTTTTCACAGTTTATCAGCCAGCGCAGTGAATGGATACTAGGGAGGGTCAAGTGGAATGCTTCCATTTGAACTTTTTCCCTGAAAAACAAAGGGAAGAATAATTAAAATAGCTTGAGTTAAAGAGTAGCTCTGTTAAGATACATCTTTGCTTCATGAAGCAAAAAGATCTATGAAATCTATGAAGCAACTGCAAGTGATTAAAGGTGTTGTAGTGTACTAGAGACCTGCCAAATCACATTTCTAACACACAGAAAACTTTAAAGACGGGACCTTCCCAGCTGTAGTGACCCTTACATAGCAGTTTTTAGAAATTTAACTTGAAGAGTATTAATTTTACAGTATCACTTTATTAAGAATAGAATGTTTCCAGGGATGGGGCATCTACCGCCTCTCTTGGCAATCTGTTCCGGTGTTTCACCACCTTCACCGTAAAAAATTTCTTCCTTATGTCTAGTCTCAATCTACCCTTTTTAAGATTAAAATTATTATTTAAATATGTCATGATTACATAGGCAGCATGACAATAAATTTACTGGATGTCTTTTGCTCAAGTAGCTGGTTTAAGTTTGTAAGAGTTGATGATTTTGCCAGCAGAAATAAAAATTCCATGTAGCTTCATCAAGCTCGTGCCTACCAAAAGAAAACTGTGATTATAGCTGTTTTTGATTAAAGCCTGTTTGCTTTCCAACTAGTAGAAGGACACATTTAACATACTTCATATAAACAACTGATTCTGTCAGTAAGAATTTCACATTACTTTTTTATCCCATTTTTTTTGCTACTAATTTGACTGTCTTTCAGAAAGCTCACCAGCTACAAGTTGATACCAACTCTTACAGATTTATAGGTGAAAGCTGTAGTTCGGTTGTGTTGTTTCTGAATAACGACTCTTAAACTGTTACCATGAAAGACACACACATAGAGTATTTGCTACTCTGCCCACCGTGACCCGTTTATGTGGTAAACACCATCGAGAAAGCCACATTGATGACAAGAACTGGATAAGTCTTCCTCTTAATTCACATTCAAATCTCTGGTTGAGGCTGAAAAATAAAAATATTACAGGATGTCTCTTCTTCACTATCCACTGTCCCATTTACATTCAAACCATAAAAGTCCATCTCTGCTGACATTTATAGCATTTAATTTATGGAGCAGCAAGCTTTTGTACTAAAACTGCAAACTAATAAGCAAGTTACAAAAATTTTGGCAAATGTATTTAGAAAACATAGAGATCATCTTGTTTTGCTTCTTAAATAACAGAGCCTTTGAAGAAAGACGGAAGCAAGAAGAAGAAAAAGAACAAAAATTGAGAGAACAAATCCTGCATCAGAGAAAAACTAAACTTCAGGAAGTAACTGATAGATTCCAGCGTGCTCATCGGCCTTTTTCTCAGCACAAGCAAATAGGTTTGTACATTAAAATGTAACCATTATTCATTGACCATTCTTGAGATAAACAACAATTAACTTTACTCAAATTAATTGAATTCATATAAGCAAAACTTAACTCACAAGAAACTCAGATCTGATAAATATGACAAATTTGGGTAGAGGAAATTTAAAAAATAACTTTTTTTTTTTTTCTACTAAAATTATATTGTTAGAAATTATATTCTGGTCACACTAAATACATCACCTCCTTGGAAAATTGTGACTTCTTTAGTTGTCCCCACTTTTTTTTTTTTCACCACAGTGTGCTTATCTTTAATAGCTGAATATGAAATGTTACACGTTATTAGGATAGTAAAATGATTCTGCCATTTGAACCCTTGAATATGAAATATTCAAGAATGTGCCTTTTGTTTATCAGTAAGTAAAAACAGTCCTAGCATATGTTAATGTATTACATAACTTTTGATGAATTAATCAGCTTTTTAAGCTGTTCTCTGCTGGGAAGTAATGATCACTTCAGCTCAGTTCCTGCTTTCTTGGAATCAGTGCAAATTGGCAGGACTTTCTAACAGCATCAGCCAAGTCTGATTTCCAGTCAACTTTCCAGTGTTGAAACTCTTAAGATATGGTTTATTACTTAGGTATTCTCTAACAGATTTACTCTCCTAACTGCAGTTGTGCCAGCTGTGAGGTAATGTCTCTGACTTCAAGATCAAATGTCAAATTAAAATAACAAAATAGAACAGTACTGGACTAGGGCTTCTTCATAGTTCTACTGACAGCCCAGACTATGTAGCAATCACAATTTTTTTCTTGGTTTTCCTTTATAGCAATTCTACCTCTGCCACTTTCTAATCTACTTTTACTTACTTCTTCCCACCCTACTTCTACATACTTGAAAGAGGCAACATCCTGCGCCTGTCCAAACTCTTTCTATCTCCACTGATCCAATCATTAAGTTACTGTTGGCCTTTATAAATTATCCACAAACCATAACTTTGGCGAAGTGAAAGCAAAGTTAGTACTGGATTCTTTAACCTCCTGTTTTTTCAACAGATCCATCTAAAAACAAATAGCAAAAGTACTGAATAAATGTATTACTGTAAACATATAAATAGACTGGGGATTTTTTTTTCAGAGGAACCAGAGAGCCTGCAGCATGAAGCTAAACTGTGCAGTTTATTGTAACAGTCTGGAGTTAGGCTTCCAAACTTCAGAAAGTTAACCAAACCATTTATGGTAAAATATTCTTTTTTGAAATACTTTTTTCCATTGTGTTTTCCACTCTAATCTCTCTAGTCCAGCCAAAAGCAGCTTTTCAATTAGAAGAAGCTATTGTGCAAATTAAAGGACCGGTTGTAACACCAGGATTGTGCTTGCCCAGCAAAACCAACATCAAGGTAAGCATTTCTGTTTACCCTGATAATCAAAGGAAGTAAATTACTTAGTGTCTTCAATAAACAACAGAAAAATACACTTTAAGAAACTGCAGGTCATTTCTCTCACATCAAAGAATCTGTGAAGTGTTCCAGTGAAACATGGAACATCTCGAGTTGTTTGTGTTCATTTGGTAAAACAACAGAGGAGATGACACAAAGCTTTTCAGTGGAATTCTGGGAATTATTGGGGCTAACCCAGTCCACATTCAGTTTTAACTTGATCCAGACTGTCATGGTTATCAAACCATCTGCTGTTCTATGAATTGTAAACTATTTTGTCTAGAATATTTCTTATTCTCATCCCGATTTTTTCCTTTTGACCTTCAAGGATAATTTAGTTTGTATATTTATCTTTATGATCTTACCTTCTTTCCAATTGTCATTCCTCTAAATTTCTCATCCTCTAGATGTATCTTGAGCATCCCGATAACAATTTTGCCTGCAGTTTTGATTTATATGACACACAATTTGAATTGCATACTTCTCACACCACCTAAGGACTTTTTCCAAGACACCTTGACTTGTGGGAGAATGTTTCTTCATGCATAGTTTATATATCTGCTGTCTTTGATACTCCTTCCTGATTACCCCCTTCCTAATCTCTTATTTTCTTAACAGTTCAGGGGTTTGGGGACTTTTGGTTTGGTTTGGTTTCATTTTGGTTTTGGTTGGTTGCTTGCTTGCTTGGCAATTCTTTTATTAGTATTATAGTAATTATTGTGCAGATGTTCAGAATATAGATAAATTCTCTCTAAAAGCTCTTCCTATTTTTGAGCTTTTCAAATCACTTACCATTCCTTACAGTATAACATTTCTAGCAATCCATATTTTGTTTGATTTTTAAAATTCACTATTCTGTAATAACGATAGTGTATTCTTTTCCTGATTTTTATAACCTGACTTCCTAAGGAAATTAAATTTATAAATTCATATTCTTTTACAGTTTGTGTTCCCCTAGTAGCCAAATTTGAAAGAGAGCTAAGAATCTCAAAGATAATTATATTTCTACAAGTTTGAAATTCCAATTGGCCAAGGAAGAAATTAGTCAAACGAGTGACCTCAATATGAAAAGGGTTTAAAAGTTGAGTTCACCTTGACCTATTGGCAGGTCACAAGCCAGTTAGTACAGAAAAGAGATCACACAAATATCTTGGAACCTGCCACAGAATGTTCTGTCTATTCCCCAGCTGGTAACTGGGAGGCTTGGGTAGGAGCCATGTGGGCTGGGTGAAGGATGATGTTGAGAATATTGAATTTATGGTAATAAGACAAAAATAAATAAGTTTATTGCAGTAGAAACTTCTGTGTAGGGTCAAGGTGACCAAATTGATATGAAACATATCTTTGTTTATTCTAATGCAAACAATTTGTCTTCCTTCTTTGTAAGAGAAAATACATTTTTGTCTGCACCTCACACAAAGAGTCAACCTGAGCACTTGCTATGTAGCCTAGATTCTTGTAGTCTGCTGAGAAAGATGTTAGTGCAGGGTTGTTCATTTTGATTTTGGTCTGGGAGACACAGTTTGTGTGGGCAGTAAAAGTCGGATTTCTATGCTTTCAGATTTGGTTCCAAAAATTGTGCAAAATTCTCTTAGAGGCCAAGTAGATTTCTGGCAAATCAGTGGGACAGCTAATAACTAACTCAAGTGAGGTAGGAGATCATGTTCTATATTTCTCTCTATTCTTTCACTTTTATAAACACTAAAACAAATCTACTGTCTTTGGAATATACTCTCACTCAGAATGCATAGAATTCATTGACATTCCCTTTTAAAGGAGTCAGTGAACACAATTAAGTTTTGAAGATACATGGCTGCAGAGCCAAGTGAATATAGATGAATTTTAAAAAGTTCTAGAATTCTTAATGTCTATGTTTAAGACGCTTGTAAAATATTACTGAGGCACTTAGTGCCATGGTCTAGTTGATTGGCTAGGACTGGGTAATAGGTTGGACTGAATGGTCTTGGAGGTCTCTTCCAACCTGGTTGATTCTATGATTCTTTGATTCTATGAAATTGAGCAGTGGACACATATTACCTGATCTTGAGGAAAGGCAGAAAGAACTAAAGCACCTAATGAGCAAGAAACTGCATTCTCTGCTTGCAGTAAAGCTGCATTGTTTCTAGTAAGGTTTAGATACCAAATGCTGAAGCAAAGATTTTGAGCAGCTCATTAGCCAACAGACACTGGGATGTGTGATCATTAAATGTGTAAATGATGAGCTGCTTTTCAGTATGAGATATGTTTCCCTGTTTACCTTTTAAAACAGATTGATTAGGTTCAGTCTTGGAATGGAGACTTATTGACAAATAGATACTGGTCTCTGAAAAAAAGTTACCATGTAGAAACTTTTTTAAGTGTAAATCATCTTAGAGTCCAAATAGATGGGAAAAAAATCCTCTTACATATTTTTGGGAACCAGGTGTATATCACTCTGGTCCACAGTAACAAAGTCTTTAAAAGTGGATAAGGACTGAATGTTTCTGGGCAGAGAGGATATCTCCCATCCGAAAGAAAACAGATCTGTTTTCTGACTTGAATAAATAAATATGAGGTGTTATTCTTCCTTTTTGCTACCAACCATATCATCAGAAATAATACATTCCTTTTTTAGACTCTGCCAAATAAGTGTCTCTGGTTAGGTCAGTGCAACTAAAACATTTTTTTTGCAATACTGCGTAAAATATTCTGAAAAATATCAGTAAAATCACTTGGATTAAATTTTCCATTGTTGTTTGTCCTAAATTTGTGTTATAAATACAGAAAAGGTCTCTTTAGACTCTGTTTGACACAAATGTACTCAAAAGGGACTGATTTTAACAGGGTAGTCCCTGTTTTTAGATACCAAACCAAATTTAGGTCATTTTAGATACCAATGAAACAGATGACAGCTCAGAAGAAGGAACTGTGGGCATTTAAGGTGAAAAAAACATGCAGAGAAACTAAGGAAAAGGATCGTTGAGTTTCTGTACATACATTAGACATATGGTAGCTGTCTCCAACTAGGGACAATACATGTTTCCTAATAATGCATCTTTGCTAGATAGCAGTAGAGGATGAGGTCTGCCTTGGGTGGCTGCACTGTGCCAATTTGCTCAGTAGCTGTACCAGCTGTTAAGGAAAATAGCTTTGTGTGGCATGAAGCAGTCATATTTTCTTTTAAATTCCTACATTATATATTGCCCATGTACAAAAGGATCCATCATCTTCATCATCACCTTCACTAATTATGAAGATGGCACAAAATTGGCATGGTAAATCATCTTGTCAGACCAGATTCCCATTTAAATTCAAGAACAACAACAAAAAGGGTGGTGCTGGTGGAGATATGTGGAAATAAGATTTTTATATTTAATTGCATATAAACCAAAAGTTGACTTTTGCCACAAACATCTTCACCCAATCAGCAATATTTAGGAAATTGTGTTAGGGAACTATATATGAGAAATGCATCCTGGGAATCTTGGAAAGCATCTGTATATAAGTTTGGTTTGTTACCCAAAATCCAGTGACTGCTGAAACAAAGTTTAGTTTCAAATACTGCACCTGATCAACCTGGTAAAATAATATCTGGATCTCCCCTTTTTGGTAAAGGTGTGTCCATTTTGCAAATAGTGTCACTGAAAGTTTATGCTGATAATCTGTTTCCAAGATCTATTCTCCTTCTACCACCATTTATAATCATTGTGGAGTACCACAAATACTTGATCCTAAACCAGCATAAGCTTGGCTTTCTAATCAGTTGTAAGGGTTATGGCTCTGCTGAACAGATGTGAGAACTCAAAATCTGGTAGTGGTCAGAGGTTTCTGAAGTGCTGCTTTGGATAAGACAGAATAAGGGCATTTAGGGCCTTTGTATCAAGTTGGAGCTAAAAGACAGGATCATTGCCCTTCACTGAGCTGTTCCATCTAGGCAGCCAAGCACACCTGACAACCTGGAATCAGTTATACTTCTAGAAGACTAAAGCTTGGTTTCCCTATTGAGCTGGTGGGGTTTGATGTGGGTTTGGGGTGTTTTTGGTTGGTTGGGCTTGTTACTTTTGGGGATTTGATTTGATTTTTTTAAAGTCTTACTTTTCTTATTAGTGATCTTACCCAACCTTATTATTCCCTGCCTTCTAGAAGTCTATAGTTCTATAGTTTCCTCTGTCTTAAGTTGCGCTCACCCTATGCATAGTACCCAGCTATGATAGCTACTCCAAAAATTTATTTTCTCTCAGATAGCAAACACAAATTCTTTAATTTGCCACATTATGCATCATCAGTAGAATTGGGCTCTCTAGCTACTACAAAGCCTTCTTGCTATTTGAAGTAAAGGAATATCTGACAGCACCGGTATACAGTTATCCTCTATATAAGCCAATCTTATGGAAAAAGAAAGACCATTCTGCATATTGGTTTGTTTGTTTTATTCCTTTTTAAACCCTCCATATTCCATTTCTATGAATGACCAAACTGTTGGCCAACATTTTCCAGATTAATTCAGCCTCAGGCAGTCATCCAGCAACCCAATCAGAAGAGTTTTAATGTTTATAAATAACAGAAGAGAAGGTTTAAAATGGAAAATGTTGGACAGTTTTAGATAGTACTAAGAGCACCACCTGTAGTTACATATTATACAGATTTCCTTTTCTTGTGAAGCGTTTATTGGTGATGTATACTTTTGGAAAGGAACGTGTTTAAAAGTGTACAAGTGACACAAAGAAATAAGCCAAAGTAATAAGTTATTTGCTTGCATCAAGAACCACAGATGACACTTCATCCTCATCAGCATCTAGAAACAGTTCTTCCCATCAGAAGCAGATTTCAGCAGTGATTGACTGGGATAAAACAAAACAAGAGAGCTGTAGAACAAACATGGATAGTAACCAACTTCTCTTCCAGAAAAATCTGAAAGAAATGCAACAACTCCTTGAAAAACAGCATCTGAGCAACTTGGAGGTATGATATTTCCATGGGATTCATTACATGATGCTTCTTAAATGCAACAGAAAGTTTCTTGAATGTAATAAAAATGACAGGTCTGTTAAGCAGTCTTTACTGATTAGACAGCACCTGAGTGCACACTGTACTATGCCTCGCCAGTAGATTTTTATAGTAAAATTATGCATATTTTTCAGTACGAAATCTGAGATCTTAAAAAATGTTTGTAAGAATATTTTCACAAATTCTTCAAAGATATCTGTCATGTTGTTTTTCTGTGAACATACGATCTGAATCTGCAGACTTCTTGGCTCTGAAGTAGCTATCACTCTAGTCTATCACGACAGCCTTGTGCTATGTCCAGATTGAAATTGTCAGCTTGCAATTTGCACTGAAGTTTCTCCTTAGCTGATTGCTGCAGCTCTGTGCAAAATGCTATGCAGTATAATTATGGTAGCATTGGGGCTACTCTTTTTTTTTGGGGGGATGTTTACTTGTTTGTGGGGTTTTTGTTGGTTTTGGTTGGTTGGCTGGTTTGGTTGGGGGGTTTTTTGTGGGTTTTTGGTTTGTTTGTTTGGGGTATTTTGTCCAGTGTGTGATGATCCCTTAGGCATTGAGTTTTAAGTATTTTGAGACTTTTTTTTTTTTTTTTCATCTTTGAAACAGATGCAAGTATTGCAATAGCAAACCTATTAACTTTCTACCTAAACCAATTTTTGGACCCAAAGTCAGTTTCAAAAGTCTCCTTAAAACCATAGTAAAAATCAGTAACAGAGCACCAAAGGGATTTCTTATAATTGCACTTTTAAGCATGATCGTAGGTCTCTGATTTTGGACATAAGTCTGGACTTAATATTTTATTACCATAACGTTTGCTGTTATCTGGACTCACGGTATCTGAAATGATCTTGATTTTGTGTAGCAGTGTGTGGTAATGGCTAGAGGCATGGGATCCTGGGTGGCAATAGAGCAAGGACTTTCCCTTTTAATACATGTGTATGAATAACTTTTGAAAGACCTTAGACGGTTTGGATATATTTGAAGTTCATTGATATTACTATTTTCAGGCATGTTCATTCTGGTTTTGTACCTATTTTGTTCTGATGGCTATTCATGAGAATCTTGAGCAGCTGGTGGCTAACAGAGAAAATGTCATTCAAGTAAAGTAAATTTCAGAAAGACTGAGAACACAGAAAGTGTGGTTTGTACTGAGAAGGTTGTCAATTAGTGTTCGCTCTTATTTCCAAGCATAGAAGAAGGAATAGCAAACGACAATTTATAGAAGTGAGCTGATAAAATTGAATTCTAGATAACCACTTTCAAACAAAACACAAAAAGGTTTGTTTCATTGCTATAGTGTTTGCAAATGCCTTTCTCAATGATGATCCTGAATTTGGCCCTAGCTGCATTACAATTAGGAAAAAAGTGCAATCTCTTTGAGTAAAACATATAAAAAGATTCTTCTTAATATATTGTAAGACAGCTGCATTGTAGATTATTTCATCAAACAAAAGTATCACATTCTAATTGAATTCTAGATGGAAAATATGCATGATTTTCTTATTACAGTTTTTTCCAAATGTTAGTATCAACTTTGGACACTGTACATAATGGAGGAATTTGTGCTAATACATTAATATCTCTCTGAAAAAGCTTTGGTCCTGTAAAAAATGTACACTTTTTTTTTCTTTTTTCTAGAATGTTTTTCTGCTACCACTAGGTGTTGCTCATCTTCTTCCCTCTGATAAATATTTTCTAACTGGGAATATTTATACTTCTAACATTTGGGCTTTTTTTTTTCTTGAAAAGTAGTCAAGAAAGCTGTTACCATTGTTCTAAGGCTTGAGTTTTTGAAATCTAGTGCTTGGATTGTGTTGGTGTGCATGTGCATTATGGCTTCCTGTGATTTGAAATAATACTCTTACTAACAAAATTTGCAATTTGTAATTATTTATAATACTCTTACTGACACAAATAGGCTTCAATAGTCTTGTTGCTATCTGTTATCCAAAGTAATTCCAACAGTGCTTGCCTTTCTGAAACTAGTGTCAAAGTATTTCACTGTGCACATGCTTTGCAGCCTAACCATCCATTAAGATCTTTTGACCTCTCTTTTTTTTATGTTTTTACAGGCTGAGCAGGATTAGAAAGATTCCTAAAATTCTTTTCTTTCCTACATGGTGATAAAATTCTATTTAGACTCTTGCTAGTAGTCTTGGTGTGTTCCCTACTTTTCATTCCTGACAATGTATATAGAGCAGTAGGTCAAGGTTTTAGCGATCCTTCTACTGTTCTCCAAAACTGTATTGGTTAAAATACTGGGAACAGTAGTTTTAATTTTGTGCAACATTTACATGTGAGCCAGTACATTGAAATATTATTTGGTATATGTCCATTAATATGTTCCATTTGGAAGAAATTAGTATTCTTATTATTATTAACTTCATTTCCAATCAAAGGCTGTGTTCTTTCCTGGTTTTGTTGCAGGAATAAATAAAATGTTTAAGGTGGCACAGGTAGCATGGTCTTAGCTAAAGCTGCATTCAGCTTTTCACCAAGAGACAAGTGCTTATTATTTTTTCCAACTGTCTATGTTGAAATTTTCCATTTCCACCACCTGCCTTCAGCTCAATAATTTATAAAATTTCCATTAAAATGTCACAAGTGTTGCAAGGAATAGTATTATTCAGGTATCTTTTGTCGTCTTCTTTTCATCCCCTCTTTAATTTGATGGCCACATGAAAGTGTTTTGGGTCGTACAGAAAAATACATTATGCTTGAATGAAATGGTTTCATTGCTGTAACATTTTGCCTCTGTTGGTTCACTTTTTAAACAAAATACTTGCAAGTAAGAGCTAATGCACAGGCAAAACAGGTATAGATTACCTGTGGAGACTATTTTCATCTTCCCTCCTTTATATGACCATAATTAGGTTATTCAAGTGGTATCTGTGAAATCAAAATTTTAATCCTTTTCTGACTGATTTGAAGCAGAAATTTTACCTTGGCTCTCCTGTTTTTCCAAGCATATTGTGCACACACTGAAGTAAAATGCTATCCATGAGTGAGTTGACCTGTATGACTGTTAGCTGTTTGTGTGACTGTACTTTTGAGGTTGGACTATGTCTCTGAAATGAAAATGTTTCAGGTAACGGATGGAAAAAATTAATTAATTTTCAAGTGTGTTTGTAGTAAGACAAGGGTTGCTTCTGCAGGGAGCATTGTATCAGCCAAACTCCTCAGAGGCATAGACAATACAAGCATGGAAAAAAGGGGTGCCTGTGTACATGCTCTCCTGAGTGTCAAGAACTTGTAGAATGACTAGTTGGACTTTTAAGGGGAGGGTTAGGTTCAAATGTCATTGGAACTAAAGTCAGACTTGATTTTGAAGAAACTATTCAAGAAGACTTGAAAAACATTTGTGATCACCTTAAATCTAGAAAATTTGGACTTTTTTTTTTTTTACTTATAACTGCAAATGTTTTAATTTATGTTGATCAGTTAATTTTCACAACACACTCAAATGATTTCCCTACTTATTTTCCTTTGGGCAAGATCAGAGGGGTTCCATTTTTATTGGCTTTCAAACAATATTGCAACACAACACTATTTTCCACTTTATTTCACTAATCCCAAATTCACATTGCTTACAAAGAGTAATGTGTCTCCAGACTGAATTGTTTTACCCAAATACTTAAACTTGTCTGGATTGTGTATTCTGAAAGAGTAGGGATTTTTTTTAACGTAGAATAGTGATTTATTCTGAACCTGTGATGTAAAAAATGACATTACAATTTTCATATTTGACAACCTCAATGTCAGTCATTTGAAGACCATCTTCCCTCGTTCAAAGCCCTGATTGAACAGGTGATAATGTAGGATTGAAGCCAAAACAGCCTTTTTGGAACAAAAGGATTTGTTTCACAGAGACATTGAGAACTGTCATCTAATATAACCTGCTTCTCCTTTATAAGCACACACTTCTTTCAGAATTGCATACATATTTGCATGACTCCATTTTTGGTTTTACATTCATATACATATATTAAAATATGTATATGTAGCTATGAAATACTCATATATAGCTATGCAGTTAAGTATTTCTACTACCATACTTCATAGCTATTTTTGAAGTGATTTGTTTTACTGCAGCAGTAAAATATTCATAAGTGTAGCTAAAGGAGAAGAACAGAGTAAAAAATAGAAGTATCTGATCTGTAGTTTACTGCAGCTATGGTAATAAATTATTTGCTTGTAGGACAAGAGTAGTAGATTAAGCAATTTCTGCATGCTGCTCTACCACAATGCTATATTATGTTATATCATATCATATTATATTAACTTGGTATTATCAGAGATAATATAAATTAATGTCTCAGAGGGATACTGGGAAAATCCTTTGCCTTCTCATCAAGATTGAAGTATCACTGTCCAGTGTAATTCTACCCCTCTGAAGACAGCATAGCTGTATTTTGTGGGGTTGTATTGTTTGGGGTATTTTAACGACATAAACCTTTTGCGAAGAGTTTGCCTATTTATATTGTTTTACCCTAGTAGGCTTATTGTGGTCTACACCCAGAGAAGCCTAATCAATTCTTCCAATATGTTTTAAAAATATTATTATTGATTCACAGCAGCACTTCTATGGTATTCAGATCTTTACTGTGCAGTTTATGTCATATACTGCTGTATCTCCTTAAGGAAGTATGGCTCACAAAGTGGGAAATAAAGCATTAAACCAAGAACTCAGATTTCAGAGGACAAGGATAATCAGAGAGTAACTTAAACCCAGGAGACTGAAAGATGTTGTAGCAAACAAAGAATTATTTCAGAGCGTGGCATAGGAAGTTTCATTTAAAAGTGAGGAGGAGATAGGCGAAACCCGCCTGGACGTGTTCTTGTGTGATCTGGTATAGGTGATCCTGTTCTGGCAGGGGGAATTGGACTGGATGATCTTTCAAGGTACCTTCCAACCCCTGACATTCTATGATTCTATGATTCTAAGAAAAAAGAAAAATAATCAACTTTTAAATTCAGGAGGCTGTTTAGGGACGAGTAGATTGTGAAATATTGTTCTTATAAATCATATTTAGAAAGTTCTTAAGAGGAATGTCTGTCTTGAGAAATATCTGATTGAAAATACTGATTTTGTAAAATAAGTAACATGTAAGTATCTTGTTTCAAGATAAATGGTTGTATTAATGAAGCATACTGCGAATGTTGACAGTGATACAAAACTGTCTCATTAAATAAATTTATGTCTAGAGATGTATAAATATATGGGTGGGAAAATGTTCTTAGGTATTGTGCTGGTTTGAGGCTAATTAGAATATTTTAATGGAGAAAATTACACTATAGGCTGTGAAAGGCAAACATCATGATGTCTACTTCACTCATACGCTTGCTGGAGAATTGTTTGGGAACACTAACCAAAAACCAATAGATCAGTCAGTCTCTCTCTGGCTCTTGCTGGGACAGGAACTGCTGTGGGATTTAGCAGCTTCTGGACTCTGGCTCCTCTACTGATTAATCCTCACTAACCACTTTTCTTCTAACCTCCCTGGCTGGTCCTCCTAATTTACCTTGCACGTAAGGCAAACCTTGGGGTAAGGTACAGGGGTGGGGAGAAGGTGGAAGGGTGGTTGGGAGCCCCTCCTGGGGTCTCTGATTTCTGGGAGGGGAGTTGTGTTGTTGTATTACCTTTTACTTGTATATTTCTGTAAATACTGTGTATATAGTGTAAATATCTGCTGTACATTGTGCAAAGCTGTAAACAGAGCTTCATCACTTAACTTCCAGCCGACTGAGTGCTAGTCTGGGTCATTTTACAAAGTGTGTGGGGGTGGGGGAACTCCCAAACCTTTACAGGTATATGGTTCAAATTTTAGGTTTCTCTGTGAGGAATTGGGTTTTGGAGTCAATGATCCTTATGGATCCCTTTCAACTCAGGATATTCTGTGATTCTAAAATTATTTCTCAGTGTGACCTTTAAGATTTCCTAATGTAAATCCAACTTCTGCCTTGCTATTCAGTGCACAAGTTAGAGTGGAAACTGATTAAAGCTTTTTCTACCTTTGGAGTGTATTTACATTACTGAAATTAAAGCGCTAGGCTTTTTATAGACCACCAAAATGTATACTCATTTTTTAGCAACTCAGAGAGATCTGGTAGCATAGTTCCTCAGCTGAACTAGAGATTACTTTAAAATTTATATTCACACATTGTATGATTGTGGGTATTTTAAGAGATGTGTAGTGGTCAAGATGCATTAATAATTTTTTCTGATGCCACAGCTCCAGTTCTTTCAAATCTGCCAGCTCAAGTGCTTTGTCTTATTAGTGTTTGTAAATAAGACAGGAAGACAGATTCTGAGTTTTCTAGAAGATGAAGAAGTACTTTCCTCCATCACTGATTCTTCATTTTTTGTCCCATCCATCAGACTTCATTGGAAAGCTTTTTTGAAAAGATCATATCAGGGCTTTGAGTCTCATCATTAAGACCTTAACTGCCAGTGAGAGAGAGGATTATTTCTTTGTTCTAAAATATTAAAAAAAAACTGAGAATTTTTTTCCTTCCATTTCTGTCTCTAAAGTATTGTCTGGAAATTATCTGCAAAATGTTTTTTTAAATGTCAGTTCTCTTTCAACTTGCAAATTCCAAAGAAGTGAAAATGTGTAAGTTTTACCTGATCTCCATTCTCTTTTTTTGGGATAACCAGCATGACACACAAAGAACTCTTGTAAATAAACTGGTTTAAATTATCAAAAATAGCAAGTAGTGTGAGAGGTGAGGAGCCTGGGTTTTCAGATAGCATTTTTTTTGTAGCACTCCAGAAGAACATTGCTGTTCACCTCTTGGAATTGTAAGCAGTCAGCATTTCTTTGGTAGAGAATGTCAAATATACATATAGCAGCTCTTTAGTGTAGTAACATTCCGGCAGAGTTCTTTGGCAGCAAATGCACTTGTCAGGATCCCTTAAACTTATGTGTTGCAATGTTGTTCATTCATTGACCTTGTGAAAGATTTCTTAGGCTCATATTTTCTCTTTATCATAGTGCTTTACTGAAGTGAAATTGCTTGGCATGGCTGTTCTAAGTCTTAAGATATACAAGTGACATCTTTTAACTCCTCCTAAGTGTTTTGTTCCTACAATAGTAGACTGGGTTTATGTTTAATTCATTAGGACACAAAATAATGCAGGCAACAGGCAATACAATGTATTGTACTTATGTAACAGAAACAATATGCAAGTACAGAAAATGAAAATATAGGTCACTCTATAAATATTTTTGTGTCTTCATCATCCTATAATATTCTCAGAGATCTAATCAAATCCAATCATTGGGGTTTCCAGGTTTGTTTCCTGGCAGCTTTTGATCACTAAAATAGAATAATTGTTGGCTGCTCTTTAGATCTGCAGTATTTGTAGGTATACGTTTTTACAAGAAAACGTGACATTCATTTTCAATACAGAGCAGGCTTGAAAAGGAAATAAAATATTTAAATATTTTCATGAAAATGATAAGTATCTTTAATGTGTGAAATGATAACATTTTATGATGCAACAAAATTAACTAAATTTGCATGAACAAGGTAAAAGAGGATGTGTCTTTCAGTGAGGACTCCTTTAATCTTTAGTTATTAACTTATTTTTGGCAATTGACTGAACTGAGATTTTGTGTTCCCGGGAGGTTTTGTTTTACAAGGGCAGTAAAATTACAGGAGCAAGTCTATTTTCAACTTCTGTAGCACAAATGGAGAAAATATTTTTTATCTTAATTTTTGAAAGTTGCAGCATTTCTTGCATCCTCCAGATTTACAAGGTTAAGATAATCTGGTATAAGAGAAGATTTTTTTTTAATCAATTCTGACAACATTTTTCTTCTGTTCAAGTTAGTCATTTTAGAAGCACACTTAGCTATACAGATGTGGTTTCCATATTTGACAAGAAGTAAGCCTGACATGTATAATTTCTTTTTACTGGTTTTTTTTTTCCCTCATCTGAAAATGTTAAAATTACTTCTTTAATTTGGCCTAGTACGAAAGCTCTAAACATCTGCCTTTTCCTCATCTATAGGTCAACAATATAATTTATCCAAACATAAAGCTTAACAAGTAACTAAATGTTATGGACGGGTAATTAATTGATGTGAGGTGTGATTTTCAAAGATTAATAGTGTTTATTAATATTCAATATTCAGAGCTCTCGCCACCCCAACCACTGATTTTAATGATAAATGGTTCTTTGCACGGGCATGGAAACTTTATAGAGATAATAACACAGATCTAGAAATAACTAGCAATAATATGTAACATTAATTGAACTCAGTTGAACTGGAAGAGAAGGTTCCTGTGGTTAGTGTACTGCTTGTGGTCAATATCCCACTTGCCCACTCGGTGGACTCCAGGAGCTCCTTTCTGCTTACTGCAGAAAGCAATGGTGAATTACAAGAGGCTTTAAGTATTTACTGCCTAAATAGTCTCCCAACTGGCAAGTCTGGCTACAGCTTCAGACAGTACCCAAACGGTTTCAGGGAATTCTGTTGCTGTCTTGTCAACCACTGAGACTTCTGATTCTTCGCAGGCTGCTGGGGAAAGGAGGCAGACAATCTCTGACCTGGTCCTGATCTCCTCTGGATGATCAGAGTATCTCCAGGACTTCCGGTCTTGGCAGAAAACTTTCAGGTGCAGGCAGAATGTCTTGCCATGTGCAGTCCTGGCACAGATGTCATGCTGGCTATTCAGGCCAATCATCTGAAGGCATTTAGAGCCTGTTCCTGGTAAACTGGACTTAGGCAGTTTCCAGGCAGTTGCGGATATAATACGGCAGTAGCAAGCATGGATACAACAGCAGAGAATTGATACAACAGCAGAGCACGTTGTGTCACCTGCTCATCTCCTTTTATCAGTATAGCCTAAGACAAATAGGCCTTTGGACACAGAATAGTCAATCAGAATGGCAGTTAGCCAAGCCTGACCATATTAGGTGAAGCCATAGGCTTGCTTTCCCCTTTTTAGGGCAGAGCACAGGCCTTGCACAAGGCATACACAAACTGAGTGTGTGTGCCTTGTTTACTACAGGGTGCAGACAAGTCTGGGCAAGCCAGAGTCCTCAGACTCAGTGGCTCCAGGTTCTTTGTCCTCTTTCCTGCACTTGCTTCTCCCCATAGCAGAAGGAGGGAGAGCAGAAAAACATTTCTGGGCAAGCCAGGACATGCATAAGCCTATTTTGGCCTGCTTAGGCCTATCACAAACACTAACAAAGCATATTTATTATTTTCTATCAGAAAGACACTGGTTTGCATAACTTTAGTTTGAAAATGTTCCCTAAAGGGGCCTTTCCCTACACTTGATTCCTTTTCTTCTATTTTGTTTCTTTATCTCCAGTCATGATTATAGTAGAATGTTGTAGCAACCTCTGATTTTTTATTCTACATTTTACAATATTTGTACAGTTATAAACTATGTAATACTACAGCAATTTTATTACTTTTTTTAAAAGGCTTACTACAAAAAAAAAAAAAGTTCTTATTCACAAATGAATTTTTTACCTTATTTGGTAGGTTTTCAAAATTTTAGTTCTGTTGTAATTACCAAAGAAAATATACTCACTTGCCTAGCTTAATAGCTTTTGCTCCCTGAAACATTTTCCACTTAATATCACTCATAAAATACAGAAAATCATTGTGTAATATTGCATAGTTAATGCAGATTCTTTTTCATATCAATTTTTTCCATCCTATGGTTTAAAATCACTTCGCTGCTGCAACTGAACTGCCACAAGAGAGAGTGTATAAGGTTGTGATTAGCTTCTTTCTCTGTATGTCCATATGCATTTTGAAGTCTTGTACTTTAAAAAGTATGTATTTTCAATCATGACAGCATCTCAGTGTTTGGATGGAGAAGTGACAGTGAAGGGAATGCCTGCACAGTAGATACCTAAGGTTGTCTGACAGCGATTTGGGTGGTGCCTGTTCCTCTTATGCATCTCACTACATTAAAGTATGACAAAGAAGTCAAGGAAGTGGATGGGACTCTTGTGTGCCCTTAGATATGATCTGTCCTTATAGATCAGATGATACTTTCTTCTTTCTAAAAGATGAGGAGGTTTCAGTGTGGGAAGGTGTTAATAACTCTGATTATGATATCTGACAGATGTTTCCTGTTACAAGATATAAATCCTCATCACTTGTGGCACTTTGTATGAAAATAGACATTACTCAGTTTAGCAAAAAGTGTTATATTAGGTCAGATCAGGTCTTTATTTTAATGGATTTTCTTTCCTTTTCTAAATTTAAATACATGTTAGAGTACGAAAACCATCCTGTGTCATAGGACACTTCAGAAACAGTAGTGTTGCTTAGAAAAATCCTGTTCCATATTTTGATATTGTAGAATTTATGTAAAACTCAGGATGGAATTTTTTTAACCTCCTTCCTCTGCACTTTATGCCCAAATAAAGCTTAATCTGATGGAAATACTCATGATGCTATGAACCCAAGTTGTAAAAACACCAGGCTTAATATTGGTTGTATTTTAGCCTGAGCTTTCATTAATGCAAAATTACTGTCAGGGAAAAAAAACAAAGCAAAACCAAACAAAAAACTCTGACAAATAAAACAGTCTGGTTTTATGTCTTTATTTCAGAATTTTCGTCAAGAAGTTGAGAAAACAGATGATTCAGAAAGCCTGTCAAGCCTTGACAGTCTTGAGGCTGGAGAACTAAATGGAAATTACACAACACAGAATGAATCATCTTTGACTACACAGTGTGACTGTGCCCTGTACAATCCAGAAAAATCACAGGCTAGGAATAATAGTTTGTTTTATACAGCTCAAAGTACTTTTAAAAATACACATCTAAATAATTGTCTGAGAAATACAGACTCGCAGTACTACCACAATTTACCTATTCATGGTCTTTTAGCTAAATACAATGTTCTAATTCCTGCTGACCATGTAAACAATTCAGAAGAGGGATCCTCTACTTCTCACAGCTCTGAAGGAAAACCTGCAGAGTTCACTACCTCTGGTAAGAAAGCAAGCTCTGGAAGTAACGAATTTAGTTTTCTGCAACATATAAAAGATAGAAACAAGCCACCTTCTGGGTTAGCTAGCACATTAGCCGCTGATAGTCCTGTTTTCAATCCCAGCAAATCTTGGGCCAACCCTGTGTCTATTCCAGGAGGAAGAGTTCAGGATCTGATGCAAGAAGAGAGTTTTAAAATGACCCCACAAAAAAAAACTGTATCTGTGCAAACCTCCAGTCAACCTATTGCAACATCTACAATCTTATTTCCTAATCAGGGATGTTCCACTGGCATTCCCAGCACAGCTGGTACATTACCAAAGGACAAAAACATCAGAACAGAGTTTATTAAAAATACCTCAGGACAAACAGCTGAAACAAAAGAAGAAAATATTAAATGTATTGATGATGTTAACCCAGTATCATCTTTATTTCAGTATATGCCAAATGCCTCAGTTCTGTGTGATGTTAAGCAGCAGAATAACAATGAGGAAGAAAAGAGAAATATGGTTGAAACTCTGTCACTGGTGTCTGATACAGAATTCAATTCTGGCACTCCCACGCAGCATAAAACCCTGAAAAACAATATTCTTGGGAAAAAAAGAGCAAAGTTACTCAGAAGTATCTTAAAGAATAATACTAAATATGAACCCACTGATTTCAAAACTGTTACCATGAACCACAGAATCAGTTCTGGAACTCAACGAGTGTCTTCTATCAGAGACAGTGTGGAACTGGCAAAAAGAAAAAAGAAAAGTGCAGAAAATGAAAAATACAATAGAAAGCTGAGATGGTGTGATCAGATTAGCCAGATAATAATAGAAAATAATGACAAATGCTATGGAAAAAACACCAGTCAAATATCTTCTGCACAGCTGCAGTATGCTCAAACTTCAAATAATGCTCCTAAGACTAATTTAAGTATTGTTGCTCAACCTCCAAACCAGAAAAACTCTCTTATATCAAAACCAAATGTTAATACTGAAGAATTAAATGGAGAATGCACATCTCTGAGTACATTCATGTCCACTGGAGCCTCTTCTACTAAAAAAACTTGGGTGGTATCAAAAGATGAAGAAAGCAACCCCCTAATATGTAGTAATTACTGTAAAATTAATGAGAGTAATCAGCTCAAAGATGAGGCAAAAATAACCAGAAGAACAACATCCATAAGAACCCAGTCAAGCTTTATACCTGTTAAGAGAAGAGGCACTACAATCCAACCACAGTCAGCCACTGAAGCTAGTAGAACTCACAGAGCTCCAGGAAAATTGCTAGCACCTCACCCACCATCTGCACCTCCACCAGGACGAAGAAACTGCAAAAATGCAGCTAGCCCTGGGTGTCAGCCACTACTGCGTCCAACTCTTCAAGTTAGCAGTACAAGCAGGAATGATTTAAATGAAAAGCACATTGTCTTAGCAGATTGTGCTTTAAATAGAAAGGGTGCAGAAAACAGTCAGGGTATTCCTTGTCCTTCTGACCTGGGCACTGTGGTACCTATGCCTGGCTGCAGCGTGACCAAATACAAACCTTGGGCAAACCATACTTGTTCTGTAAATGGTGTCCAGACAAGTGCCTGTCAAGATTGTTCAGTAACCTGCACTGAAAGAAGACCTGTTAATGCAGAAAATGGATTACATCTCCATCACATTCCAACAGCTGGAAAAACAAGCACCTTCTGGCAAGGACTGCATAATGCCCGAGCTCCAAAAGATTCTGCTGCTGGTAAGAGTCGTGTTTCTGCGTTTGGGCTGGGGAGGTGTTCAGACAAAAGTCTTTTTCAGTTATATCACTAATTTGTTTTCAGTTAAAACATCCAGCCTTTCATCCTTCCATACAATACAGCCACTTTTAACAAGTTTTCACCATTTGTCACACTCATTTCTATTCTAGTGGTGCCCAGAGGCCTCTCAAACATCGATTCCTATTTTTAATAGCTCTCTACAATAGTAAATGAAAAGGAAGTGTTTTCCCTGAGATTATTTTCATGACTAATGAGCAGATGTGATAGGTGGTCTAAATAATTATATAGGAGGAAGTGACTAAATTTATATAAGCACATTTTACAAGGTAATTTGGAGTCATAGGCTGTTGTCCAACGGTCACTGCCACCTGAAAGTGAAAGAAATGTAGATTTACCAATTTTTTTTTAATGCTGACACTGTAAATGCCTACAATTAATAAGTTTTGGTCTCAGTAACACAATTAATGCTAAAAAAAAAACAACACAAAACCCAAAACTGAAACCTAAATGTATGTTAAAAATGAAGAACATCTACTGTGCTGCAAAGTGTCTGATTTATAAAGGATTTTAAGATCTTTCAGGACCAATCTTGCATTTTATTAAAAATCAGCCTTGGGAACAACATGATGCAAAGTTTGACTGGTGAGATAGAGGACAGATACATCAGAAATATTGGGAGAATAATCTCCTCCTCTTTCCGTTTCAAAATAGGCTTCATGATTTTTATTTACCTTGTTTTCCCTCTGCAATCTAGTCATAATCTATGCCTTGGGCACTGATGGCATCTTTATGCTTGTATTTCGTATGATGTGTACTGCTTTGCCTCCTATTGAGGACTGCAGCTGAAAGTAGATCTCCTGAAACTATAGACTCTCCATCAGGTACAAGCAGCCACTCCAAACTTTGCAACCCAGAAAGCCAGTTATATCCTGATCTGCATCAGGAGAAACATGGCCAGCAGGTCAAGGGAAGTGATTCCCCCCATCTACTCTGCTCTGGTGAGACCCCACCTGGAGTACTGCATCCAGCTCTGGAGCCCCTAATACAAGAAGTATTACAAGAAGTAATGCTGAAGTGTGTGCAGAGAAGGGCCACAAGGATGCTCAGAGGGATGGAGCACCTCTTCTGTGGAGACAGACTGAGAGTTGGGGCTGTTCAGTCCAGAGAGGAAAAGGCTCCAAGGACACCTTATTATTCTATTACTGAAGGCAGCCTACAGGAAAGCTGGTGAGGGACTTTTTAGAATATCAGGTAGTGATAGGATTAAGGGGAATGGAGCAAAAATAGCAGTGGGTAGACTCGGAATGGATATTTCATAGAATCATAGAATCATAGAATGGTAAGGTTGGAAGGGACCTCAAGGATCATCTAGTTCCAACCCCCTGCCATAGGCAGGGACACCTCCCACTAGTATAGGTTACTCAAGGCCTCATCCAATCTGGCCTTGAACACATCCAGGGAGGGAGCATCCACAACCTCCCTGGGCAACCTGTTCCAGTGCCTCACCACCCTCACTGTAAAGAACTTCCTCCTAACATCCAGTCTAAATCTCCCCTCTGCCAGTTTAAGCCCATTGCCCCTTGTCCTGTCATTGCAGGACCTTGTAAATAATCCTTCCCCAGCCTTCCTGTAGGCCCCCTTCAGATCCTGGAAGGCTACTATCAGGTCCCCTCGAAGCCTTCTCTTCTCCAGGCTGAAGAGCCCCAACTCCCTCAGCCTGTCCTCATAGGAGAGCTGCTCCAGCCCTCTGATCATCTTTGTGGCCCTCCTCTGGACCCGCTCCAACACTTCCATGTCCTTCCTGTGCTGAGGGTTCCAGACCTGCACACAGTACTCCAGGTGGGGTCTGACGAGAGCAGAGTAAAGTGGCAGAATCCCCTCCCTTGCCCTGCTGGCCACGCTGCTCTTGATGCAGCCTAGGACTCGGTTGGCTGTCTGGGCTGCATGTGCACACTGCAGACTCATGTTGAGCTTTTCATCAACCCAGAAGATGGGGAGAAGTTCTTCACCATGAGGGTGGTGAGACACTGTAACAGACTGCCCAGGGAGGTGGTAGAAACCCCATCCCTGGATGTCTTTAAGGCCAGGATGGATGGGACTCTGGGCAACCTGATATAGTGCGAGATGTCTCTGCCTATGACAAGTGGGCATTGGATCCAGATGATCCTCGAGGTCCCTTCAAGACTGACGATTCTATGATTCTGTGATCATTCTGAGGACTGGACACACAGCAAAAAAGATGCTTTCTAGAAAAATAAGTAATTCCTATAACTTAAAACCCCCTACATTTCAGGTTTTATCTACAGCACTCAACAGGCTTAACTCTGGAGTGATTCAGAACAGCTCTGTTGTGTAACAGCAGAGAGAGGCCTCCTGGCCCAAACCAGGGATGGGAAATGAGAAATGTTATCTACTTGTCCATACCATTTCAAACAGATAAGCTTAAGATAGGTGTGACTTAAGTTAACCTATTGGATTTTGCATTGGAAGTGAATGAAGTCTTGCATTACCATGCCATGCCTCCAGCAGTGATACAGAGATAACTGCCCCATGATCTCTTTATTTGTGTATCAGATTAATTAGGAATTAATTAGGAAATATACTGGGTCAAAGTTGTTCGCACTACTACTACTATCTTCACTGCAACTTTAAATGTTGTATCCCCCGTGTCACCTAGATCCAGCTCTTTATAAAATTTGAGTGAGTGTGCCTCTATCAGTAGGTTTTGCAAGTCCTCTTCATTTTAAATGCTCTAGATAACTCTTAATGGCAGCCCTGTTGTTTCTTCTGTTATCTGCAAATGCACATAGTTCACCATAGTCTTTGTGCTGAAATGTTTGCTCTGAGAGACTGAATACTGCTTGTACTTGAGTAAAGTATCTGCTGTGGCATTGTTGCAAGGTTTAGCAAGGTCTGTGCAGACACTAGAAAATGTGATCTCTTGTAGTGCTTGCTCAAATGAACAAAGAATAAGTGAGAACAAGATAAATAAAGAAAATTACTGTCCATGAGGATCTTCCGGGGGCTTCCAAGCATCCCTTGGTATATTTTCTGAGTGACACATATACTGTAGCTGGATATTAGAATTATTTTAAAGTCCTTTAGTGTTTAGTCAATAAAATGCTTTTAGAATGTGTTTAACATTTAGCGCCTGAAAAATAGGGGACCCACTCTGATGCTTATAGTTACGCAAGAATAGACTGCTCAGTACCTCAGGCACTTAGAAATAATATTGCTAATTACATTTTTCATCTTACATTTCTCAAAGGGGTCTTTTCCATGGCATGGATCTATGATACCGTGCAAACAAGTCAAGTGTTGATGCCTATCAATAGAGTTTTCAGAAAAATACCATGTTGTTAGTAATATAACAAAGGGTTTTCTTTGCTTCTTTTTTAATCTTTCCTCTATATTTGGTACAGTGTCACATTTCATTTTCAGGTGCTGCTCAGCACCATGTGTTAAACTGAAATAATTTCATATAACTAAACGAGAACATTTTAAAGCAAATGTGTGCTGTGCTAAAATTGATGGCAGCAGCCAGGTGACTAGTTCAAAATGGGCTTCTAGGGTTAACCCATTGTTTTCTTTTCATGCAAATGTTAAGAATTCTGCTTTGTTAAATACCACTGTAATAGCAAATAAAGAAATAAAATCCTTTTAAAATCACTGGAAGACCTCTTGGCCTAACCATAAACTACACGTGTAAATATTATATACATAAATAGGCAATTTATCTTCTCAAGTATGTATCAAGTAAACTCTATTTACATATCAAGTGTAGATTCCTGACCTGAACATGAAAATGCTGATAAACAACTGCAGTTTGTATGCATAAAAGTTTAATTAATTTCATTTTTAAAGTCTGATGTTTTAATTTTGAAAATATATTATTACACCAGACAAAACTGAATAAAAAATTGAGATGCAATGTCTAAATTAGGTCTCTCCAGCCAAGGGAAACCACTGTACAGAATTGCTGTCATTAAGATTAGCATACAGCTGTATAAATTAGTAAGATGTATTACGAAATGCAGAGCTGTATAACTAAGGTTTTAAACCATGAGTTGCATTTGAGTTGTACCTGTGAGACCATATCTGGAGGAATGTGTTCTGTTCTGAGCTTCTTAGTACAAGAGACACATAGACTCTTTTGCAGAGAACCCAATGAATGGCTATGAAGATGGTGAAGGGACTGGAGCTTCTCTCCAACGAAGAAAGGCTGAGATAGCTGACACAATTCAGCATGGGAAAGAGAAGGCTATGAGAGCTCTTATCGGTGTCTGTGAATGTCTGGAAGGAAGGCATAATGAGGACCGAGCCAGAGGCTATGGGCACAGACTGAAGCACAGGAGGTTCCCTCTAAGCAGCAGCAAAGACTTTTTTTTTTTTTTTTACTGTGAGGGCAACTGAATCTCCATCCTTGGAGATATTTGTAAGCCACCTGTGGGCATGGTCCTGGGCAATCTAGGCACCCCTACTTGAGCAGGGAGGTTAGACCAGATGACCTCAAGACATCCCTTCCCATCTCTACCCTTCTGTGATTCTGCAAATCAAATACATTTTGTGAACTATTACATGTTTTCTGCACATATATCTGACCTGTGCTATGTAATCTAAACAAACATTGAGTCCATAAAGACACAAGATACAGCATCTTGGCAACATTTACTGTGTCAGGCAGCTGGACTTTAGGATTATTCTCTTAATGCAACTTATTTTCTAAAACTTTACTTTGGACGCATAATTTGATACCAGTTTTATCATAGGTCACTGGTCATTCTGCTTACTTGGTAAAACCACCTTGTATCTTTGTACAGACCATATTTATTATCTGGGAATCAAAGTGGGGCTTTTGCTTAACTTTCTTATAAATGTCTACGTGCAGTCCACAGCTCTATCTTATAGTCCTATGCTAACACGAAATTAAATATGCCTTAGAAGTGCCAAGTTTTCTCCTTTCGCTGTAATAAAATAAATTTAGCAAGATCAGATGGTAAACATACACAAGGCAAACAGCTAAATCTGGTCAGAAATATTTACTCACCATTACCAGTTTTGTTTCTTCTGTCTTGATCCTGTTTTTTATACCTTTTTTATTTATTTTTGTATGCATGTTATTTAAGGTGTTGTTCCTGTTACAGGACAAAAGCAGGTTTTTGACAACCATGAAAATAAGCACAGAGCCTCTAAAAGATGGAAGCCTGCTCATCAGGCACAAGTAAGTGTTAAATACTATAAAAGCTTATGTATCTTCAGAATTGCAAGTTTCAGGAATATCAAATGTAATAATTGTCATGCAGTTTTGAATAAGTGTGCTTAGTCAGTTTGCTGTCATTGCTGATGTAAAAAACTAAAACCAGCTAGAATACATCACTGGTAGTCTAGTATGCACTAATATTGAAACATTTAGTAATATGAAATAAATAAGATCATAATATTGTAATAATAATTATAATATATTATAATAAATAAATAATAATGTAATATAATGGATGTTAGGAGGAAGTTCTTTACAGTGAGGGTGGTGAGGCACTGGCACAGGTTGCCCAGGGAGGTTGTGGCTGCTCCCTCCCTGGAGGTGTTCAAGGCCAGGTTGGACGAGGCCTTGAGTAATCTGTCCTAGTGGGAGGTGTCCCTGCCTATGGCAGGGGGTTGGAACTAGATGATCTTTGAGGTCCCTTCCAACATTACTATTCTATGATTCTATGATTCTATAATAAGAAATAAAACATCTTTAGAAAGTATTAGTAATATGAAATATTAAATAATCAGTTTTTAAAATTAAAAATTAGTATTGTTACTTCACATTAGAGTTAAAATATTCTTATATTTTTAATAGAAATCATTACATGCTGTCCACATGAATCCTGTTCAGTCTGCAATTGATCCTGTACACAATATGAATAACACCTATAAGTCTAATGAAGGTATAGTAACACATCTTGCTTCAGTTCTTTGTTGTACATATTTGTCTAATACACCCTCGGTGTGACATCACTTGTGTCTTTTGGCAGTGTTTCTAAGTAAGAAAGGGTAGTTTGTTGTCTAGCCCTGATTTTTTTCATGGAATAAGATAGAGCATCATGTATTGGTGGCTTTAAGCACATACTACAACATTCCATTCCTGTTTTTAACTGTCTGGTAACTGTGTGTATCATACATAGCTGATACAGACAGTATTGCTTTCTATCATTACACAGTCCCAAATTTGGTAGAACTTGCTCTGATGCCAACTGCAAGATGCATTTTCTAGCAATTTTCTGATGTATCACGCTTCTTGACTTTGCCACCTTTTTGACCTTCCAATGTGAATTTTGTGTGTTTCACAGACACATGAAAGCAAGCAATATATTTAAATGTCACGAGCCTTTCTCATTTAAATTTACCCCTGTAATCTCTTCAGTTTCAGAAAGCACTGTTCAGTTTCTTATAGCAGAAAAACTATCAAGTACACCTGCTGCAGAGGATGACATCCTGGCAGCTATGGAAAGCGTGCACCCAGACAGGCAGCCTTTACTGTTTAACAGGACTCCATGCCCAAGGATGACTGCACTTTCAGTAGAAGAACAGAAAATTTTCCAGTCTCTCCGTCATCTCAATCAAAGGCTCCAAAGTAAGTCTGGTAATAAGTAGGGGTTTCCCATCAAGTGATTAAACTTTTGTATTTTGTTGACATGGATTAATCTGGATGAAAAACGTGAATCTTGTCATAGAAATGTTTTTATTCTAGTTTCTTACTGTTATTTTTTAACAAATATAACAAGCAATAAACAATAAACTCAGTGAAGCAATTTTATAATAACAGTGACTTGTTTGTTTATAAACTTATTTCTATTTATAATAATAATGACTTCACCCTGGTTAAAAAAATCACTCAAAGTGTGACTGGAGTACACCTTCAGAAACTGGATCAGCCCAGTGTAGCTGTTGTTTCTAGCAGATCATTGTCAAAATTGTCCTTTAAAGATGTATTACTTGGGAATCTGTTCCAATGCTTATCCACCTTAAAATGTTGCAATTAATTTTGTGAATAATTACCCCTTATATTATATATCCTGTATTTTTGCAAATGAAATCCTGTATAATGAATGGCTTTTTATTATATTTCTTCTAGTCTTTTAGAATGTACCTCTTATCTATGAATTCTTAAAGCTCACAAATACGGAGTTCTGAGATCACTGCAGCCCAATCTGAATGTTTAGATCAATATCACTCGTGCAACAACTTTAAAAATGTCTAACTTATCTAAGTGTTCTCTAACATGTTCTTTCTAAATGCCAGCTTTATACTAGTGCTTTTTACATTAGTTTTCCAACCACATCTTCAATTGTGCTGAAGAATGTAGGGGAAAAGTCTGTATTTGTTTTTGATAATTCTTTCTCTCCAGTAATTAGTTTGTGAACTAATTCATCCTAATATAATTAACATATTCATAGAACAAACTTGCTGCTTGGGCTTCTTGCTACTTTATCTGTTGGTCAGCATTTACTTTTATGTGTGTGATCATACAGGTCTTTCATTAAAATTCTCATTAGTTTGAGAAAATTTCTATATTTTGCATACTCCACCCTGTGTTTGAATTCAGTGGAGACCTTGTGACTTAGTCCGTGTGGACTGCTTGGCTTTCCATGTCATTAGAATAACTTCTGCTTGCCATTTTTACTGGTTATGGAATTGCCAACTCTCCTGAATCTTACATTCGCCTTTGTCCTGGTTCTGCAGGGACAGAATCACAGGTCAGCCTTGGGTTGCAGGCCAATAGCAATTCTCAGTGAGCCAGGACAACTGACTGGAACTGGCTCACAGGAGTGTCCCACACCATGAACATCACACTCAGGATAAAGCAGGAAGTTTGGTTAGGAGAGAAGGGGGTCTTCTTTTGGAATCTTCTGCTTGGGCTACTTGTCATCCAGCTTTTATTCCCTTTCCTGCTCTTGAGGGTTGCCCTCCTGGCTGTTGTGACTGCTGCGCTTTGCTGAGCTGAGTCTAACTTCATGTATCTTGTACTGACATTCACGTTAGTTTGGCTATTCTGTTAAACCTGCTTTTATTTCAACCTATGAGTCTCTTTTTCCCAACTCCACTTCTCTGCTGGAGAGGTAATTAGGTCAATACAGACACCCTTGGAGTTTTCTCAAGTTAAACTTTACATGCAAGTTATCTGAGTTTATATGAGTCTGCTTTCTTGAAATCCTCTGATTTTATTTTACTGTGTATCTCCTGTTCCTTCTGCACTGCACTGTTTCATGATCAGATTACCCAAGTTTACCCCCTTATTGCTAGAATCAAACTAAACCGGGTCTTACTAAGTTCTGTGCACTACCTAAAGATTTCTATATCAAATAGTGGATGTCTTGAATTTGAAGAAAAAGGCTTCTGTGAAGTCTTCAGTTCCCTGTAAACTGCAACACCACACTAAAAGATCTTTGCAACGGCTTAGAAATCTTCTGCAACTGCAGCCTGCAGAACAATTCCTGCTTCCATCAAAGAGTTTTCAGAACTTCATTATAGCATTACTCATGGAACTGAAGAGCAGTGTATTTTGTCAGAGAGATAATTTAGTATGATGTCCTCGGTTTAAAAAAGTAGATATTTTCTCTTCTCTTGTATGTCTTTTTTTCATAAACTACTGTATAAAGGGAAATTACAGAGAAATGGAGGTAAAGTTAAATGCAACAGGACTGAGACCAAGAAGCTGAAGTTTGCGAAATGTAGAACGGAAAGCCAAAAACTAAGAAAACCACATAAGGAATGTGAAAGAAACAATGAAAGAATCCCAGGAATTAACTGGCTGCAAATGGGAAAATTAATGTCATATATATATATATATATATATATATATATGTCTATCTTAGAAATTTAATTTAATTAGTTTGCATAATTATTTGAGGATTAAAACTGGTAATAAGATAGGTTTATAGGACATAGAAGTATATGTAAGTATGTACCTGTAACTGAGGTGTTGTAAATACATTGATTTTTAAATTGTGACCTTTTTGAATCCCCTTTTTTGGTTTTGATGTCACATGTTACCAAAGTAAGTGACTAAAACTGTGCACATTCATAGTGGACTTCTTGAATGAGTAGCAGTTACTAGCCAGACTAAGTCTTGAAGGTTTGTTGCCAGCTCAGAGTAGCTGGCATTCTTTTCTCTACCTTTAGATTTCTTTACTGACACTGATTTTTTTTTATTTTTTTTGAATCAGAAAATATCTTCTGCAAATATTAAACATACAGACACAGCACATACTTCAGCAGCTGTTGATGAGGGAAAACAAAGAACAATTTTACTGTAATTCAATTACTATTATTAATTTCCTATTATTAAACTACATTTCCACAATCTGGAAAATTTCGTGTTGAATATTTGACTGTGACTAATTTCTGTTGTAGTGTTTGTCTTACATAATATGATAAGATACTTTCCTGCTATTTTCAGATGTTCAAGAAGCCATTGCCAGAAACGCATCTACTTCAAATGTTTTGCAGATAACCACCCCTTTAGTGAGTACTTAATTTAAATATGTTCAGATTTAACTCTACAAATTGACCTTATGGCTTATTTTATGATAAAAATGTAATTGAAAATATTGACATTACTCTGTTCAGCTGCCAGACTTTCAGATTTCTATTTATGTAAATTCACACATGAACATGATAGTATTGGAAATGTGCTTGAACAATGTGTGTCAAAGTGCCTCATCCTCTGACTTCATTTTTCTTTTTTGAACACTGATACTTGCAAGTCCAGAAACCTCCAAGAATTTTAAAGATTCCTTTTAAAAAATTAAGAATTTTAACTATATATATCTCATAGTTGACATATATTTCTTAACTTAGAGAGGAAATAGAATACTGCATGTAATTGTGTTAAATAATTGGTAGTACAATGAATTGGGTCTGGAACACATTACCTATGAGGAGCAGCTGAGGGAGCTGGGTTTGTTCAGTCTAGAGAAGAGGAAGGAGAGATAAGACCTTATTGTTCTCTACAGCTACCTGAAGGGAGGTTGGAGCAAGGAGGGGGCAGCATCTTCTCCTTGATGACAAGCAACAGGACTAGAGGAAATGGTTACAAGCTGTGCCAGGGGAGGTCAAGGCTGGATATTAGGAAATACTTCTTCACTGAAAGGGTTATCAAGCACTGGAATGTACTGCCCAGGGCCGTGGTGGAGTCAACCATCCTTGGAGGTGTTCAAGGAGCATGTGGGCCTGGTACTTAGGGACGTGGTTTAGTGCTGGGTTGAAGGCTGGACTGGATGATTTTTGAGGTATCTTCCAACCAGATATACTCTATTCTGTGAATTCTTACTTTGACCTGTACATGTGCCACATTTGTTGAGTGACAGGGATTGTCTTCAATAAGTGTTCATATTTTAGTTCATACATTGTATATCTTGTCTGTCTGAAAAAAATAATCATGATACCTGGAATGTCAAGTACTGAGTGAGCAGATGAGTGTCTGATGTACAAAAGTTACATTTCAAATGTTCATTTCAAACTGCAGGAGTTAATATTTATAATGTTGTGTTATGAGTCTCTTCCTTTACTATGTATTTGTACTCAGGGAAAAAATATAACCGGATGACTGTATACTTCACATACTTTATATACTTTTACAGCCTTCATATACTTTACTGGATAAACTGTTACTAAAAATCATAGAATCATAGAACC
Organism: Eubucco bourcierii; assembly: GCA_013396675.1. Taxonomy (NCBI): domain Eukaryota; kingdom Metazoa; phylum Chordata; class Aves; order Piciformes; family Ramphastidae; genus Eubucco; species Eubucco bourcierii. The sequence goes on from VWZE01012808.1 coordinate 91,668, forward strand.
ATAGAGTGGTAAGATTGGAAGGGACCTCAGAGATCATCGAGTTCCAACCCTCTGCCATAGGCAGGGACACCTCCCACTAGTACAGGTCACTCAAGGCCTCGTCCAACCTGGCCTTGAACACCTCCAGGGAGGGAGCAGCCACAGCCTCCCTGGGTAACCTGTGTCAGTGCCTCACCACCCTCACTGCAAACAACTTCCTCCTAACATCCAGTTTAAATCTCCCCTCTGTCAGTTTATACCCATTGCAGCTTGTCCTGTCATTGCAGGACCTTGTCAATAGTCTCTCCCCAGCCTTCCTGTAGGCCCCCTTCAGATACTGGAAGGCTATTCTAAGGTCTCCTGCAACCTTCTCTTCTCCAGGCTGCAGAGCCCCAACTCTTGTAGCCTGTCCTCATAGCAGAGCTGCTGCAGCCCTCTGATCATCTTTGTGACCCTCCTCTGGACCTGCTCCAACACTTCCATGTCCTTCCTGTTCTGGGGGCTCCAGAACTGCACACAGTACTCCAGGTTAATGTTAGAGAAAATTCTTTATTCAGAAAGATTTTGTCATATCCTGAGTTTGAGACTGAAAAACCCATGTAAGTATCCAGGCTCAAAATGACTGCCTGGTTTTGATGTGTGTCTGTGAAAAAAACAGCATTTCTACACTCTCTTGTGAATCATCATGGTAGGTGTGATTTGGAACTTCAGCTTCCTCTCTACTGCTTCCTGTCTTGCAAATCCAATTCTCTGTGGCAAAACAACTGGTAAAGTTTGTAACTTTCAGCAATTAGTATAGGATAGCTACCATTACTGGATCTGTTTTACTAAAGCATGTTCAGCTTCTATGTTCTCAGAGGATTTACTTCAAAAAATCTTTTCCCCCACCTGCATTTTCCTGGCTTTCAAGAGTTGTTCTTCTTGGCTGGCTGGTCTGTAACAAGGCTTTCTCCCACTGATTCTTCATCTGCAAGATTTTTGTTCCACGAGTATGATAAATGCTAGACATTTACTCTGACTATGCAATCCCTGCAACTGGAAGTTCTCTGAAGGACATTTAAGACACTTCTTTTACTACAAGTATATACATGAGCATTTACACAGGTGTCCAGCTGTAAGTATGCATTCAGATCTCAGACACTAGTTTAAAATTTTTCTTAAGTGAATAACTGCCATACAAGTTCTGAGATCTATAACGCACAGAAAACTGAGATTTCATCAAATCATCAATGTTCTCAGGAGGTCACTTCCAACCTCTGCGGACTCTGATCCTGTGATCTGCTATGAGAAGGGATGAGATTTCACATATTTGCTTCACCAAGAGAAAATGTGCTTCAGCTCTCAGTTTCAGAGCATCCAAATTAGGGATATTCTCTCAGTAATTTAAGTGAATGACATTGTAGTCTGTAATACCAACCTCTAAATCTAAATGAAGGTACATCACCTCGCCTCCATCCCTGGAAAGATAATGGAGCAGCTTAGCCTGAGCACTGTGCTTAACCCATATGAAGGACCAGAAGGTCACTGGGAGCAGTCAGCATGGTTTTACAAAGGGGAAGTCATGTTTGACCAACCTGATAACCTTCTATGAGGATGTATCCAGGTGGATAGATGATGGAAGAACAGTGGATGTGCTTTACCTTGATTTGACACAATCTCTCACAGCATCCTCATAGCTAAACTGAGAAGGTGTGGTCTGGATGATGAAGTAGTGAGGTAGATTGGGAACTGGTTAAAGGAAAGAAATCAGATTTGTGGTCAGTGGAACAGAGTCGAGCTGGAGGCCTGTAACTAGTGGAGTTCCCCAGGGATCAGTACTGGGACCAGTATTATTCAGTGTATTCATTAATAACCTGGATGAGGGCATGGAGTGCACTGTCAGCAAGTTTGCTGATGACACCAAGCTGGGTGGAGTGGCTGCCACACCAGAGAGTTGTACTGCCATTCAGAGAGACTTAGACAGGCTGGAGAGTTGGGCAGGGAGAAATTTAATTAAGTTCAGCAGGGGCAAGTGTAAAATCTTGCACCTGGGAAAGAACAATCCCATGTATCAGTATAGGTTAGGGACTGACCTGCTGGAGAGCAGTGAAGGGGAGAAAGATTTGTGAGTCCTGGTGGATAGAAGGATGGCCATGAGCTAGCACTGTGCTCTTGTGGCCAGGAAGGCCAGTGACATTCGGGGTCTATTAGAAGGGCTGTGGTTAGTAGATTGAGAGAGGTACTCCTGCCTCTCTGCTCTGCCCTGGTGAGGCCTCATCTGGAGTATTGTGTCCAGTTCTGGACCCCTGAGTTCAAGAAGGACAGGGAGCTGCTTGAGAGAATCCGGTACAGAGCCAAAAAATTATTAAGGAAGTTAAACATTTTCCTTGTGGGGAGAGGTTGAGGCAGGAGGCTTGTTAGCTTGGAAAGGTGGAGTCTGAGGGGTGACCTCATTAATGTTTATAATTGTGTAAGGAGTGAGTGCCAAGAGAATGGAACCAGGCTCTTTTTGGTGATGCCCAGTGACAGAACAAAGGGCAATGGGTGGAAGTTGAGGCATAAAAAGTTCCATGTGAACCTGAGGAAGAACTTTTTCACTGTGAGGGTGACAGAGCACTGGAACAGGGTGCCCAGGGAGGTTGTGGAGTCTCCGTCTCTGGAGACATTCAAGAACCGTCTGGATGTGTTGCAGTGTAATCTGCTCTAGGTGACCCTGCTCTGGCAGTGGGACTGGACCAGATGATCTTTAGAGGTCCCTTCCAGCCCCTGACATTTTATGATTCTAGTCCTTTGTTTACATAGTAGAAAACAAATCACGTATCAAATGATGCTTCTTGAATGCTGTATAATGCAGAATTGCATTTCTATTTATGTATATCTCATTATTCTCCATTTTATTACAGAGTGTCCAGCAAGGTTTATCCTTCCCTTTGAACGCTGCAATAGCTTCACAGCAGCAACAGAAAGCCTCAGCTAGTAATCGACTGCAGTGGTACAGAGGATACTGATGTTACCTGCTTCAGGATATTGCAGCTTTATGTACTTTATATGCAATGTGTGTACTATTTGACACTATAAAATTAGCAACAAAATAAAGATGAGAGCAGTAACACAAATAATGAATGGCCATTTACTGGTAAGCATTTTTAGGATCATTAAATCTATTTTGTTATTCACTTTATAAAGCGTTTTTATTGGCTGTGTAAATTTTCTGTACCCATAATTAAAACAAAAGGAAAACAAATATTTTCTACTTAAATCATGTTAAAAAAAAAAACTTAAAAGGAAAAAAAATAAAGGAAGCTGGGAAAGTAGTTTAGGATTCACTAATACATTCTATTACAATTATAAAATATATATTGTCAGTGTTATTTATCAGCAGATAATACATGGGGTTTCACCTTTTGTAGTGGTGGCTGTTTTATAGAATCACAGAATTGTTGGGGTTGGAAGGGACCCCAAGAATCATCTAGTTCCAACCCCCCCTGCCATGGGAAGGGACACCCCACACTAGATCAGGTTTCCCAGAGCCACATCTAGCCTGGCCTTAAACACCTCCAGGGTGTTGCCTTTATTCAGTGGCTCCATCTGACCCCAAAACTGACTCTGCTCCCAACACCATACTTCTCCTGCAGGTAGAATTGTCGTTGATGTTGCTGAATTTGTTGTTGATTCCTGTTGTCCAGATTTTCCCAACAATGTCTGTAAACTATCATCTTTAAAGAAGAATTCTTCCTCAGCTCTTCATGTGAAGAACCCCAGGCTAAAACTGTCAGGGAATGTGGAAAAAAAAGGTGCTTTGGAAAGAAATGCACAACTAATACTGGTATGTATATGCACTTTCACTGAAGCACATAGGCAAACCTCTTCATGTCAGCTTTAGGCTAAAACAGCTGTCCTGGAAATGCAAAACCATAAACATCCAGCTAACCTGTCAGCAAAAGCCGGGTTTTAGTTTTGCCATTTGGCTTTCCTTTTATGATCCATTTTACAAAATCTCTGTGTAAAAGGAAGCAAAGAGGAGACAGCAAACCTGAAGGTGAGGATTCCATTCCTTTGCTTAAGATACCCAGATAGCAATATTCTATGCAGAAGAGCATGTATGGTCTAAGAACATGTCTGGGGTATCTTTTTTCAGAGCTAGATGCACTTGCAGTTCTCTTGCAAGTGGTTATGTTAGAGGGACAGTTTGGCAGTCTTGGACTATTATACATTGATTGGATTATACATTGATTATACATTAATTTTAAATTCTTGATTATACATTAAATTTAATTATTATACATTAAAGTATTAAGTTCTCAGTTATACATTAATTTAAAATTAATTTGTAGCATGATGGTTAATATGTCACCATATTTGGTGTTTGGTAATAAACTGATCTGTATAATGTCAGTTCCGGGTTAAAGGCTTTTTGTTAATGAAGTAGCATGATACCTAAATCTGTGAAGTTAGTTAATTGCTATGAAATAGGAACTTTTTTCTTTGTTACTGCTCTGCTGATTCAGCATAAAGTCGATACACTTCTTTTAGAGCTTCTTGCAGTGTTTATACAGTGCACAGAATTGGTCAACAAATCCAGGCTGGTAATCAATGAAAGCAATTCACTACATTCTTTGATTTAGAACTCCCTATTAGATGCCTGATTTTTCCATTTTGTATCTATCTATACAGTGAGAAGTGGGGTCTTTGTCTGGGGACTGAAGCACTACAGTATTTCCACCAGAGATGCGCCTGCACCTCACACAGTGTTGTTGCTAATCTCCTGAGTGCACAGAAACTCAGAGTTGTATTTCAGGAGTGGGCCCAGCACAACAGCAGCACAACCATGGAAAGATGCATCCAGAGGCCACTGATGTTTCTCTAAACAGAATGCATCTTCCCCAAAGAATCAATTAAATTATCATTTAGTAAAAGTATTTTTAAGGTATTGTTATTCCTCATCATACCATTAAGTGCTGCCATTGCTTAGGACAGAGCCAGCCTGTGGAAAAGAGAGAAGAGGAAAATGTGCCCATTAGAACTCTGGAGGATTAGAGCTCCATGCTGGTGCATGGTGTCAGCCGAGACTGAAGCGAGCTACATATGTAGCACGTGGCACCTGAACTTCTGCAAAGGAGTTTTAGGGAAAGAGGTTAGTTAGTTCGTTAGTTAGTTAGTTAGTTAGCTAGCTAGTTAATTTTCCCCAAATGATGTTTTCAGTAAAGGAATACTGGCACCTTTCTCCTCTAGCTAGACACTGCAACATCTTTGGAGGAAAAATCTGATAGGCTTAAAGGTGCTGATTTTAAGCTGGAGCCTGTTAAGATAAACTGTATTGAAACATCAGAGTTACAGGAACTTGGTGTCTTATGATTGCTTTTGCCACCTGTCCTTGACACTGCTGCCAGCAAAGGGAAACTACAGCTGCAGTCCACGTGCCTAAAGGATTCTGATCTGTGTCGGTACTTACTTGGTCTTTGGTGCTCAAATACATGTAAAATTCCCAAAGGAACAAAGGCCTTCCAAGTTGAAACTTAAAATTGGTTTGCACTGAAAATACTGAGCCCTTCCATCTCTGTTTGTATGCAGTACATTGTGACATTCCAGTATGGTGAGGATTTAATGCTTAAATAGCGAAAGAAAGCTTCCCCACAGAGATTGAGAGTGAAGAAAGCAAATAATCCAAATACCAGAGGCCAGGGATCAAAACCAGCCCAGCTGGTCCACAAGTCAAAGCACCAGCTTAACTAGGTGTCTTCTGTTAATTGTGGCCCATGAGTCAGCTTCCTCAGTTACATGGACAGATCTTCAAATGCAGGTGCCTAAATTTATGTTCCTAGGAAAATACTTTCAAATTCATTATTTGATTTAGGGTTACGGGCTTCAACTTAGAGGTAATAACCTTGTTTCCTAGATCGTTTCTGCTCAACTGTGCTAAAGTATAGCTTTTGTTTAGGTGTGTGAGAGTCTAAGGCATCAGGAAAGTACACTACAAGAGTGGACCCAGAGGGAGCTGCTAGAGTCTGAGCATTTGTGAGGAGCCAACAAGGTCTGTTGTTCCCATTAGTTGATGGTTATTCTTTAGCTAATTCAATCTCCTAATGAGTATTCAATACCATGCTGATGCCATGCCAGCTTAAAAATGAAAGTGCTGGCTGGAGCAAAGTGTGATGGTGCTTGGAGTTCAGATTGTAACATGAGAAGCTTCCTGTTTCCAGGTGCTGCTTTTGGTTTTGGCGTGTTGGCTGTTTCTGCTGGTCTGGCTGTGGGCTTGGGAGGGTCAACAGGACTCTTGTTGCTGCCTTCTGCTGCTGTTTCTGCTTTCATTGTGCTCTTCTGCAAAACAGGCTAAGGTAATTGTGCATAGTAACATCTCATTAATCTCCTCTCTCAGCCACTGCACTTTCTGTGTGGGTTTCCCTCCCGATCTTTGCCAAGGAAGAGCTTGGTCATTAGAATGGGCTACCTTAAACCAGTACACTGTGTTAAAATCAACTTGGTTTAGACGTCAACATAATAAAAATGTGCATATAATTGATTTAGTTTTTCAAAACCTCTTCACTCTGCCTACCAGTTTTGCTGCTTTCTAAAGAAATTGGTCCATAGTCTTTCTACAATAAAATTTTACTGTGGAAAATGAACAGGAAAGCCCTGTTAAAACTATAGTTTCCTCTGGGAGCCAGACTGTAAACCATGCATTATTCTGAAGAAAGAGTCATCACATCCTTTTGTCAGGACTTCTGATTTTGAAGTCTCTGCACTGAAACAAAACATCTGAAAAATCTTCTTTAAGCATGTAACTATGAGCCAAATATTCAACTTGACTGAGCATCCATGGGGATGGTTTCAGGAGCAAGTACAACTCCGTGCTTTTACAGAGAATGTCATGCAAATGGTCCCCAAAAATATCGGTGTGTCCTCAATGCATCTATTTTCCCATGTGAAAAAGTATACTTTAAGCAAAGAGCTGAAGAGCAACAGGTGCCATAAAGCTGTACAGGGCAGCCATAAAGCAAATGTGTTCTTGGAAACAAATCTGCTGCTTTGCACTCAGCTTCCCTCCTAATTTGCTGTTTGAGCTGCAACACGAAGTAAATCAGTCCATCCATAAATTACAGATCTATAAGGGAAATCTACCTGCGGTGTAATATTTCATTTATGTACTAATATTCAGGACAGCTTAATTGTGATGAACATTAGAAATCTGGGGTACACAAGCAAGCAGTAAGGCTTCAGGGTCCAAGAAAGACAAGATTTCAGCAGGAGATGGCAGTTCTACAGCTCTTCTGTTTGGGTGTGTAATTATAAACCCATTCCAGCTTTATTCGGGACAATTTACAATAGCAGTGTAGACACAGAAAAACAGCAGCCAGGAAGAATGTCCTGGATGGGTTGTAAATGGCAGTGGAACAGAGCCGGATGAGGGTCATTGACAAGCAGCTTCTCAGAAGACATGGCCAGGAGAAGGCCAGGGTTTGAAGAAAAGGAGTGATGTTAACACAGCCTTTACACTTCATCAGGGGTTTGCAGGGTGTAAAAGTGCCTCTGCTCAGGACCGTATTCATCTCCTATATCTCAGCCTTCAACTCCAGGAAGAATGTGATCTACCTCTACATCTGAGAGGGCACTACAGGCTAGTAGCCACCACCCACTCCAGCACTTGCAGCTAGGTTTTACCACAGGAATCAATGAACCTGAGGCTTCCCAATCAGGGCAAGAAGAGAAGGTCTCCTGCTTGCTGTTGGCACTGGCAACAGCAGTGACAAACTTGTCAGTGCTTTGAACGTGAAGCTGCAGCCACACGGGGACTATGTCATGCCCTCAGAGCTGGCAAGGACAGGCAGGGAGACAGGCACTATCTGAGCTACAGCTGGAGCTGCCACATCACCCTAGGCTTTCTGAAGAAGACTCTGATTCTCCAGGATCCTTGCCTAATGCTTATTGATAAGGTATTGGCAGTGGCAAGAACTGCAGTGGTGATAGGAAGGAAGAGGGGACTGGGAGAGGCCAGAGACCCTCCTCCATCAACTGTTCCTGACCACTTTGCTTTCATATGGAAAAAATACTTTGTGCAGCTACCAGATTCGTGGGAAAACAACTGCAGCCATTGTCAAGGGATGAAGGCCTTTGTGGAGCTACCCTGCAGTCCATGTTTCAAACACTCTAAACACTATGTTTTGCAGCCAGGAGAAGTGCAGGCAAACCTTTATGGCAGTCTTTGGGGATATCCAACTCTTGTGTAAAATTGTGGTGGTGAACACTGCTGATAGATGGTCTGTTAGTACTGAGGGTGTCTTGAAACGTTTGAGACTAAAGGGCATCCTTGAAATATGCATCTGTCTGTTAGGCCAGTATTAAGTACAAAAGTCTTGAGTTGTGTGGCTGTGCTAGAGTTCCTGCTGATGCTGTCAAATTCTGCAGACAAAAGAGGGCTGACAATGCACATCAGAAATCAGCAAACTATGGACAGAGCGAGCACAGAGAGTGCCATCTAAAACATGGTTGTTTGTCTGTGGGAATAATCAGATTCACTTGTCATCAAATACACTCAAACACTTAAATCTGTTCAATCAAGTAGACAGGAAGTTACATATTCTTTTATCATTGTCATCATAATATTCATAATGGTCTGGCTCATCATTATTCCTGCTTTAACACCATTGCTTTTATAAGAGAGAATTCACACTGAGTGAATTTGACCTCATTTAACTAGAGATGATGCCACACTTTGGAATTGTATTCCAAATTGTAGCTGCAATATTGAATATAAATCCCAAGGCAGGAACAATGGTGGCAGTGATCCAGGTGACAGAAATGGCCATGGGTGACACAAAACTACATATAAAGTCTCTGTTATAGTATATATTAATTTTGTGTTTGTTTTGAAAAGGAAGATATTGTTCAAGATTTTTTATTTAATTTTTATCCAATACTTCATGCTCTTTCAGAGTGGTAGGAAAAAGAAAAAGAGGGAAAAAAAAAACCAAAAAAGAAAAAAGTGAGGGAGAGGAAAGCCACTTTCCAGTGCTTTTCCCTTTCAGCAATGTTTGCTCACATTTAGACCTTTCTACTGGTGGTGAAATCACAGAATCATAGAATGGTTTGGGTTGGAGAGGACCTAAAAGATTATCTGATTCCAACCTGCCTACCATTGCTTGGGACAGCTCCTACTAGACCAGGTTGCTCAAAGGTGCATCCAGCCTGGCTTTGAACACTTCCAGGGCCAGAGTCCCCATAACTTCTGTGGGCAACCTGTTGCAGTGCCTCACCACCCTCCTAGTAAAGAATTTCTTCCTGCTGTCTAATATAAATCTAGTTTGTTCCATTTTGAAGCCATTATCCCTTGTCCATTCACTACAAGCCACTGCAAAAGTTTCTTCTCCAGCTATCCCATAGACCCCCTTTCAAATACTGAAAGGCTGCTATAAGGTCTCCCCAGAGCAGCCTTCTCTCCCCCAGACTCAACAACCTCAACTCTCTCAACCTAAGAGACTCTAAAAGATGCTGATTGTGTTTATGGTTGTGCCATCATGCAGTTCGGTTGAAATGCCAACAGAATAATGAGCTGTTGCCTGTTGTTTGATAGTCCTTGAAGAACTGTGCCATTAAGCAAACTGAAAGAAATGAAAACATTTATTTCTACAGAAGGAAATGCTCCTGAAATACTTTATGTTCAGCAAAGAGTTTTATTCAAAGGAAAAAAAAAAAAACCACTAAGCTTCGGAAATTTCAGTTTTAATTTAAAAGTCTGGCTTTTTGCTTCAAGAGAAGATTTCCAGACTAAGTTTCCAGACTAATCAGATTAGATGAAAGGTATGGGAAATGTTTCGTTTCAGGGCCATGTTTTGGTAATATTGTGCTGGTGGAAATTATTTCCTTTTCTGGTTTCTTGGTTTGGTCATCTGGAAAAAAAAAAAACAACAACAACAAAACAACAACAACAACAAACAACAAAAACCAAAATAAAAAAGGCAAAAAATTACTTGCATGATCTATTCAAGGGGTCCCAACTCTGTTCTGAGCTGTAGGCAAAGGGTTTGACACTGGAGAACATGGCCTTTGGGGTGTGGTATGGTCAGTTCGCTGGAGCTATTTTCTTTTAGTTATTCACATTGCAACGCTGATCTCTATGTTTTCTTGTCAGCCCATGCTCACAACCTCTCTTCGGAGCATAAAGCTACACGGTGCTGATTGGCACAGCTGCTGCGGCAGTACCAGCACAGGCATTCTCAGTAGCTGAGAACAGCACAGGGAGGTTTCAGCTAGCAGGGACTCGGCGGGGGGGTGGGGATGAGTATTTAGACATCCCTTTTACCATTTTGCTCTTAACAGCAGACAGAACTAGAGGGGCAGACCACAGGCTGCTAAGGGTAAACCTCTTTGCCTTCCTGTAGAATGAATCGTAGCAGAAATGAAAGGTGACTTGACTGACCAGAAAAACTGTACCTTTAGGTTAAGTGTGTAATAGCCTACATTTGTTGGAGCAGAAGAGTGATGTGGGGATTTCCTAGACCGCTGCTAAGGCAGTAACTAATCCAGAAAGTCTTCCCCCGTTTTCTTGGATTGTTAGAAAGCATGGATGAAAACGTGAAAGCCATTATGGCCTTCTGACCTCTTAAAATTATTGCACCAGCCACACCCCGCGATTAAGTTCCTCTTTCTCTCTGTCTGAGATTGTCAGAAGGGATCTGCTTTCTGAAGTAGAATGTGCTGTAAGGTCTTGTGGAACGACAGAGGATTTGAACACACAATATGCCTGCAGACAGAACTAAATCTTCCAATTCAACTATCTTATTACACATATGCCTTTGTTTTCTAAAGGGATGGAGATATACAGGGCACCTATAAATAATTCTTAGCAATTAGCACTGCTTCTGAGAGTGATGGACGTGGTAAGTTTTTTCTTTTGTGTTTAGATTTCAGGATGTGGCACACTGTAATGTTTGCTTCTCTGTTGTTGCTACAGAAATACCCTGCTGCAAGGAGGGGGAGGGGAGGATTTGTCTTCATTTGAGGGGGGTTTGTAGACCAAATATGGCCCAAGCCTCTTTGATAGCTCTCTCGTAAATGAAATGATGACAATCCTCTTGTGACTAGGAAACATTCCAGAGCTGGGGTGTAGAGTTACACAATGGTACAGTGTCTTGCCCCTGATTTATAATTTGAGAAGCAGATTGTGTTCAGACAGAATGTGAGTTGAACAATGAGGTTTCTAGTCCTGATCTCATTAACAGAGATTTATACCAAAAAGGCTATTGTATCTTGTTCTCTTGGTTTGCCATGCCAGCAAACATTCATAAAGTTATTAAAAAAAAAAAAAAAAAAAAAGCTTCTGTCACACACTTGGGTCAGAAAGTTCTCAGGAAAAAGAGCTAGTCAAATACAGAGTGGTCTCAGTCTGCACTTACTATGGCTTATGCCTCTGGCCTTAATAGTCTCAGAATGATTACTGGATCAAACATCACACTCAAGCTTATTACACGTAAAGATTTGTGGAGACACGGCTTAAAATGCCTTCTCACATATTTATGTTTGCTCATGGCTGAGTCACTCTAAGATAGCTTATTATGTGCAAATCATACATAATCACTGGAAGAATGTTCTGCCACTTCACAAGAATCATGAATAGGTGAACAACAGTAATATCCTGAGAGCTACTTTCCCTCCTGCCACCCCCAGAGCCTCTGCTAAATGAAAGGTCATAAAGACACGGCCTAGAACCTGCTCTTTGCTGGCAGTTGAGTGCAATTCAGAAGAGGATGCACAACACATTAATTAACGCTTCAATAACGCTGCCAGGCGATTTGGCCTGGCCATCAGTAAAAAGAAAATGGAAGCCCTTTTCCAGTCTCACTGCGCTAGAAAATAGACTGTCACAGATGCATGTGTTGACAACACAGCTCTGAAGCCTGCAGATGAATTCTGCTACCTCAGCAGGAGGCTGTCTCAGAGTGTCACAGCAAGAGCTGAAGTCACAGAGAGCACAGCAAAATCCAGCACGACTCGTCAGAGATTAAAGAATGTCGTATCTGGAGTGCAGGAGGCATTTGGCTTCAGAGTAACTAAGTGCCACCCAGCTGTCATCACCACTTTTTCATACTTCAGTGAAACATGGACAGTTTATCATTACCCAGGCATGTGACTTCCCAGTTCCACCTGCATTGACTTTTGTGCTGTTGCTGGTATGAATAAGCACGCAGTGCAATTAGCCTGTTATTCACAATCCCGTCATATATTGAGCACTGTAGTAATACTCACATTAGCTGTGTTATCTCAGACAGCTAATGCACACCACAGAAGAAGCTGCTCAACCCCAATTCATTGGGCAGTTTACACAAACAACAGCTGAAAGCAGGTGAGGTGACAGGGCAGCAGAAACATGTCAACAAAATTTTCGGCTGGCAGCCATCTCCATGTTGTGGAAAACTACTGCTAAATAGCATCTGCTGTTGCAAAGAACGTGGATCAGCCACCTCACACATAGAAAGAGAGTAACACTGTGCAATGCAGGGGCACAGGGGAAAGTGGGTGTTGTGAAGATTGACAGGATGGCTTTGGTATGTTCAGTTTGTACTGTGAAAGTAGGACACATTTCTCCCTAGTAAAAGAATGCCAACTGAGTCTTTCCATGTAGAATTAGCAAGCGAGATCATCCTTACATCCTACCAAGGGACTGTAGCTACACCTTCTTTCTGGTCTCCTCTGCCTGAAGTCCTAGTAAAGATTAAAAGAAATAATGCAACAGCCTCTCAGCTCCTGGCTTCACTGTTGCAGAACAGTTGCAGGGTATTTTTAATCTTCAGTTTTAAAACAGATTTTAAAATGGATTCAGGCTGTCTCAGCTTCGTATCGTGTACCTCTGCTCTCTGGTGACCCTGAGGAAACCAGAATGTCTTGTTCACTTTTTCTGTTCTATTCGTTGTTTTGCAGGCTTTCTCCAGAACAGTTCAGACTGTACTGCAATAGTAGCTTTTTTTTTTTTTTTTTTAATCTTGCTGATGACTTGTCATTGAATGCCAGACAGCCCAAATATGGAATAAATGTGATAGTAATGGGTGACATTTTCTAGGCAATATGTGAATGATAAGATTTAATTAACTTTGGCACTCTTCCACTGACCCCGTATCTTTCTTCCCTTAACTGAACATTTGGTGTTAAGTGACAAAAAAACGGTGACTGTTCTCCCCCCTCCCCCAAATCTATTAACTACTCTCTTATCTCCCATAATAGCCACACCTCCCATAAATCTTATTCTCCATCAAGGAAGCTCTCCTTTACAAGTTTCCAATCTAAGTGAAATTGTTTTCTAGTGTTTCATGCTTCCTTTACATGAAGAAGTATAAGAGGCAATCCAGAGAGCAATACAGCTACAAAATCTCTATCAAAGTGCAACGATCTGAGGAGGCAATGATTAAAGCAATGAATCCTATGCTAAATCTTTTCAACCTAAAAAAACAGTTTCAATTGTTTCCGTTCTTAGAAGCTCTCAGCAGTGCCATTCACACCTTCCCACTGCTGTATTTACAGCAGGATCACCCAGCCCCCACGTTGAAAACTCCACTTTTCATGTTTCTGAGCATCTAGCCCCAGAGTGGGAAAAGCAGGGTGGAATTAATGCAGAAGGATGTTATGCAAAAGCTTCTAGCCTCAGTTTTGGAATCAAGATCCAAAAATGTGTTTTCTTAAATCCTCTTTTGTGTTCACACAGTCAATCCAAATGAAAAGAAATGCATTATTAGATCCACACTTGCCTTTTGAAGATGAACTTGACAGAAAGGCTCTTATTGCTCAGACCAAATCGTTGTGGGAAACTCACTGTCTGAAGGACTACTCTGACCACGAAATCCCCTCCACAAAAGGCAACCAGGGCCATCTTCTCCATCCTTTACCTTACTCTAATGTGTGCTCCACATTACCTGCATCTGTTTGGTGTACTTTAAGATGTGCACCATTTTTCAGAGCACATATTCTCAAGGACTTGTAGATTTGGGTTCTCAAACACCTTAGACCTAGGACTGAAGCTCAGATAGTCTGTTAACCTGTGGTAATAGCATTCCTGTGCATGGGTGGGTACCAAGCTTTGAGTATGGATCTAGGTACTGGATCTGTGTTCTAATCTTATCCTCTTTGATATGTCCTTATCCTTGATATGATCTTATCCTTGATATGATCTTATCTTCTTTGCATGTCATTTTGAATTTTCCTAGAGGTTTATATCCTTCAGAGAACTAAATAATTAATCCTGGCTTCTACTCGCTCTAATATGCATATACCAATAATCACAGTAGTTGTGCTGTCTCAGTATCTCAGTGAATTAGAATAGAGAAGAGGAATCTAAAAGACTTCTCTGTCTTAGTGAGGCTACATCCTACTGTGAAAAACAAACAGCTGCCTCCTTGGAAATCTTGAGGATTTTTGACTGTGGATAAAATAAGCTCTTTGTCTTTTCAGTTTAAACCTTATTTTTATTGTTATTAATTTTAATCTTATTTTCCCCCCCCTCTGTTACTGTCTGTTTTTAAATCCGTTGTGAGATCAGCATCTAAGGGGAAGGGCTGCAGGGGCAGAGGAAGAGACTTCTGAATCCAAGCTTCAGCAGTCAGAGAAGAAGAGGAAAGAAAGAGGAGTTCCAAAATCTAAGTATGGCAGTACTGTTCCCAGGAGACTGCAGCAAGGCACAGAGCTTGCTGGAAGCCTTTTAAGCACACAACTTCAACAGCCAGATCTGTGAACAGCCTCCAGCACTGCTGTGGTCTGAATGTATTGCTTTTATTCACCATGTAGGGTCCAATGCAACTGTCCTTCATGTACACTAGGAGGAGAGAGCATATCGGTGGTTGAGACCAGTTCCTGGAGATATTCACCGTGAGGCTCAATGGGGCTGTAGTTGAGACTGTCTCTGCCTACTGCAGGGGGTTGGACTAGATGACCTTTAGAGATCACTTCCAACCCAGGAGATTCTATGGTTGCCCCAGATTTGTCTTACTTTTTTATGGGCATTTATAGCAGACCCAATCTTACCTCTTCTTTCACCTGATTCCTGAGAATGCTATGGGTACTCAACATTTAAGAGATTCTGTGCACATATAATTGCATAGTTTTGCACTATAGCAAATCAGGGCAAACTTTGCCTGAATAATGTGCAGAAATCTATGCTAAAATTTCTTTGAGTAATTCATGTCCATTCTTCATCCAGGACAAAAAGAAACTTTGAAACCATCTGTCATTAATGGAGGAACAGAGGCCCTCATACTTTCAACCTCACACCATGAGCAGTAAATACTGAGATTCTTTTGGCTCCCTTTCCAAGAGACCTCTTCAGCTCATAGCTTTTATACAAGCAAGTTGCTCCAGAAAAGCACTTTTTGAGTTCACTATTGATCATAGCAAACATTTTTAAATGAAAAAATACACAGGACAAAATCTCTAGATTAAAGCTTAGATGGAGAAGCCTTTCTAAAGTTTAGAAAGGCTGCCAGTGAAAACTGAGGAAAAAAAAAAAAAGTTGAGAATCTCAGCCTTCTTCTGATCTGTTGTTACTAGCTCACCATTCTCGCTCTTCATAAGGGGTATGTTTTCTTTACCCTTCCCTTTTGCGTGGATGTACATGTAGAAGTCCTTCTTCTTACTATCCCCATCCCTGGCCAAGTTCCGCTCCAACCGTGTCCTGGCCTTGCTGACCTCATCCCTACACAAGCAGGCAGTATCTCTGTACTCTTCCTAGGATACCTGTGCCTGCTACCACTGCCTGTGCAACTCCTTCTTGCCTTTTAGCTTGGCCGGCAGCTCTCAGCTCAGTCATGGCAGTCTCTTCCCTTCCTTGTTAGATTTCTTACACCTGGGAATTGAAATCTCTTTTGTTCTATGGAACATATCCTTAAAGATCTGCCAGCTCTATTCTGCTCTCTTGTCCTTGAGGACCACTTCCCAGGGTGTCCTCTTGACTAACTCACTCCAAATCAGGAAGTTTGCTTTTCTGACTGTACTCCTGTACTCTTGATTCCACCACTGCATGATCACTGCAGCCCAGGCTGCCTTCAATCTTGACACCCCTGATGTTTGCCTATATTGGCGACCAATAGGCCCAGTATTGCATGCCCTCAGGTAGGCATGTCTATTTCTTGTCTCAAGAAGTTATCATCAAAGTTCTCTAGGTGCCCTCCTTGGTTGCCAACATCATCTTGCTGTGTTATTTCTCCAGCAAATGCTGGGGTGGTTGAAGTCCCCCAGCAGAATGAGAGCCTGTGAGCATGATGCCTTCTGTAGCTGGAGTAGGAATGCTTCATCAATAGGCTCCTCTTGATCAGGAGACCTTTAGTAGACTCCAACTACAAGGCTCCCCTCGTTGTCTTGATCTCTGATTCCTACCCATAAGCTTTTGACTTGCTTGTGGAGATTCTTTAGGTACCTCTCTTCACATTCAATCCATTTCTTAACATAGAGGGCCCCACCTCCACTGCTCCTTCCTGAATACCAAAGTGCAAATCCTTTCCAGAAGTCGTTTGGGGTGTTTTGTTGGGTTTTGTTTGTTTGTTTGTTTTTTGGGGTTTTGTTGTTGTTGTTTATGTTTTTAATGTTTAAAATTGTCCAAATCACAGAGATTTTCCCTGTCTTCCTGGGTCAAAATTCTCTCAGTGGTATGCAGCTGCCAGCCATCTTACCCATCCACAGAGAGCTGACTACAAACACAGAACTTTGTGGCAGAGCACTTATAGGCCTGAGCTGTCCTATCAATTTAGCTTGGCACTGCATACAACATCTGGCCCATAATTAATGCAGCACTTTAAGATCCTTCTGGTGCTGTTAAATGCAAGGTATATTAACCTAAATGAGTCTGAAAGTTACTTTTTTTTTTTTTCCCCCATTTATTTTTCCTTGGGAAGAGAGAAACAGAAGATTTTAGGAAGATGGAATCATTATTATACTTTAAAAAACAGTAGTACTAGATTTCACATCTCTGCCTCCTTCTCAGATGTCTTTTGTCCTTAATAAGACAGAACTCACACATTAGCATGAGGGGTATCAGATGACCCATTCATGCTTATTCATTTCCTATAAAGAACATAACTACTGTGCCTGCTCATGTTTCCTTTGGCAGCTGAGTAGCTGGAGGCTTAACATGCTGTAAATCTGCAGCTGTAGCAGAGCTCAAGTCTCATCAAGTTCATGGCCATTGTGTTTGCCCTGTGTTGAGGACCCCCAAGCCACCTCTCAGGCCAGCCCTACCCTTCATTACCTGGCCACCATGGGGGGACTGGATATACCCTTAGTGCTCTAATGCTGCAGTGTACAGACTTGTTCAGAAACTCTGAGGAAAATGCTTAAAAAATTTCTACGTTACCATTGTAGACCAAAGAATTAGAAGCTTTGTATGTCTCCTGTAGATGTGTAGAAATTACATGCAAGGTTTTAAGGCATTATTCATTTGTCCATATATATTTAAACTAGATCACATGAACCCTGGAGAGTGGTGGTGGATGGTGCCACATCCAGTTGGCAGCTGTCACTAGTGGTGTCCCCCAGGGTTCAGTGCTGGCCCTGATCCTGTTCAATACCTTTACTAATGATCTGGACCAGATGATTGAGTCCAGCATCATTAAGTTTGCAGATGACACCAAGTTAGGAGCAGGTGTGGATCTGCTGGAGGGTAGGAGGGCTCTGCAGAGTGACCTGGACAGGCAGAATGGGCGGGCAGAGGCCAATGGGATGAGAGTTAACAAGTCTAAGTGCAGAGTTCTACACTTTGGCCACCACAACCACAAGCAGTGCTACAGGCTGGGGACAGAGTGGCTGGAGAGCAGCTAGGCACAAAGGGACCTGGGGGTGCTGGTACATAGTAGCTAAACATGAGCCAGCAGTGTGCCTAGGTGGGCAGGAGAGCCAATGGCATCCTGGCCTGGATCAGGAACAGTGTGGCCAGCAGGACAAGGGAGGTTATTCTGCCCCTGGACTCAGCACTGGTCAGGCCACACCTTGAGTGCTGTGTCCAGTTCTGGGCCCCTCAATTCAAGAGAGATGTTGAGGTACTGGAACGTGTCCAGAGAAGGGCGACGAAGCTGTTGAGGGGCCTGGAGCACAGCCCTGTGAGGAATCCTGAGGGAGCTGGGGGTGTGCAGCCTGGAGAAGAGGAGGCTCAGGGCTGACCTTAGCGCTATCTACAGCTACCTGAAAGGCTGTAGTCAGGTGGGGGTTGGTCTCTTCTCCCAGGCAACCAGCAACAGAACAAGGGGACACAGTGTCAAGTTGTGGCAGGAGCGTCAAGTCTAGGCTGGATATTAGGAGGAAGTTCTTGACAGAGAGAGTGATTGGCATTGGAATGGGCTGCCCAGGGAGGTGGTGGAGTCACTGTCCCTGGAGGGTTCAAGAAAAGACTTAGTGCCATGGTCTAGTTGATTGGATGGGGCTGAGTGATAGGTTAGAGTGGATGAGCTTGGAGGTCTCTTCCAACCTGGTTGATTCCATGATTCTATGATTCTATGAATCATTTCCTAGAAGTACCTATTTGTCTAGACAAAGCTTTGAGACTGGCTCAGAGGTAAACACTGTGGAGAAGATAGGTGCTGTGCATAGCACTGTAAGCAGATTCAGAAGAGGTCTACTGATCTCTTTTCTTCACTTTTTTCTATTAGCATATTGTTGATTTTGGTTGTTGGTTTTAGTTTGTTTGATTTTTTAAAAACCAGATCTCAAGCTGAGGTTAACAAATTAGCTGCAAAAGGATGTAAACCACGAGAACATAGAATCATAGAATGTCAGGGTTGGAAGGGACCACAAGGATCACCTAGTTCAACCTCCTTGCCATGGGCAGGGACACCCTACCCTAGATCAGGCTGCCCAGAGCCTTATCCAGCCTGGCCTTAAACACCTCCAGGGATGGGCCCTCAACCACTTCCCTCAGCAACCCATTCCAGGCTCTCACCACTCTCATGCTGAACAACTTCCCTCCCCACCTCCAGCTTTGCTCCATTCCCCTCAGTCCTGGCACTACCTGATAGCTTAAAAAGTCCCACCCCAGCTTTTTTGTAGGCCCCCTTCAGATACTTCAGGGCCGCAAGAAGGTCACCTGGGAGCCTTCTCTTCTCCAGACTGAACAACCCCAACTCTTTCAGTCTGTCCTCATAGCAGAGGTGCTCCAGCCCTCTGAGCATCCTCATGGCCCTTCTCTGGACATGCTCCAGCATCTCCACATCCCTCTTGTCCCAGGGGCTCCAGAACTGGATGCAGTACTCTAGGTGGGGTCTTACGGGAGCAGAGTAAAGGGGGAGAATCACCTCCTTGGACCTCCTGGCCTCACTTCTGATGCAGCTCAGGCTCTGGTTGGCTTTCTGGGCTGCAAGTGCACACTGCTGCCTCATGTTGAGCTTCTTGTTCACGAGCACCCCCAAGTCCCTCTCCTCAAGGTTGCTCTGCAGTCAGTCACTGCCCAGCCTGTATTTGTTCTTGGGATTGCCTCGACCCAGATGCAGGACCTTGCACTTGGTGATCACCAGTGTGTATCTGCACCTGCGGCATACCCTGGCCAAACTACTCAGATCCCTATGGATACAACTTTGTGCACTCGCACATAATTCTCCTTTATCCAAGTAACTGAAGCATTGGGATTTCACAAGTAAGTGAAAGAATGCATTTCCAAACCTAGACCAGGGAACTTTGAAATCTCTGCACCTTAATTCCTAACATGTGGCCAGCAGAGCAAGGGAGGTGATTCTGCCCCTTTACTCTGCTCTCGTCAGACCCCACCTGGAGTACTGTGTGCAGTTCTGGAACCCTCAGCACAGGAAGGACATGGAAGTGTTGGAGCGGGTCCAGAGGAGGGCCACAAAGATGATCAGAGGGCTGGAGCAGCTCTCCTATGAGCACAGGCTGAGGGAGTTGGGGCTCTTCAGCCTGGAGAAGAGAAGGTTTCGAGAGGACCTGATAGTAGCCTTCCAGTGTCTGAAGGGGGCCTACAGGAAGGCTGGGGAAGGATTATTTACAAGGTCCTGCAATGACAGGACAAGGGGCAATGGGCTTAAACTGGCAGAGGGGAGATTTAGACTGGATGTTAGGAGGAAGTTCTTTACAGTAAGGGTGGTGAGGCACTGGAACAGGTTGCCCAGGGAGGTTGTGGATGCTCCCTGCCTGGATGTGTTCAAGGCCAGATTGGATGAGGCCTTGAGTGAGCTGTACTAGTGGGAGGTGTCCCTGCCTATGGCAGGGGGTTGGAACTAGATGATCCTTGAGGTCCCTTCCAACCTTACCATTCTATGATTCTGTGATTCTATGTCCACTGCAGCTGGCACACTGTGTGTACAGAGGCTAGGAGGCACATGGATCAACTACAACAAAAGTAATCTGCCCATTACTGTTGGACAATTTTCCATATTTTCAATGTCACATCACATTGCAAGTTTATCAAAGGAAAACATAGTATTGTAGTAGCATGGCCAATATTAAACTGGAGTTTTGATGTCACACCTTCCTAGTCTCTAGACTCAGTCTTTCAAGGCAGAATTTTCAATATTACCTAAATAATTTTCCCAGTCCAATCTGAGCAATTCTTCCATAAACATTTGAATTACCCTCAATGGAAATTCTACACACAGGAAAAAATATTATTTCAAGTTTAGCAAATAAAAAGTACATCTGCACTGACTTGGTGCCTGCTAGAGTTTCATGCCTTATCTCTCAAATGTTCAAGCCATTCACCCTCAAGCTTCATTGTGGAGCCAGATCTGTTGTTTCTGGTCTAGGCAGACTGAGAGATGGCATGTGCCAGCCTCCCACCCCACACTGCATGAATATACTGTATGACTGTGACTCATGTTAGATTTAGCTTCTCCCAGACTAACCAGCATTTCAGATAGCCTAATGTCCTAAGACATCCTTGGTGTTACACAACAAAAAGACATACATGAGCTGCTTCAGAGCAGCTTCCCCACAGCGGCCTGAGGCAACATCTTAAAAGGACCATAGTCAAAATCAATAGCTCCATTGTTGGGAAGATTTCTTACCATCAATTTAAAATTATACCAAGTGTCATAGGACAAGCTGCTTTTATACAAACTGGAGAGCAAAGCTGGTTCTAGTTCACATATCTATCAGTATATCCGTGTAAATGCATATGAATTTTGTCTCCCGTGTGTTCAAGTGTGTAGATACATGCATGAGGGGTAACCAGTCCTTTGCATAGCTGCCTAAGCTGTGCCAAAATACATGTGAACCTTGTAAGCATGGCTGCAGCAGAGTTCTTCATAACCCTTGACTGTTGCAGCCATGATATTGAGAAGCAGACATGTTTGCTTCTCCATGACATGCTCTTGCTTCTCCAGACATGAATCCTACTGACATCCTAGGGAGAAGCCCTCTTCCTAGGCTGTGACACTTACCTCTGAAGACTTGCACGTCTCATGGATTCATGGTCACTGTTGTTCTGATCATCTGTTCTTAAGTTTCCACAGCAACTGGATATTCTTTTCTTTAGGGCATAGTTATACTGCTAAACAAAAGAGGAACCAGGTAATGAGTTCAGGAATTCACACTTATTGTCACACTACTTAATTCTTTGTGCGCCCCCTGACTCTATTTTGGACTACTTCAACTGTCATTAAGAAAAGTCAATTGTAGAAAGAACTGACCCTGTGGAGTGTGGACACAAGCAACTCACTACTATTCACCCTCAAAGATTAAACCAACAGAGCAGTACAAACACAGCCAAGCAGTCTGCATGTTCAGTGAGATGAAAAGAAGCAAACAATTGTGATTCCATTTAATGCCAGTTTAGAGGCCCTAACATCACCTTTCCCACAAATCAGGTTGCTGTATTGTCTTGCTAAGGGCTTTTGACCTGTGATAGGATGAGAGTTTGAGAAATGTGCCCTGATAATGTTGCAAGGTGTGGTCAGGTTTACTGTCAATGCTTCACTAGGACATGGTCAACATGATAATTTTGGTGAAATAGAAGTCAGGAACAAGGAAAGTATTCAAAATAAACAGGATCCTAGATAGGACATAGAGTTTAATTTTATGCTTATTTTTCCTCACAGGGGAAAAGAAAGAGTTTGCCAGCCTTTTGAGTTGCTTGTTAACTCCATAATGAATGGGAATAAGTGAACTCTGTATTCTCAATTTCCTTAGGGAATCAGATGCCAATGAGTTTGAAGTTTTTCTGTTAAAATCTGAGTATTTCTATGAAGGGGCCACCTTATATATCTAACGTGACCTTCAGTGCACCCAAATTAATCAAATTTATCTTACAGATAATTTGCCTAAATTACAGTTCATAGAATATTTGATATCATTGATCTAATTTATGACAAATAAGAGGATATGAATACATAAGTGTTAAAAATTGCTTCCAGACACTCCTTGTTTACTCCTTGCATACTCAGCTATTTCCATATTAACTCTTAAACTGTGTTCTAAATCTAACTTCTAAAATTACATTCTTTAAAATTATGTATTAAGACTGAAAATTTAATTATTCACCCAAAGTGTTATGTTTGCACATAGGAACATTATGTATGCCCCCAGTCCTGCTGCTGTTCAAATAAAAGGCAGAACTCAATAACTGTATTTGGAATAGCATCTAGAACATTTTCAGGGACCTCAAATGGAGAAATGGAAAGCAAGGAAAGAAAACCAAAAAAGAAACCCAACTTCAAAAAAATCCAATATAATTGAAATCAAACACACTTCTGCACACACCCCAGTAGCAAAGCTTGTTATGAATTAGATTAAATTTACCTTTCAAGAAAATAAAAGCCAAGACAAACAAAACCCAAACTAAACTAAAACAAAACAAAGACCTCACTGCCAATTCCAGCTTGTCAAGCATACTAAATTCTGTTAGAAATAATGTTTGGTAAAAAAAATCTTTCTATCTCTGCACTTATGGAATAAAGAAATGCTTGCAAGCTCTCTAGAAAATTAAATCATGCTTTCTGAAATGTATGAGAATCACTGCACAGAATGAGAAAGCATCCAACTGTCTGCCCTTCTGAATTCAGAAGATAATTGCATAAGCTCTGAAGGAAGTTATGGGTTTATTAAGTGCACCTTATCCTTTCTCTGCTTGTTGTGTCTTGGGTACAGGCTTGAAACACCTCTTCAGATTGCAAACTTTTATTGTACACAGATGTCTGGCACAACTAGTCTATATTTTGGCAAGGATCTCCTGGTCTGTTGTGATATAAATAATTTCTCTTCTCTTCTCTTCTCTTCTCTTCTCTTCTCTTCTCTTCTCTTCTCTTCTCTTCTCTTCTCTTCTCTTCTCTTCTCTTCTCTTCTCTTCTCTTCTCTTCTCTTCTCTTCTTTTTTCTTTTTTTTTTTTTTTTTTTTTTTTTCTTTTCT
>VWZE01012808.1:114999-172135 GCA_013396675.1 Eubucco bourcierii
TCCTGTTCTGCTTCCCTAGTTTCTTTCCCTTCCCTTATTTTTTCTTTTTTTTTTTTTCTTAGAGAGTTTTCATACCCAAACATTTATCACTCTAGTCTAAATATCCCTCAGCTGAACTACAACATGATTAGGAAGACAACTGCAACTCTCAAGAGAAAATGGCAATGATCTCATTGTTTCTTTTGGGAGCCAGACCCAGCACTGTGAATCACACATCGTTCAGAAGAAAGAGCCATCACAGCCTTCTGTCAGGACTTCTGATTTTGAAATTTCTCAGTTGAAACCTTTAGGAACCACTTTTGAGCTCAAGCTCTACCAAGGAGAATTTTAATTTAGACGTTGAAATACAGAAAGTGTAAAATGTTGACACTTCCGTTTCAGACTCATTGCTAAGAAATAAAAGCAGATTATCCATCCTTACCCTAACCCTAACATCAGCTGAACAGAGAGAACAATCCACTCTCTTGCACGTGACAAAATTGTTTGGTTTCCATGAATTTTCATAGTTTGTGGCTTATTTTGGCTTCTTGTTATTCCAATAAGAGTTACAAGTCCTCAAAGACACCTTAAGAATGCATTTGCATATAATTCAAATAGCAAACAAGCGAGACTCTCTCCTGGCCCATATCTTAGAATAAGTTTGTCACTTCCTGGCCAGCACAGTATTGCTTCAGTAACTGAGCTGCATGCACACAATTGGAAGGCTAAGAGGAAGCTAATCTCTTTATACTCATTCTTTCAGAATTGAGTCTAAGGGAAGATCAGATGGATGCTGACATTCTAACTACACACCATGATTTGTATGACCTGAGGGCTGAAAGGAGTTGGAAACACCTGGTGGGGAAGATGACACATGGACAGATTCTACAAGATTTTTTTGCACTTGCAAAGTACATTCTCCTGCCACACTGAACTGTGGATTGGCAGCAGCTTTTTTGTTCAGTTGTTTTGCAGGTGCAAATTTGTTCTCACCAGATAAATTACAGAAGCAAACCAGCATATGTATTTTATTGGCATCTGTAGACAAAGTGGTGAGTTCTCTGATTTGTTTTTCCCCCAGAGGTCACACATTTCATACCCATAAACAAGAGCTCCACATTCTCCTTTTAGTCTCAAACCTGCATCTGGGGAGAGGAATTACCTCTTTCACCTTGGATTCTGAGGCGTACTGCTGTCAGGAGATCAGTATTTAACACTGCACAGCAAATCACACAGCATCTTGGAAAGGAAAATAGAGAAGAAATTAAAAACCAACTGACTCAGGAGGAGGAGTTTGCAAAGATAACGCAGCAATGATGTTCTCTGACATGTTATTTTTATTCTGTTGTGTAACAGGAGGGTTTGGATAAGCAGGCTTTCATTAGATAATCAGTTTGTATGAATCAAAACCAACTTCTCCAGATCTCAAGGAGAATTCTGAATAAAAACTCTTTAGTTTCCTGCCACCAAAAAAACACCACTTGGTAGGACAATCATGAGCTAGGTCTTCCCTGGCCTATGAATTCAAGACAGACCCATTGTGCAGATAAATTGGGATTTTTTAGACTCTGTATTATTGTTCCTAGAGCCTAAAATTTCTAACTCTAATGAGGACTTCATCATGACAGTGAGGAAGAAGCCTGGACATATGGTGATCTCCATCATAAGCTGTGAAATTCAAGTTTTAGACTTTCAGCTCTGGCCTGGGAGACTCCATGGGGGTTTCCTGAATACTACAAACCCTGTAAACTTCTCCAACACTGATAAAAAGCTCCAGATTCACCAACAGGTGAGAATTAGCCACAGAATTCCTGGAACTCAAACCAAAATGGATATCAATTTCCAAACCTATTTCCTGTTTCTTCTGTAGGAAATGTAGAACCTTCAAGTTTTTTTGTGCAAACTGGGTGATGGTTTTGTTTTGAAACCAGCGTTTCCTAAATTGATCTTATATTTGTTGACTTTAGGCTGTGCTGACTTAATGTACCCCAAATAGATATCCTTGAAAAGCTACTCTCTCTCTCTCTTCAATTAGTCCTGATTACTGTATCCTGTCTTTTGGGTTGAGTAGAAGAGCAAGAACCTCTTGATTCAGACATTTACCTGGGTGACAATCTGCTTCCAGGTACTTATTATCCCTAGGCCTCTGGGCACATTTGCTGTTCTAGAGTTGAATTTGCAAAGGTAAACAAGAATAGCCATAGCCCCATATGCTTTGGGAGGAACCCATTATCACCAGCTCTCCAGCAGAATCTCAATCTCACTTTGAACAGGAGGTACTGGCACAACAGAACAGCTGGCTGAAATTTTTCAAAGAAAAAGAAAAAGGAAAGAAAAAGAAAAAGGGAAAAGGAAAAGGAAAAGAGAAAATAAAAAGGAAAGAAAAAATAAAAAGAAAGAAAAGGAAAAAATAAAAAGAAAAAAAATTAAAAAAAAATAATAAAAAAAGAAAACACAAAAAGAACGAACCAAACAGAAGAGAAAAAAATTCTTCCCCCCCCACCCCAATGTTTTCTTCATATTTTCTTTACTTTCATGGACAATCCTACAATGACCTCAGTGTTTCCTTTGTGGAACATCTCTCTGACACCTAAATAGTACAGACTTTCCTCTTTTACTTGACTTCCCAAGTCTAATTCAGTAACAATTCCCAGAGCTGCCCTGGTACACAGAACTCCACACAAAACATGAGAGCCAGTGGCTGTGTTACCCTTATCCTTTCATCTGTGTGGCTAAAGATGGATTTTATCTACAGGGGAAATGTGTATTCACACAGAATCACTGAATCACAAAATGTCAGAGGCTGAAAGGGACCTTGAAAGATCCTCCAGTTCAACCTCCCTGCCACAGCAGATTACCTGTACCAGATCACACAGGAACAGGTCCAGGTGGGTTTTGAATATCTCCAGAGAGGGTGTTGCCTTTTGTAACTTTCAGATCAGGTGGCAGTATAGGGCAGATCTCTGTCAATCTTGCTGTTGAAACTGTTCTTCTTTGAATGGAAGCATAATACTCATTGGACTGAAGAGCACAAAAATGACTGTAGAATTAGTGGCCAGAGTATTAAAGTGTAACCAGCTGACACTCCAGCCAGATGAATACTTCAATCCAAAGGCATGCCTCAGTTTTCACAATTCATACGAATCTTCTTTTTTTTTTTGTCAGATGCTGTTTCCTGTTGGCTAGTTTAGACATCTTTTTGCCTAGAGTGGAGCTTTTTGGGGGGATCTCTGGAACTACTCAGTCTTTGAAGTAATAAACATGTTACTAAGAATCTGGATCCTGATACGCACCTCAGCTCAACAACACTTTCTTCTCCATCCTTTGTGGATCTAGTGCTAAATTACTTGCTTAAAATTGCAGTAGGAGCTTAGTGGACACATTGGAAACTGACTTCTTCAGTTCTCCACAGCTCAAAAGAAGCAATTCACAAGGAAGCCCATCTTTTCATCCCTGTTTTAGGAAAAGCAGAATTGATTAGATTTTCTTACATGATTAAAAGAGCAAGAAAAAACTGCATAGGAATTTAGACTAATTTGTTTCAATATTGCAGTTCAGCAAAGACCTTGTAACTTTAGCAAACAAATTGTGAAACCAGAGCAGTTTCTCTGCCCTCTGTCATGGAGGCAGGGAATTAATGTGGCCGAGTCAGGAATTATAGAATTATTTTATTTTCCTGAAAGCCCTGCCCTAAATCTATGTACAAAACCAGTTTAGGTTTATTTACAGGTTCTAATTTGATCAGGAATTCTTCAACAGGATGTTATGGACAAATGTAGAGATTTAAAAATTCAGGAAATGGAAAAGGCTAAGCTACAAACACAGCTTCACCCCACTATCAATCAGGCTGAGCAGAGCATTAAGGCAGCAGCAGGCTTTACTCACAGAGGTGAGATAGGTATTGGGCGATGATCCCTTGCTGGACTTCTCTGCGGCTCAGCTGCCTTCTGATGCTGCAAGCAATATCCAATGGTCTGGATCCACGCAGCAGAAATCCAAGGTGGGTGAAAAAGTTGCCAAAGTCAGAAGCATCTGGAAACACGACTGCCACAGACAGGGATTCATGGAAGCGACGCTGCCTCGGCAGCAGCAGGGGAGAGCCAAACTGCTCAGGTCTGCCCAGTTCAGAATAGCAGCCAGGAAATTGGCTGCAGTATAGTCTGAGAGCAGCTGGGTCTGGGTGCCACCAGCAGCTCTCTCAAAAAGACCTCAGGACTTGCCAAGCTTGCAAGTTTGCACAGAGCAGTGCACAAGTGGGGAGAGACATCCAAAGGCAGGGACGGTGCAAAACCAAGAGCCATGTGAAAAGGCAGGAGCCATCCAAAAGCAAGGACAGTCCAAAACAGGAGCTCTGTCAAGGCAGGGGACTCTTAAGGCCAGCACTCTTCTAAGGCAGGCACCCTGCACCTTCTCCCTTACTCTGTTTATGCTTTTCTAGACAAAGTGTCCATTTGCCAATTTATACTGGGCATGAAAACCCAGCCAACCACCAGCCTGATTCCCAGCGTGGGCTGCCACACGGCTCAGCACACCTGTGGGGAAAGGCCTTTGGCTGTTCCCCCTCCAAGCCCGCAGGGTGTGGGGGGGGAAGCATTTTTCGCACCTTCTTCTCCCCGTTCAAACCTGCAGGGGAGGGGAGAAGGAAGGAATTTGCAGTGCTCCAGAACACCCTCTCAGACTGGTTCAGGGTTTAGATTGAAGTCTTTCAGATGGCCTAAGCTAAGATTCATGATTATGCAATGAAGGATGCTTATCAGACTGAATAGAAGATGGCATTATGAAGCATTATTTTATAGCACTTCATAAACTGTGTTTAAACAGTATAAACAGCAGACAAAGGGAACCAGATTTTGCAATAAAAGCTATTTTTATGATAGCGAAAGTCACATGACCTCTTACCCAGATTTTAAGAGAGCAACAGAACTTGCTTTGCCTGCCAGCCATGAAAAAAACATGAATTTAATGTCAAAGACAGAGGTCTCGTTAGGCAACAGTGTTACATTCCAAACCTTAGATGTTTATAGCTTCCCTCCTTCCTTTGACTCCACCATCTTGACGAGAAAACAACCAAAATGTAGTTAGGCTTAACCCTTCATAGCCTTTGACTTTTACAGTAGCTAAGACCACTTTGATTTTTCACTAGGTACATTTTTCAAATAAAGTATACTAATGGGTAGTTTGTAGTTGGATATGTGGGACACATTCGTAGACAATCATCTCACATGCACTGCAGAGGAGAAATCAATGTCTCTGTAGGTCCTAAGTATTCTAATTTCAAACCATTCATGACAAGCTACACTGAGATTTGTCACTGATGTATCCCTCTCAGCGTAAAATCAATACTGTAGGCAAACTTTTACTTGTGGCTTGCTAATTTCAACACAAATACACCTTTCTCCAAAGTCACCCTAACAATATTTTTGATAAAAGTGTCCTGCTGGATAACCACACTCTATTCCATTTAACATGAAGCTTTCCTCTTCCCTCACTGAAATATTTTAGAAACTCTTTAAATTCAGCATCATACCCTGTAAAGCTCTTAGTACTGACTGATTTTTGTATTTCATAAGAAAAAAATGAAAATACTAAAAACCCCCACTCAGTGAAGAAGGAGAGCCAAGGAATACCAAAGCAAACATCATAAGCAAACATTAGTGATGTTCTTATAACTTCTCTCTAATTCAGCAGTCCAATACATAATACAGAAAAATAATCCTTTAAAATGTAGCAACAGTATTGTACATAGCCTTTTCCAGAGAATTTTAAAACAGTGAGAAAAAATAGTGGTGGTATCTCTGTCTGCTGTTTTTAGTGAAAATCAACAACTACCTGGTTTTGGAACCTATAGTGAAGGAGCTGCAATGGAGACATAAACTTTTGTGTACAGAGAGAGAAGTGTAGGATGTAAAGATCCTTGAGGGCCAGTGTCAAGACAAGGGCAAAAGTAATTGGGTGTAATTGGGTACAATCTGCCAAAAGTGGAAGGGAATGAGAGAAGGACAATGGACAGTGGGATCCTGGACATAGCTGTAATTTGTTCATGAGGGAGTGGGACTAGACCCGAATGTCCAAAGTACTGGTTGGGAAGGTAATCTTAAATGCTTTATCAAGATGGAAAAGAAGGTGTGCAGATCTAAGAGGGATAGTAAATAAATTCACAATAGAAGGGACAGGTGTGCTTTTTTTGGCACTCAGCAGTACCTCCACAGCTGGAATTCATCCCTAAATACTAATTAAGGCATGCAATGGATAGACATATACCTGTAATGTGTACTTTAGGTATACTTGCAGTGATACATTCAACGGAGCTCAGCTATGGAGTTTAGGATATTGTTGAGCTCAGCATCTGATAGACATCTTGTTAGCTGAATGAAATTGTTAACTCTAAGAACAATACCAACTTAAGACTCAATTCAGATGACTGCACATGGCAACCTAGTTCCATATGAGAAAATACTGCCTTTATGGCGCTGGCAGATACATTACTGCCTAGAGCAGACACAGCCCCTAGCTGACATTCCAGAAAATCAGAAAAGGAGTATCTAGGGACAACTGAAAGGTATCTGGGGCATCCGAAATGCCTCTTTATGTAATTAAACTGAGATCTTGATCTCCCCTGATGATAATGGAAGTTTAGCTGACCTGTAAATGCCTATAAGTAGACATCTAAAATTAAGTATCTGAAGTTGAAATACATCCCCAGGTATCAGCTCTCACCTCTAGGTCTAGTACCATTTGAACTGCCCCATCTGACCTACAGCCACTAGTAGGCCTATGCCACTAGGCCATAGGTATCCTCTAGGCCTTGTGTCACATCTGACAGACCCATAATCTTAAATGGTAGCAGACCCCAAATTCAAGAACTCCAGCATCTAGAACTTCAACCACTCCTACAAATACCCTGATGACTGTCTAGAAGATACCAGCACATCCTGTAGCCTGGTAGTGCAAAAATGATGCACACAGAAGTGAGAGGAACTATTTGTTGTCAACACAAGAGTTGTGAGCACTGGAAGTCAATGAAGACAAAAGCACAGGGAGAATTTAGTTCTAAATAGACCCTTCAAAATTGTGTTGTGTAACAAACAAAGCATCTTCCAGTATGGTTGCACAATTGCCTACAGATAATAATAATAAACCCTATCAGTCAGAAACAGTAAAACCACTTAAAATAAAATTGCTGAAGAATGTGAAAATTTGCATGTCTAAACCCAAGATTACTTCAATATTTTGTAATAGCCAGGCAGTCACTGGATAATTGTAGTAAACAATCTTGGGCATTTGAATAGGCCCTAGAGTTGCCCTTGCCCTCTTAAAGGTCCTAACCAAGAAGTTACAGAGACAGACTCCCGCTTGCCTCTATAACAACAACTATAGCAAAATGTCATTCTACGTTCTACCTAGGGAAGAGTTTTTGAGCTACAATTATCCATATGCCTTGTAAGCTTTTGTATGTAAGCTGTCTATCAAAACCATATATGAAAGTCCTAGAAGAAAGGGAATATAGCACTGAACTCTGAAAGCATAGGTTGAATTTGAAACAGGACTTCTCTACTGCTACTTGTGCATATAGACAACTCACGTGTTGCTTGAAAAGAGGATAGCAGCTCAGTAACCCTTTTCTGTTCTGCTGGGTTTAAAAGAAACTGCAACCCATATCTAATTTAGAGAAAATGTGTTTAGGCACCAGCCTTTAAAGTAGAGCTTTAAGGCAGTGAATCTTCAGGGGAGTACAGAAATTTTGTAAGAGATATGAGGATTAACTGCGTGACTCCTCCTTGTTTCCCTTAGGCCTGGATGGCATCACACCTTGTGCTAAGCTTCCTGGGCCTCACTCTACTTCTTAGTATGCATTGTTAGCACATCTCATGTTTCTTGTTTAAGGACCAAAGAAAATCTAGGCATTGCACACTTTGTCGTCTAAGCTCACTTCTGGTATTTAGCCTCACAGATCTTCTTTGCTACTTATCTCTAAATAATTTTTTATTATGGAAATTGTAAATTATCTGTTTCAGCATTGCTCTTTGAATTAAGCCTGGGGATAGGCTGTAGCACGTGTATAAAGCAATATATCACATGTCCTTTGGAAGCATAGAACATTCACTGAAGTGTACTGAGTTGGTTAAACTAAACCAAGCAACATAGAGGAATCTAGGATAAACACAACTCTACTGTGTGTCAGGAAACAAGAGTAGGCTGCTCTGTAAGATGGGATGCTGGGAGCTGAGGGTGACAGCAAGGCCAGCAGGGCAGTGTCCTCCCCAACACTGCCTTGTCCTGCAGCACCCCAACCAGAACGGCAAAACAGGTCCGGTGACAGCAACCACATTCAACCATGAGTCATGATCACCAGCTCAGTTCATAATGACGAGACAGGTTGAGTCTGAGGTGAGGCTGAGGATTAGTGGGGTTCATAGCCAGGCACAGGCATACTGTTCACACAGCTCCAGAGAGAAGCTGAGCCAACAGCTGGGGCTGAAATGCAGCAACTAAGCCAAAAGGGTGAGGCTCCCACCGAGACACCTTGCAGCTCTGTTCCACCCAGCTCTTCTTTCAGATCTCCAATTCAAGGTCACAGCAGAGCCTTGAGTGCAGGTAGCCACATCACTGGGAAAAAGAGCGGTTGCTGAGTCCCTGCAGGGTCCTCACACTATGATTCAGAAATAAGCTTGTTAGGACAGTGAAAGGTTAAATCAGGTAACATGACACCAGCCCTTGTATTTAAGATACTTCAGATGTAAAAACTGTGATCTTGGACTGCTGAAATAGGTTAAAATCCTGATTTCCCTCTTCCACGGTGAGTGCTCTAGGTGCATGGTGTGAAGGTGGCTACCATGAGCCCTTCAGTTCTCTTTAAAAATAAAACCTCTGGCAGTTCTCTGCAAGTGGAGGTGTTAGTGCCTGCCTTCACCTGTTTGTCCAAGCCTGGCTCTGGAGCAGTCAAGGACTCATGTCTTGCAGTCATGGATTACAGAAGGGCAACACTCAGAGTGAAGGTGGAGGAAAGAAAAAAATAAATTCAGATATATCAGTCTTTTCTATCTGATATTTAGAGGTAATTTTTTATGGGCTTTTCATTGGCTTTTGTGTCTATTGCAGAGTTGAATCTGGAGTATTTCATCAGTGCGACTGCCTAGAATCAGACATATACCCTGTAAATCTTTTTTCAGGAGCTAAGCATTACTGTACCATACTGTGCTTTCTATTCTAGGGGGTCTAGACTTCATTACAGACAAGATGTAGGATCTGTACTTTAATTTACTCTCCATCACTTTTCCTATAGTATTTTAATACTGGAAAGACTATTTCACAGATGTATACTGATAATTACTCCTTTCCTATTCTGCTTGTCTAATTCGTGTGGCTTTACTATCCCCCACTGATACTGAAGACTTCTGCAAGAGGGAGAGAGAGGCTGCTGTTCAGGTTCTTTGCTGCCTCCCCACCTGGAACAGGCTGCCACTTTGTCACTAGCTGACCTTTGCCTTAAAGGCTGATGCACTTGCAAAGGTGCAACAGGGCTGGTCCTATGTAATTTGATTTTTGTTTGCCATGGAAAGGTTGGTTTGTTTGCTTTGCACTTAAGGCCCACAGTTTATTCAGGACTGTAAAACTCTTCAAAATCACATAGAGGTAAATATGTGAAAAACAAACAATGCTGAAAATTAGTCTGGTCAAAAGCCAGAGACTACTATTACTAAAATACTAAATACTTGCAAGATTTCTTTATGTAGCAGCAAAGTACTTCTTCACCCTCCAAATATCTTCTGTGAGACCATAAATTCCAGAGCTTTAAAAAAAAAAAACAACCAAAACAAAACAAAAAATTTTTTACTACTGTAAACTGATTAATTTTTTATTAGTGCAAAGTGCTTAAAACTGGAAATGTTTAATTATAAAACTGCAATAGGTAGGTGACACAATATTTAAAGCTTCCTATTCTGATCCTCCTGAGCCAGTCTTGAAGTTCTTAATAATTTCCTTACTCCTGATTCATCAAAGCATTTAAACAGTTTAGATTTCAGTGGGATTTCTCCTTTAGTGAGGACAAAATCCTCACTGAAGTCAGTAGGAAATTTTGCCCCAAAAGGCTTAGTTGTTGTTTTTGGTTTTGTTTTTTTCCTTCTTTTAACCCTTTATTTGAGTCTGCACAACTTGAAATCGAGAATTTATGTGTATGGTAGTTATTGCTATACATCATTGTCTGCCCAAATCAGTTGTTTCACTTTGGCTATTTGATCTCAGGCTAACAATATCAGTGGCAAAAGGAATTTAACAGATGGGGTAATGCTGGAGTAGGTGGAGGCATGTTGAGAAGTTATAATTATTTGTTTCAGGTGCCTCATTTTTGGATGGTATCTAAATACTAAGAAGAAAACCCCATTTTATCCCCTCTTGAACCCTCTTTGCCATTTGAACATCATTAAGTACAGTGTAGCCTTCTTTTCTGTTGCTGCTTAGTTGTAAGTAAAGATTTTTTGGGAAAAAAAAATGGAAACATGGGAAAACACTTGGAGAAAACAGAATGGACAAAGTACAGGGAAATGTCTCCTTAAATGTCACATAGTTGCTACACAATAACTTGGTCTGTGAAACTGCAGCCTGCTGGTGTAAGCAACTCTTACAAAAATCTGGTGAGTATGTAGAAAGCAATGAATGATACCAAAACTCTGTTAAAAAACAGTTTCTTAACAGGCTTATGCTATTTATTTTTTCTGGGTTGCTTTGGTACAAGTGTGCTTGGCTAATACGTCTTGCAAGTTAAATCCATGAGATGTCCTTTAGAGGTTGATGAAACAAAGGACTGCATATTATCAGCTTTAGTTTTGCTCCCTGCTGTCACGGGCATGCTGCATCTTTCTTTTGCTTTCTAAGCAAATCAAATGTATGATTCACTTTTTTTTTTCTTTTTCTTTTATTTTTTCCCATTTGAAACAGTGTAAATCCACTGCTAAACTTCTAAATGGGGCTGCTGTATAACCCAAGCAGCAGACTTTAACAGGGAAATGGCATTTCTAGAGATTCGCAGTGAAGTGAGACCTGGTTTTGGAGTGGGTTAGATGGTTAAGTGATACAGCATCAGGTGTGCAGCAGCCTTAGATTCTCCCTGCTTTCCCTGCAAGAGTGGGAAATTCCCCAAACTTTGCCAGGTGTCTCTTGCTTTAGTGAACTTCTGTAGATAACTTTAATAATCATGGAATCAGGCAGGTTGGAAGAGACCTCCAAGATCATTCAGACCAACTTATCACCCAGCCCTAGCCAATCAACTAGACCACGGCATTAACTGTTCCATCCAGTCTTTTCTTGAACACCTCCAGGGAGAGCGACTCCACCACCTCCCTGGGCAGCCCATTCCAACAGTAAATCACTTTCTATGTCAAGAACTTCCTCCTAACTAACTCTCTGTGCTGGGATGGTATGGCCTCAAAATACAGTAAGAAAACTTAAGATCATCAAAACAGGAAGAAAAATCTACTGTTAGGGACAGTAAAGCATGTGTATGGATTATGGTGTATGGTAAAGCACATGTATGGTTGCTATGCACTTGCCAGCATGAGGTTTTACAAGCAGATTGAGACAAGGTATCTCTAAATTGATCCCACCTCAGGATAAATGTCCTGGTAGGGCATAAATCCTGCCAGGGCAGTTTAACCTTTGCTTTTCACCTCCTGTCGTGGGTCCAGGAGTTGAGTAGAATGGGCGAACAATGGAGCCTTGAGGGCTAGGAGTCTTTTCTTGAATGCCTCCAGGGATGGTGACTCCACCACCTCCCTGGGCAGCCCATTCCAATGCCAATCACTCTCTCTGTCAAGAACTTCCTCCTAATATCCAGCCTAGACCTCCCCTGCCACAACTTGAGACTGTGTCTCCTTGTTCTGTTGCTGGTTGCCTGGGAGAAGAGACCAACCCCCACCTGGCTACAACCTCCTGTCAGGTAGTTGTAGACAGCAATGAGGTCCTCTTCTCCAGGCTGCACACCTCCAGCTCCCTCAGCCTCTCTTCACAGGGCTGTGCTCCAGGCCTCTCACCATCTTCTTTGCCCTTCTCTGGACACCTTCCAGCACCTCAACATCTCTCTTGAATTGAGTGGCCCAGAACTGGACACAGTAATAGCAGTCTACTTTCCCTCGATTTTGCAGTGCGAAGAGGTAGAAAGCACAGTCTTGCTATTTCCAAATGGCACAACACTTCGAGAAGCAAGGTGCACCCTGATTCATAGGAGCTTCGTAATTCTTGACTTTACCCCTTTCACAATTATTTTTGGCATTACGTTATAGGGGGTGGAGTTGATTTCAGCTAGCAGTGGTAGTCCCCGCCTTGGCACGTCGGTCTGCGAGGCTCTGCTTTTGTAAGCCTGAGTTTTCCCGGTGTGTGGAGCGGAGCAGAGGGGAGCGGGGAGAAGCCTAGTGTTCGGTTAGGGGATTTTATAGGTAAAACTCAAAACAAGCCTGTCAAAAAGGAGGCAGCCGCGTCTTGCGGGCCTCACGGGCCGCAGCTGACTGCCGGCCCTGCCGGGCGGCGAACTCTGGTGCGTGGGGCCGAGGCCCGCGGCGGGATCGCGCCAGCAGAGCACCGCCCGCGTGGCCCCGTTCCCACGGCAACCGCCGAGCCGACGCCGGCTCGGGAAGATGTCCGCCGCGAACCGGCGCTGTGCGGAGGGCTTCGTTTTCTGCTCTCTGCCCCAGAGAGTTTTCCCATGCCTGGAGAACAGGGTCATCCGCGACCGACTCCTCAAATGGTGGGAGAGGGAAAGGCGGCTGTGAGAGGAGTCTCGCTGGGTGTGGCGGGGAGCTCTGAGAGGCGGGAGGGAGGGCGGTGCTGAGGACGGGGGTCGTCACCACAGCCGCGCCCTCACGGTTCCCCTCTGAAGTTGCGGTGAATCCGCGTGTACCTCTTCCCCTCTACCCTTAATAACTGGAAGTCTTCTCAGTGTTTTTCAGGCACGTAAACCGCCTGTTCCGGAAGGAGCAAGGCGTTTGTCTTTGCCTGCCAGAGTTAGCCGAGATCCATTTCACCTTCGCGCCGTTGCCCTTGGTGCTGTTTAAGAAGCGATTGTGCTTCCTACACCCCGCCAAGGAGGGGCGGGAGGCGGTTCTGAGTAACAATGGGAAAAGGAAAAAAAAGAAAAATAGGAAAAAAAACCCCCAACCAACCAACAACCTAGTTCTTGGGACTTTATGTAGTGTACCTAGGTAGATTTGCAGAGTGAATAAATCCGTAGCATGTCTGCAGAGTATTTTAATCTCTTTTTTTCCATTTCAGGTGCATGCACGGCGGGATCACAGCACAAGCATTTAGTTTTGACCAGCAGTTTAAGCCCTATCAAAAGGATGAATTTGTTATGGTAGTTCTAAGTTCTTAATATTTTAAGTTGGCTTTTTTTTCCATTAAAACTATAAATTTTGAAACGGTATAATGGCAAACACTGCAGCAGTGTTAGCATGCTGTTCTGCTCAGTGTCCCTTTGTAAGTCAGTGGTTTAGGTGTGGTGCTTAAGTCTGTGTGAGTTAACTGTATAGTCCAGTAAAAATATTTTAGTTTGTCCTAATGTTGCTCAGTTTTGAGAGGGAACTTAGCCGAATATCCAAGATACCCAGGAATGGGAATCTGAATTGGATGCTGATCTTGGCCACCTTATTTAATGTTGGGAAGTCCACTCGGGGAGACTAAGCAGTGTATATGCAGTTAGTATCCTTACTCATAGCTATTGCTGCTTTGTCCCAGTAAATACATCATGTAATTTGATCTGCATAGGCGCCATAGATGTGAAAATACAAGATTTTCCATTTTTCCACTGTTTTATGCTGGAATTTTGAGCATTTTGAGATTTGACTGTCTTGCTGATTTTGTGTCCTCTGCTTCTGTTGTCTTCTGCAAAGTCTAATCTGTTCATCTATTTGCAGAGAGAAAGCAATAATAATATGTGGTTTTAAAAACAATGCATTTTTTTACATCTGTTGTTTTAAAAACAACTCTTCTATTTGTTGTATGTCTACTTTATATCATTATCCTGGATAAAGAATTCAGCCTCTTTATATTTCAAAGAAATTCACACAGAAATACAGCAGTATTTCATCTCCCACTGATACACATTTCAAATGAATGAAAGTTGCAAAATACGCATTTATATTCTCAGTACTTGTCTCATATGAATTAAAAACATAAACTGTGGAATGATGAACTCTGAGTTGCTGTGAATTATTTGAGAACAAAGGGGCCATTACATTATATCAGCTGATCTTTCTGTATCCCAGAGATGTGGTAAAGAGATTTGATGATGCAGAGACTGAAAATCCATAATTTTCTTAGAAGCTTCTTCAATGATTATTCACTCTGGTCGCATACATATGCATAAGGGTGGGTTTTCTTAATTGGCTAGCATTTAATTTTTCACTTCAACAATATTGTGTGCATCTCTTCTTCCATTTTCTTTATCTCTCAGGATTTCATAGAATATTTTTTTGTGTTCTTGGATAAAGATGCTTTCCTGTAAAATCTTAATACTGCATGTATAAATATGGCACTATAAATTATGATTTTATGTTTAATTTAATTAACTGGTATTCTCTTATTTGAATATTACAGGCATTTTTTAATGACCAAAATGTGAACTCCAGTTTAAAGTTGCTCTCAGCTTCAGGACAATGGACTACACTGGGTAAATAGAATAAATTAATTGTAACTGATAAACCTGTGTCTTTACTATTTTGTAGCAATGATAGTTCTATATGAGAGTATGCACATGGCAGAAATATCTTAGAGAATGGCTTCTTTTTACTAAATATTCTTAGCTAATTTGTTAATAAATTACCATGTTTTACACTATTTTTTATCTCCTGGCTGCTGCACTGGTTCATATGGCAAGCTACTAGAATTGTTTTTAAATAGTCTGTGACATCCATTTGACCTGATCATGCACCAGATATAATCAATTGCATCAATGGTGGAATTACAGTACTACCTTATTCAAATGGTATTTGGAGAAAGACACTCTTCTATAGGTGCAATCATCTAGTTTAGAACAGATCTGAGTTTATTGCTAGATTATAATTTAAGTTGAGAGAGCAGAAGATTAGATGCAGCATGTCCCAAGGTTCTGCACAGAAATAGTGATCAAGTTGCAGGAAGAAAACNGCCCAAGGTTCTGTAAATATATTGTCTGCACAGAAATAGTGATCAAGTTGCAGGAAGAAAACTATTTGATCGGTTACCCTAGTTGCAATTGCGGCATAAGGTTGACTTTTAGCCTGTTGCCATATCATTGACTGTTTATAAGACTTGGTTTTCTGTAGATGGAAATGAGACACTAAAGGAGAAAGACCAAAAGCAAATAGCATATGATTTTATGGCACCACTTTGAAAAGTGTGGGTTTTTAAAAATCATGTAAGTGACACATGACTTCGTGGAAATTGCACGTGAAAATGCACTGGAATTTTATGCATAATGTGGACTCTCATATTTCCAAAGTGTTGGGTTTTGGGGGTTTTTTTGTTTTTGTATTTGGTTTTTAAGTAGGAATATTTTTTAAAGGGATAGTGGGAAGACCTCAGTTCTATCAGTTTGTCTGCAAATACTTTACTATGCATAAATATTTAATGGAGCTTTGGAAACTTTCTAACTTTTCCATTTCAGCTCTTTGGAATTGGCATACATTTTCCTCACTATATGCAGTGACACTAGACATTGCCACCTTTTTGTCAGCAAAATCCATTTTCCAAACATTGCATCTGACTGTTAAAACAATTGAAATATATAAAAGGCAGAAAATATCTTGAGTCCTCCTTTGGGTACCTCTTTTTAACTCTGGCAAGCAGAAAGAAAATAAATGTATTTCAGAGACTGGGCAAACCTTTTCCTGCAAGGAATTTTTTTGGCTCTCTGTCTAGCCCTGTGTCTAAGTCATAGAACTCAGCAGCCCCCATGGTGGAGGTCAGTAGGTTACATACCTTGTGTCAAGAGTGGAGGGTCACTTGCCAAGTATTCCAGCTTAACTCCTGATTCTGCTCAGTCTTCTTTAGCAGTAATGAGGAAATGCATTAGAAGTAATGCACTTTGTCCTGAGGACTGGAAGAGTTGCCTTTCTAAATCCTGAACAGCTGGTGTACCCCATTTGCTCTTAAAATTTCATCTTCCCATTCTTTGCCTATTTTTGGTGAGGAATGTTGGCACATTTTTCTATACTTAGTCTTCATCTGCATTTTTTTAAAATATAGTAAGAATTAGCTTTGAGTGGGAGGAGGTAAAGAGTCATCTAATATTTTCTTCTTCAGACATGCTGATAAATTAATCCAAGTATTCTATTTCCTTATCACCTTAGAGTAGCTCTTTTGAAAGCAATTTCCTGATCTTGAAAGAAAATACTGAAAATGGGCTTATTTTGCATTGTAGAAAGTCTGAAGAAATGGCATCATTTAGGTTGATTCAAATACTGTATTTATTCTTCTGCAAACAAAAATGTTGGGTTTTGTTTGTTTTGGTTTTTTTTGAGGGGCGGGGGGCAGAATATTTTGGATTAATAATACAAGTGAAGTTTCCTAGAAACCTTCCTTCTCCCAACCATTAGCTTGAGCAAGAAGTGTTTATAGACCCATGGAAAGATGTCAGCATTATATAAAGCATCAATATAATACTACTTTGTGAGGGCATTTGTTTTCATAATCCATTTGTCCTTTTCTGGGCTGTGGTCCCCTTTGCTCACTAAGATATTTTCTCTTTAATTCAGTGTGCCTGGTTTAATTTTCATCTTTACTTTTCTGTTACTTGTCTATCTCCTTTGCTTAAAATCTGCTTCTAAAAGTTCTTTGCAACATTTTTTGTCTGTATATAATCACATTTTTAATTTCTTTTGACTGCTTTTCATCCTCACCTTAATATTGTCAGACTGTAATACCCTCAGTCTCCATCTGTTAGATCAAAAGGTGGCATAAAACATGGGGTCCCCAAGGACTGCAACATGTACCTCTCTTCTCAGCTTCTCCATGTGTTGGGATTCCTGGTAGAAACTCACAAGAGTGAATTACCTCAAGGACTCCAACTTTAGCATTAATTGAAATAAAACATTTTAGGTAAACAACACACAAGGATATTCTCTAATGTGCTTCATCTGATCAGACAGACACTTAACTACCTATTCTCATACCACACTTTTTTGCCTTATGTAGTAGGGATATATTTCCCCTCCTCATGGCTGCGTGGCAGAGCACCTTATAGTTCTGTCATCTGCTTTAAGTTACTTTACTGTTACTCTCATATTTCTAAAACTGAAGCAGCAAAAAGAACAGATTTGATGTGTGCCGATTTAGGTCTTGAGTCTTGTATATTTAAATAGCAGCAATGAAAACTAAATAGTATTTTCTCCTTGGATGCATTACTGGCCTTGCACCTGTCAGCAGCCTTGAAGAGGCAGGACTGTATCTGCTTAAGCTCAATTAACACTTGAAAAGTTATCTTCAAAGGGATAGGGTTACTGTCTTTTTGTGTAAGTAAAAATGTAGTATTTTCTGAGGAGAGATTCTTGAGTTGCCATACGTACTAATGATTGTTGTCTTTGGAATGAAGTTTTAAAATCTGGAAGGTAAACTTAAATCATTCATTTTTGAGATTACTGCTACAGGTTATAATTTGCAAAAAACTGCTGATGCAATTTGAAACTATAAATAATTAACCTGTACTTTTTGCTTTTGAAATACCAATGTTTTAGTACAGAGCACTGAGCTTGCACTGTGAATCTTCTGTATAAACTGTTTTGTAAATAGTAAATCGAAGGATTTTTCCTTAAGGTAAAAATACTTCTTGAACTGTGAAGGAATTATAAATACACCTAATCTGGGGTTTATCTGCTCCGTGCTAGGTATGCAATGTATTAATTTTAAAAGTATATTGGCAGTGCTTTACAGATATTCCAGAGCCAGCTGTTATAAGAACCTTAATCTGCTTTAGTACTTCTCAGCTCTTTGTTTTCCACTTGCAGACTTGTCAAGGCATTTCTTCTTCCTATTTTACTGCTCACTTTTACAGTGTTGTTAAAACTGGTCACTCTTTTCCAGGAAATTCTGAATCTCCAATTTCAAATCTCACCTTTCAAATGGAGAATAAGAGCTTTCAGTGTATTTAAAGTTTTCCATTTGTACTTTGGTTTTCTGAATCACTAAATAGATTATAAAGCTCTTGATTCTTTTTCCTGATGAAAGTTTTCATAAAAATCTTGTTTCAGAGCAGAACTGTGTCTCCTTTTCTCCCCCTCCCCCATTATATTCTAACAATTTGATGCTCTATAAATAGCTCAGTTTCTTATAATTTGACCTCAGTGACTGTGCAAGTGTAAGATTCTCTTTTTTTTTTCTCAAATAATTTAACATTTGATTTTTTTTTCTTAGAGTGTCATATTTTTTCTGTCGTATAATTTTGATTACAGAATTTTACTATTTTTTTTTTATAGTTACTACATGGAGGGGTAGGAGAATGTCCTAAACCTTTTTTCTTTTTTAAAAGCTACCCTTTTTCATAACAATTTTTCTGTAGATTTAAAACTAAGCAATTAAATGATGAGCTTTTCTCTACAGTCTATTTTCTTTACATCACACTGGCTCTATAAAATTTCATGCCAGCATTTTTAGCTTAAATAGGCACATTTTTGAACTATCAACTTACAGTTTCTCTTTTAATTTTTCCTTCATGTTGGTCAGGTAACTGATGCAATTTATCTGGGTTTAGATACAAAAATCCCAGTCCTGCTTAACCTATGAATGAATAATCTCCATGTGATAATGTATGGGAGAAATTCCAATGAGGTTTTTTTAAGATGAGGAAAGAGAAATTCTGAGTTATGCTATATTTACAAAGATTAGGATCAGAATAAAATGCTAGGTTCTTTTGGAAGTATCATGGTTCATACATCCCCTTTTTGGCATGTTTCTGAAATGTTTCTTTATTTCCTGAACGTTTGTCTTTAGTGATCCTTTAGGTCAG
Organism: Eubucco bourcierii; assembly: GCA_013396675.1. Taxonomy (NCBI): domain Eukaryota; kingdom Metazoa; phylum Chordata; class Aves; order Piciformes; family Ramphastidae; genus Eubucco; species Eubucco bourcierii. The sequence goes on from VWZE01012808.1 coordinate 133,949, forward strand.
TTTGTTAGGACACCACTTAATTTTATCTTTAATTGTATGATCAAAAACTTCTTGATATTGTGATGTCATTGACCAGGTTTCCTATCAAGGAAACCTGCAGAGGAGAATGGAGAAGGATAAATTCATGGAATGCTGTGAATATTATCTCTGCTGAGACACGTTGCCCTTGTGTTGCATGCTCACTCATGCTCTCCTCCCCTATACTGTCCAGAAGCACTTTGAAGAGTGTTGAGAGGGAATTGGAGATGAGTAGTGAAGATGTTCTAATATTTGGTTGGAACATTTGGACTGTAGAGAGCAGATGGAACTGGACTGAGTCCAAAGCTCCTTAACCATAGAGTCTAATGCTATTTGAGATGCCATAAGTTACCCAACACCATGCAGACAGATTTGTAGATCTAACACTGTATACAGAGAACACATGTGCCCTCATGGGCTGATGCCTCATTAAAGAAAATACTGTAGGACATCTCAAATGGCACTAGATGTCTACGAGCAATGGGATCAAGCCCTGGAGGACTTGCAAGCACAGAAAAAAAAAGATACAAATATGTATTCTTCACCCAATGGTTATAGACACAATACTCTAGATTTATACAGAAAGTGCTGATAGTGCCTTTTTCACCTTCTGAAATAGCTGGATAGTAAAACTTAGAGTAGCTACCAAGTAACTCTTCAAAATGTTCAGCTGTAATACCTAACAATGCAAAATTTCATTAGGGTTCTGTTCATGCTTGTTTTTATTTTGTGGGCTGCTATTAGCAGCTATTCACTTTTGTACTTCGCACCAAATTTGGTATTTGTCTTCACATTCTTGAAGGCTTACAATGTGAAATACGATTTTCTAAGGATGTGATCTGATGTTGAGTTCACATCACAGTGTTTCTTCTGTGACTTGTTTTGGTTGGTAGTATTGCCAACAGGGGGAGCAGACACATGTATAGAATAGACTAGAGCCTTGGTGAAAGGCGGCATTCAGATAGATTAAATGTTTTCTTTGTGCTCGTTTCTTTCTTAGCTTGCTTTACTTTGTGGGGGACTGTGTGATTGAGCATACCTATGTGAAGTGCATTTTCTTTAAAGAATATGCCACACAATCATTAGAGATACTGTATCAAATTGCAGTTACTGTAAAACCATTAGGATGTGCAAATTCTCCTGTTTTGTTTGTTGCAAGAAAGCCTTTCTGTATGTTCCAGGTTCCAGAGTGACAAGAGTTGAAGCTACATTGGTGCCCTGTACACAGATTTCCATGGCATTTTTTGACCGGCTATACTCTGAAGGAGTTGTTAGAGAAAGTGGACATATTGTGAAATGTTATGATGACTATTATGATGATATTCTCATTGCAGATGAGTTAAGAAAGGTTAGTATAGCAATGGATAACTTATTGTAATGTTTCATACTCTATTAACTACTGTAACAACACATCTGTGAGAGTTGGGGCTGTTTAGCCTGGAGAAAAGAAGGCTCTGGGAAGGCCTTATAGCACCTGAAAGGGCCCTACAAGAAAGCAGGGAAGGACAAGGGCTTGTGATAGGATGAGAGGGAATGGACTGAACCTTGAGGAGGGCAGATTTAGACCAGAGATTAGGAAGAAATTATTTATAGTGAGGATAGTCAGATAGTGGAACAGGTTGCCCAGGGAGGCTGTGTTTGCCCCCTTCCTGGCAAGGCTGGATGAGGTGTCCTTGCCAGTGGCAAGGGGTGTGGAACCTGATGATCTTCAAGGTCCCTTCTAACCCAAAGCATTCTATGAATCTTTCAGTATTTTTTCTAACAATACTTACTTTGTGGTAAAAATGCTCGTAGATAGGCATGTGATAGAAATGACTGTGGCAGTGCAGTGCCTGAATGTGTAAAAGCAATGGCTGTTCTCCAGGTGGGCACTCTTTCCTTTTCAGATGGGAGAAAAAGGTAAAGCCTTCTTCTATTCACCCTTATCTTAAGTAGTCAGTGCTTAGGTGTGCTTGGGGGAAAATTCAGCTAATTTGCATAAGAGGGGAAAATATAAAGTTCCAATGATAAGGTTCCATGGTACCCACAGCTGTGGGTTCACCCAACTTTAAAGGTAGTTGATGAAATTGAATATACTAAGTTGTTACGTCCTGATGCATTCCTAGCTAGGAATGCTGGCCATATCACACATGAAGGCATATAAGCAAAGTCATCTTCACATATTTTCACTGAAACACAGGAGAGGAAGCTATGAAAAAAGTAAATTATTTTTCAGTGTAACAGTGGAAAAGGACTAAATATAACTACAGAGCAGGCCTGGAAGCTAAAATCTGCTTGTTTTACTCCAGCAGAGGTGCCAGAGAGCAGATTATTCTGAAAAAAAATCTCTCTAAGAGTGGCACCTTCTTAATCCATGTATGTCTTCACTGTGTTTCTTTTGACTTCATAAGCTGAAACAATTTTTAAAATTTATTTGTTTGTTTAGCATTAGCAAAGCATAGTGTGGGAGAACTGGATTTTGCTCTTCCTTGTATATATAATCAACATAAGTACTTAATAATTATAGAGTTGCACTCATTTGCACTTGGCAAATCCTTTGAAGGCAATGTGTTTGAACCAGTGACACTGGTTACAGGATGTAGCGTGAAATACTGGTCTGTCTTGTAAAGTTCTGGGAAAAGGAGAGAACTCAAGCTCATGTCTGAACTTCAGATGTGGTTTGTAGCCTAGCAGTTCAAAATACTATGTATTTATTTGTAAGTTTGGTATATGTGAAATGTTGGGTTTTTTAAAAATTAATTATATTGGATACAGGAGAGATAGAGGCAACATTTCAAATAAATCAATGTAGATTAAACATTTAAAATAAATCAATGGAGTTTCAGTCTTGTTCCATTTTCCTTTCCTTGAAAGTGATGTGTATGTCATATGAAACATGAAAGTTGAAGGATTTACATGTGTCTGAAATTAAAGTGTTTCCTACTGATAAAACCTAAGATGGCAGACAGAATTAAGAGTCCAATCTTCCAGGAACCAAGTCAAGATGGCAGTTAAATTAGACAGCACCACAGAACAGTAGACTGTAGCGGGAAGCAAACTGTTCAGCTCCTAGAATTAGAGGGTGGCCTTTATCTGCAACACTCTTTATTTCCTTCCTGCCTGCCACCTCTTCTTTTGCTTCAGCTGAGAAGGAGATTGGAATATGTATGAGGTGGTCATCAACAGCAGTTACTGCCCTGGCCCCTTTTTATTCAGGTTGTGTAAAGATGTTCTAAAGAAGGCCAGGGAGCAGTAAACTCATCTCTAGCTTTCATGTTTGCCTAGGTTAGCATCTGTAGGGTGGCTGAGGTGACTCAAATGTAACCATACTGAGTTACCATTCCTGTCCACTCTTGCAGTGTGCAAAACTGTGTGACTTTGAGTAAAAAAGCAAACATAGTAATCTTAACAAAGGCAAACTAATGGGCAGTGACTGACATACCCAATATAGCTAATTATTTTCAGGTTATTGATTATTTCATTAACATGATGAGCAATTAACCAATGAATAACAAAATGCTTGAAAAAATCTCCCATTATGTCTTGTGGGCACAAATCTGACAGTGATTCAGCTTTATATTGTATCTATAAGTTTTGAACAAAATTGTGTCATTGGAAGAAGGATTTAGAGTGAAGTACTTATTTATTTCCATTCATAGATTTTTATGTTTTATTATAGTTGTATTTTATAACTTTGTGTGACACTAAATAGCTGCATTGTTTATAAACAATCTCAAATATGAATTTTTCATCTATTTGACTTCTTTGTTATTTTCTTGTTCTACAAGGTTTTGCTTGTGGAAGACTCAAACCATTATGATTTATTCAGTCAACTGGATCGCAAGGAACTTCTGTTCTGTCTTTTTAAGCATCTTTGCATCGGAGGAACTCTTTGCCAGTTTGAAGATGTAGTTGGTCCATACTTAGAAACTACAAAAGCTTTATATAAAGACTTGGTGAGGTAAGTGTTTTCTGTTACTTAAAATGTCTGTATATGTATGTGCTGTGCATAGATAGTTTGTGCTGATTTGTGTACATTTATTGTGCTTCTGCTTCAAAAATGTGGCTGTAATTTAATCGGTCTGCAATTTTATTTGTCCTCAGCTGTCAAAATACTGTGTAATAGTGGTAGTTGTTCAGTTGTAAAATACATGCAATCTAAATGGCATCTGTCCCACTTAAAAACCTTTTATGTTATACATATATGAACATTGATGTTTTACAATTTGCTCCCATTCTAAAGATTTTTGTTTCTGTAATGGTCTACTGAAAACATGGTATGGCACTGGAACCAGGTTATATTCCCACTGTCATTGATAAAATATCAACAATTAAGTCTTGGACTACTTTTAAGCTGCTTTTTTTTTCCATAATATTTTGTGAAGGTTTGGGAGTTCCCCGCCCCCCCCACCCCCCCCCACTTTGTAAAATGGTCCAGACTAGAACTCAGCCGGCTGGAAGTTAAGAGATGAAGCTCTATTTACAGCTCAGCACAATGTGCAAGCAGATATATACACTATATACAGGAATATTTACAGAAATAGACAAGTTAAAGGGAATACAGAAACACAACTCCCCTCCCAGAAATCAGAGACCTCAGGAGGGGCTCCCAACCACCCTTCCACCTTCTCTCGACCCCTGTACCTTACCCCAAGGTTTGCCTTACGTGCAAAGTAAATTAGGAGGATCAGCCAGGGGGGTTAGAAGAAAAGTGGTTAGTGAGGATTAATCNGACAGACTCACTTATCTATATTTATGTTCCTTTCCCAAAACAATTTTTCAGCAAGCCTATGAGTGAAGTAGACATCACCATGTTTTCCTTTCACGGCCTATAGTGTAATTTTCTGTATTAAAATATTCCAATTAGCCTCAAATCAGCACATATTTTAAAAGCAAAATGTGTTAGTTGAAAAATTTTGTTCTGTATATATATTTTTTCCCAGATTAATATTTGGGTTATTTGTTTGTTTGTTGTTGTTTGGGTTTTTTTTTTTTTAAATGCAGTTGGATTTTGACATTCTTAATTCCAAAATATGCTTATTGCTTGTAAAGCTAAGCTAAGGGATAGAATCTGTCTATTAACATGACATAGTGCACTAATACACAGTTTTTTGTCAGGTTTGGTGTATGGAATTGTTTGGAATTTTTTATTGTTTGGTTTAGGTTTTGGTTTGTTGGGGTTTTTTTGTTTGGTACTAAACTGTCTTTGGACAAACTTCAGACTAAGATTTATATGTCTGAAACAAAGATACAGTGAAACGATTAGATCCAGTGATTCTTAAAACACCTGAATATTTGCTTTTGTAGTACTTGTGTATAGATTGCTGTATCAAAAAAAAAATTTTGGCTGGTTTGGGGAATTTTTTTTTTTTTTTTTTAATACTTAACCAAATAAGCTTACAAATCTTTAATAACTTCTAAGGAGCTTTCAGATTTTCTCATGGTCAGTACTTTTCAGTGTGCAAGATTTATTTGTGCTGTTTTCTAGGGTCATCTAAAAAAAATTATCAAAGTAGCCATAGAACAGTTTATACTGTTTGAGAAAACTCCGCAACAGAGAAACTGAATGTTACCTGTATTTCAAGAAGATCTTCTAGAAATAATAAGTTTAGATTATTGCATGTATTAATTTGATTTCTGTAATTAGCTACCAGAGCTTTCCGATTAGCATGCTTAGTTTTGGTATTTCTGTATCATACATAGATGAAAATTAATTCGGTTCTTCAAAATACAGAACATGATATAAAAGGATCCATCAGTGTTTCAGCTCTACCCTCCCTTTTCTTTTAAACTGATCACTCTATACTTGAAACAAGCTGCTTGTTACTCTAGTCCTTGGCCTTAGTTGCCTCTGCATTGACTTACAGCTATTTCTCTCTTGTATTGTTGAATTGGCCTAGGACAATGCACAAATCCAATCAGTTCCTTCACTTTATTATAACCCTTTGCTGTTGAGTTGTTTTCTTCTAAACATATTCAAGTTTAGTTCTAAAATACTCCTTTTCTTTACCCTCCTATCCCCTTAAACATTTTTGCTCTTCTTTCTCATTTTCCTGCTGTAAAATTCTTTAAGAACATCAAATAGTTCTTGCCCCTGTTCACTGCAGGGGGGTTGGACTACATGATCTTTAAGGGTTCCTTCCAACCCAAAACATTCTATGTTAAAAAACCCAAAGCATCTGCCAAAATTTTCCCCATAATTTCATCTTGATTTCAAGGTTTGTTTCTTCTATACCCTCAACCTGTTTCCTGTTGACTCTTTGTGTGATTCTGTGATTGTTTTTTTCCTGTGTGCTTCTCTGTCCTGTATACATACAGTCCTGCCGTGTATACAGTATCAGTAGAAAACAATCTGAGATATTCCTCTGGGTTTTTTTTTTTTGGCATTTAGGTGTTTATTTTCTTTTTGTCTTTTGTCTTCTTTTTTCCCCCTAGTTGGCAGCTTTGCTTTCTATCCTCCAATATTTTGAAGTCATCTATTCAGTTCATGTGATATAACTGATCTTCATTATTTATCTTCCATGTGTCTCTCCATTTCTATGCCTATAAATGACTCTTGGTTTCTCACTACCAGTAGAGCTGGCATTACACTGACTAACAGCTGAAATAGAAACTGACAATTTAACTAAATCTTTTATCTTACTCCTTTGATATTAACTTCTCTGCTGGTCCCATGTGAAAAAAACTTTTGGTATTAACATTTCAGATTTCTCCTTCACAATCATGGTTGTCTCCTGCCTTGTCTTGTTTCCCCCTGCCCCCAGTTTATCCAAAAATGGTAGTCCTGCTTTGTTGCAACCATCTTGAGAAAAAATTAGTGTAAAGGATAAGCAATGTAGCTCTGCAGAAAGACACTCATAATACAGTCTTGTCATACTTTCTAATTTCTAGTCCATGCTGTGCACTGTGTTACTTCATTTTTGCAGAAATTACCAAGAGTAATGAAAAGTACTTTTTTATGGCCTGTTATATGTAATAAACAATTGCTAATGAGAGTAGTGGTCTCTCAAATTCTGTTTACCAAACAGTTCACCTTCAAATTACCCTCAAATACCACTGTTCTTTAAATTCTTTTCTGCACTGCTGTCCTGTATCTGACTTCATCTTGGAGTGCAGTGTCATTGGATACTTTCTAGTCTTGGCAAAGTGATATTAAAGCCTTTTCACAGTTTACAAAATTCTGTGAACTGTACTATACTTAAACTTTAGTTCTTATGTCTTGAGGGCTTGGAGGAAAACAAATGGATAGTACTATAGTTATTAATGCATAGAAAAATTAGTCCCATGGATGAACAGTCTAATTATTATATATTCATAAAAGTATAAACCACCACAATTCAGCCTTGTAACAGAATTTCTTATGGAAAAGAGCCTTGGCATGAAGAGTTTCATTAAAGTGTCTTTAGTGCTGGGAGTGGCAAACCTATTATGAGCTTTTTGGCACTTCTCTTTCTTACAGCCTTTCTTCTGGCCTTTCCTGGGTTCTAACACCGAGGCATTAGTGTTCAAAATAGCGTCAAAAGACTTGATCTAATTTAATTAAAGAATTTCCATGTATATTGTGTTATGAGAGAATGCAAAAATCTTTTGAAATTAACCACTCTAGATTTTTTACAAGCATAGCTAGGGACTTCCAAATACAACTACTAAATGGCAGGTGGTTTGTGTTTTCTCCTTTATAGAAAGAGTAATAATTACTTACCAGTGGATTTATGCACAATTTGTTGTCTGTTTCTGATAATGAGTCTATGTTGACTTGAATCCATCCAGAATTTTAGTGCTGTGTTGCATCTGGTGTGACCTAAGTAATTTAAAAATATTTCTTGTATTATTTTTTTGTTTAGTTAAATAGTACATTTACATGACAAAAACTTGTCAGTTAAAACAACCTGTGCATCTTGCTTGATAAATCCTGTCTTCTGTACTTAACCTCTGGTTTTCCTGATAGCATTTCTTCATGCTGTAGTATCTACTTGTCATTCCTCTCTTCCTTCTGTGCCATCTCCATGCCCTTTCTACCATAATAAATGAATTTATGTGAAAGCATTGAGTTCTTCTAATGTTCTGAAAGCTGAATAAACTACTGTCAGTAGATAGAAATAGGTAGAAATAGGGATAGAAATAGAACCCCAACTCAATTGAGAGATGGTGAGGAATTTTGTTCATGATAAAAAGAGAATAGATGCATGTAAAAATGAATAATTTAAAAATTAACAATTTGAAGGAACAAAGTGTGATACTAAGACTATTTTTAAGGAAATAGAGCAAACAAGACTGTCAGAGGCAACTTGCTGATTATTTCAAGTCAGCAAGGGAAGGATCTCATCTGATTATGGCAGATGCATTATCTTGCCTTAAAAATGAACCAAAATACTAAAAATACTCAGTCTGAAAAAAAAAAGATTGCTTAAAGAAAGCTAATCACAAGGGGATTTTTTTTTTCAAGGCGATGGGATACATAGCAATCTGGTGCCCTAGATAATATAAAAATCAAGAAACCAGAAATTGAAAGCATTGTTTTCAGACAGAAGAATATGAAGCCAGATTAACTTAAATAGAACCATAGCTTTTGGTGGTGGTGATACATGGTAGAAAGTGCTAACCCCATCAACCCTTTATAGCTTCTTCTGAAAGCTGTCACAGTTTCAGCAGAGACAGTTAAACAATTTGTGAATGTCTGAAGCTTACAGCCCAGTACCTTAGCATAAACTGACATCCATGTTAGTTTACCTCCATACACTAGTCTCTAAACTGCAGTGGTTCAGAAGCTGAGTCATGAACCAGTTGAACTGCCCCTGCTGGGAAGGAAGTAATCCCTAGAAGGGTGATAAGGCAGACAACTGGGGCAAGTACTAGTTTCAGCAATGCCATCTTAATCCACTGTTGAATATATCAAAATGACAGTTGCAACAAAAAATTCTGAAAAAGCCTCCTTACTGACTCACCACAGGAAACATCAACTTCACAGTATAGGCTTGATTCATAAGTGGCTGTGTCATTACACATTAAATAAGTTAATTGGAGAGTCCATTTCTTTTATTGTTTGGAGAGACTGAATCAACAAAGATGACATTTGGTTTGGGGTTTGTCTGTCTTACAAAAAGAAACTTTGCAAAGCAGTGTTCATAGAAGACTGCTGTCACAGGCAGCTTGGAGCTGGCACAGTGTACAACTGGGCTGTTTAACACATCTTCTAGCAACTCAGCTACACCATGACTTTTCCAGGGAACCAAGCCTGTTTGTGACAAGCAGGTTTTGAGATATGCATTTCTTCCAACTGTTTAAGTATGGAATGTATAAGACTCAGGTACTCCATAGTGAGTTGACGTAAATAGGAATCTGTGAAATTAGATAAATAAATAGAGTTTACATGATCTAATTTATGAAGAAATGCAAGCATTGCTTAAAGCAGATTTGAGGAAAAATGACACATTTAAAAATACTTGCCTTTAAAAAATACTGAGATTCCTGGATGCTTTGTAATAATGTCTTGGTGCTATTATGAATTGTGCTGGAAGAAATGGCAGTCTTCACAACACACTTAAGATTTTTTTTTTTATTTCTTAATTAATACCATCCTAAGTTACATAGCTGTCTCTATATACAACATTCCAAAAGAAGAAAAATAAACATAAACTAACCTCAGTGCTGGGCAAGGTTATGCAACAGGTTATCTTGAGTGCAGTCACACAGCATCTACAGGATAACCAAGGGACCCGGCCCAGCCAGCATGGGTTTAGGAAGGGCAGGTCCTGCCTGACCAACCTGATCTCATTTTATGATCAGGTAACCCTCCTGGTGAATGCAGGGCAGGCTGTGGATGTAGTCTACCTGGACTTCAGCAAAACCTTTGACACTGTCTGCCTCAACAAGCTCCTGGCAAAACTGGCAGCTACTGGCTTGGACAAATTCACTCTGATATGGGTCAAGATCTGGCTGGAGAGACAGGCCCAGAGAGTGGTGGGGAATGGTGCCATATCAGCTGGCAGCTGTTAGGAGCAGGTGTGGATCTGCTGGAGGGTAGGAGAGCTCTGCAGAGGGACCTGAACAAGCTGAGTGGGTGGGCAGAGGCCAATGGGATGAGAGTTAACAAGGCCAAGTGCAGGGTTCTACACTTTGGCCACAACAACCTCAAGCAGTGCTACAGGCTGGGTACAGAGTGGCTGGAGAGCAGCCAGATACAAAGGGACCTGGGGGTACTGGTAGATAATAGCTGAATGTGAGCTAGCAGTGTGCCCAGGTGGCCAGAAGAGCCAATGGCATCCTGGCCTGGATCAGGAACAGTGTGGCCAGCAGGACAAGGGAGGTTATTCTGCCTCTGGACTCAGCACTGGTGAGGCCACACCTTGAGAGATGTGTCCAGTTCTGGGCCACTCAATTCAAGAGAGATGTTGAGGTACTGGAACGTGTCCAGAGAAGGGAGACGAAGCTGTTGAGGGGCCTGGAGCACAGCCCTGTGAGGAGAGGCTGAGGGAGCTGGAGGTGTGCAGCCTGGAGAAGAGGAGGCTCAGGGGTGACCTCATTGCTGTCTACAACTACCTGAAAGGAGGTCGTAGCCACGTGGGGTTGGTCTCTTCTCCCAGGCAACCAGCAACAGAACAAGGAGACACAGTGTCAAGTTGTGGCTGGGGAGGTCTAGGCTGAATGTTAGGAGGAAGTTTTTGACAGAGAGGGTGATTGGCATTGGAATGGGCTGCCCAGGGAGGTGGTGGAGTCACCATCCCTGGAGATGTTCAAGAAAAGACTTAGTGCCATGGTCTAGTTGACTGGATGGGGCTAGGTGATAAGTTGGACTGGATGATCTTGGAGGTCTCTTCCAACCTGGTTGATTCTATGATTCTGTTCTATTCTATAATTCTGTATTAATTAGAAATTACCTAAAGCCTGTATTTCTTCACCATTACTGCTGCTACTTCTTACAGTCTGTATTAAGATGCAGTTGACTTTGAAGAGTTTTTTTTTCTGAAAGAATATTTGAAAAAGGAAAAGTTACAAAATGTTTAGCTAAATAACTTTTTGCAGCTATCAAAACACAAACTTTAAATTGGAGTCATCTGGCATGGGTAATAGTGCTGAAAATGGGGAAACCTTCTCAGATGACTAGATACAATAAATAGTTCTCAGTAAGATGTCATAATATCTATATTATCTAACAATGGCCAATGTATTTTTGCATGGTCAGTGTGACATGAGCTGAATTTTAACTATTAATTTGAACTTGATGAAATGTGAGTGAGAATACAATGAATATGTCAAATGATATTTACTAATAATCTGTGGTTACTGCACATATTATTCTATTCTATTCCCCTGTATTTCAGTGTTCAAAAGAATCCTGAAACAAAAGAAATACATGTTGTTTCTACAGTCTTCAGAGTGTCTGCATATGTAAGTATTAAGAATGTTTTAGTACAGGATTTTACTGGAAGTATTATACATAGCATGAAAATAACACATTGATGTTTACATAAATAAAGCATAATTTTCTGTTTTAAAGTTTTGGGTTTTTTTTTCCCCCATGGTTGTTGTCCTTTTAAATTTGCAAACTCTTCCCCTCATCTCATCCTCCTTTCTTGTACTCTTTGCTAACTCTTCATCAGTTACCGCCAAATAATTTTTTATTTGGTAGCTCACTAAAAATAGATTTACTGGATTAAACTTGAGGTCATAACAGTCATCCAGAAACTAGTTTATGAAAAAAAACAAAACCTATCTTTAGGTCTGAGTAATTCCAATTTTAGATCTACTCAAGATAGCAGTAAGGATTAAGAATCCATTTTTGCTGTAGTTCTGTGTTTAGAAATATTATGAGGGCTTTCTGAATGGCTTCTATTGCATCCGCGCCTGTAAATACTGAAAGGAAGTTTAGTATACAAAAAAAGCTAGGGCATTGAGATGACTGCTAACCTCGCTTCCTCTCCCTTGTTCAAATCTCATTCCTGTTTCTCTTGCAAAATCATATATTGACCATCAAATTTGAAAACTGGCCATATGGCCCTTTACTCTGCTCTCGTCAGACCCCACCTGGAGTACTGTGTGCAGTTCTGGAACCCTCAGCACAGGAAGGACATGGAAGTGTTGGAGCGGGTCCAGAGGAGGGCCACAAAGATGATCAGAGGGCTGGAGCAGCTCTCCTATGAGGACAGGCTGAGAGAGTTGGGGCTCTTCAGCCTGGAGAAGAGAAGGCTTCGAGGGGACCTGATAGTAGCCTTCCAGTATCTGAAGGGGGCCTACAGAAAGGCTGGGGAAGGATTATTTACAAGGTCCTGCAATGACAGGACAAGGGGCAATGGGCTTAAACTGGCAGAGGGGAGATTTAGACTAGATGTTAGGAGGAAGTTCTTTACAGTAAGGGTGGTGAGGCACTGGAACAGGTTGCCCAGGGAGGTTGTGGCTGTTCCCTCCCTGGAGGTGTTCAAGGCCAGATTGGATGAGGCCTTGAGTGAGCTGTACTAGTGGGAGGTGTCCCTGCCTATGGCAGGGGGGTGGAACTAGATGATCCTTGAGGTCCCTTCCAACCTTACCATTCTATGATTCTATGATTCTATGTTTACTAGATTCAGCATATCTGTCATTTAATTGTTGCAGTATGATGAAGTACACCAAATTTTTCTTGAGTAACCACAATATGCAATAATTAAATGTCAGATAATATACCCACTTTCAAAATAATTAGCTGATGTAATTTCAGACTACACAAACTTCCCTGTAAGTTACCAACAGCTCAGTTGTTCATCTGTGGGTCATCACCTTTTAAGTACTATCTGTGATTCATGAAAGGCTTTTGAAATGTTTTTGAAAATAAGCATTTTCTGGGTGTATCAAAATTTGCCTGTTTGGCTGCAGACTGTAAAAAAAAAAAAAAAATGGAAAAAGTAAATTCATGGTAACTATGTTCTTCTCTTATCACTGTTTCCTCCCCATCTATGAATCAAGTGTCTTAATATGAACTTTGCAAATTTCTGTTTAGGTAAATTCATGATATTTAAAAGCTCCCCTGTCTTTGCCATACATTAAATGTCATCAATATTGGGGAGGAGGGAAGACAAACTTTTAAAAAACTTCTTCAAATTTTGAAAAATTGGATGGGCAAAATAATCCAGCACAAATACAGAGCAGGCTATCCTTACTGTAGCCTTGGGGGAAAAACAGGCATTATAGCACATTCTCAGAATTGGCTGAGGTGAAGGAGAATTCTGAAATTTTCTATTTGCATTAAAGAACATCCTAAAGAATTTTCTCTTGGAGTAGAGAGTACATTTAGGTTGCTTGATGGCTCCATGGATCAAAACCCCTTGACTTTTTCTTGGAAATTAGAGGAAGGGCATGTACTGGAGTACAAACCTCTTGTGATGAAAAAGTTTCTCTCAACAACATTTCTGCAGTTTCTGAGTTCATTTGGTAAATAACTGTAGTATGTGTTGTTATAGTCTTAATATTGAGCTGATAATTTTTATGCTTTCTTGGTTTGTATCTGAAAGAAATAGACATATCCTTTTAGCCTGTTAAGAATAAAAGCTGTTTGGTAGAAATGACTTAAGACCAGCTGAGAAGCTAGAACACAATTTTTGCATGCTGGATTAATAAATGAACAAATAACTATACTTCATTTCATATCATTTCATATGAAATGAAATCATATCTTTCATGATTTCATATCATGAAAGATGTTTCAGATGAGGTATTTGGATGCTAATTGGTATTTAAGAACTTCACCTGAACTCAACTGCGGCAGTGTTATTAATCAGCATAATGCATAGTTTATTTACGAAGTGTAAAAAATATATTGTTGATTACATTATGTGGATTTGAAAGCTGTTCAGCAGTATCTTTATTTCTGTATTATGCTGTATGTTATGTTATGCATATGTACTCTTAAATCATCATCTGATTATCTGTGTTGCTACAAAGGAAAACCAGAATGATCCTACTCTTAACATCAATAAATCAGTCATTACACTCCTGCATGTCTGAACCGAAGTCCAGACTGCAGATGGAACTGGTAAGATTACATGCACCCTCTTGCTCTGAAAGCCAGAGTAAATCTGTGTAAATTCCAGAGCTCAAGTATTCTAGCGGTTTTATGACTTCTTTTACTAATTAAATTTAAGAAGCCTTTTCATTTAATTAGGTTATAGTCATTATTTTCCTCATAGTCATTACATTTCCTCATACCAGGTTTGGTATATTCTGAAGTTTCTTGAAATGTCTTATGCCAGAAAGTAACTTGGTTTTGTTCTTGCATTGTTGAATGGGTGTGTGTTAACACTGCCTTTTAACAGTCAAAACCTCGACTGACATTAGTCGATTCCATAAGGACTGAAGGAGTGGGATCTTCAGTAGCAATGGGAAAAAAGTTTAATGACTGGTAACATCTTAATGATAGTATTTTCTTGCCTTTTTATTTTTTTCATGCAGGAGCTTAGGTTATTTCTGGATCAAACTCCAAAGGCATTGTGATGCTGAGTACTGTAAAATCTGAAAGCTTGCTTTCATTACTGCAGTTGAGAATCTAGTGTTTGTTACACAAGTATCCCTAAAAAAAAACAGCTGAAGAGAGCTAGGCATCTTAAAACTGGTGCTACAGAGTGTGCATGATGTGTTGCTTAAAAAAAAGAATGCTCTTTTTAGCTTGTGGCATTTGAATATCACCTGAAAATGTTGCAAAGAAACATTACCTGTTGTAATGTTTTCATGGTGGTGCTAATCTTAATTTAAGATTTATAGTCTTGAATAATCCCCTAAAGGAAGAAACCAGACCATATAACAAAGGGTTCATCCACTTTGAAATAACAGGAGAGAAAATGGGGTGCCACAGCTACTGCATAAAATTCACAAATGTTCCTTGGAAAAGAAATCAAAACCCAGAATATTTTCCTTCTCAGATGACTTCCTTAACCGCTGAGAGAAGCTACAGTTTTGTTTACTTAGTATTTAAAAAAAACCAACCAAAAAAAAAAAAAAAAACCAACAAAAAAAAACCCAAACCAAAAAACCCCCAAACCCAACTTCAATAAAAGAATGAGAGCTATGTCTCTACTCTGGAGTGGTCTTGTAGTCCAGAAGTTTAACATTTTCCTGGAGAAAATGGACAATAAAAACAATAAAGCAGTTTCTCTCAGGCAAAAGAGTGGACCATAATCTACATCTCTTCAACTGCTGTAGGAAGGTGTTAGGAGCAGGAGGAAACTGTTACATTGTTTAAAAATGTTTTAAAAGGAGGTGTCAGCTACATATTTGTTGAACTTTTAGATATTTAGTTACTATACTGATTGAACTGGGAAAAAAATCAGCTCTCCCAAAATTCACGTAGTTTTTGGAACTCTTGCTAGATTTGAATTGTGTTAAGCTGTGCTGTCTGTCAAGACTGAAAATTTGTTTATGTGAGCAGACATACGACATTAAGTTGAAAAGCCCAGTTTTTGTAGTGGTGTAAGCTAAATGTGGGGGTTTTTTTTGAAGGAGAATTTTGGAGCTAGGTGCCTAGATTCCCTTCAACCCCTTTCTGAGGACTGGCACAGAAAATGCTTTCACTAACAGTTCAAAGTTGTCAGAGCAAATGAGGGGTTTCCTCAGATGCAAATAAGTGAAACTGAACAGATGCATTAACAAATATTAAGTGGAAAAGAACAGCTTTATGTATTGAGCCCCTATGCTTCTTTCTGTTTCAAAAGAACTGTAATTGGACAGTTGTATATGTAATAATCCGTATTTTAGTGTTTAGTTGTGTCTGCACATGCTCACGTATTTAATTTCACATTTTATATTGTTTCCGTCAAGGTTATTTGAACTATTCACTATAGGAACTATTCATACTGTGCACTTCGTAGTGGCAGGATCCTCATAGAGACATGATGCTGCTTAAATAAGCTACAATGTATTTATTTTGCCATGAAATAAGATGTTATAGTTGGACCAAAATGATACATTAATTTAGATTTATTAATTATCTTGTGAGTATCCATGTTGTTGTTAATACAGGAGTGTTTTTCTACCTCCTCATAGGATGACAAAGGCCTATGCTACCCTTCAAGAAAAACCCACGACCAGACTTTTGCCTACTTGATTGTGGACCCCTGCAAGCAACATGTACACATCCTGTATCATTGTTTTGGTGCAGGCTTATTCAGTAACTAGTCACAAATCTGACTGTTTTACGATGGAAGTGGCCTCCTCTGCATCAATTCAGGTAGAAATTGCCTATTTCTTATGAGGGGAAAAAAAAAAAAAAAAGTGCTCTTTGATTACCTGCTCTTTAGGCTACGTGTTTATATAGATGTTACACCGTGGTTAGTGACAGAACTTTTTCAGTATTTAAAAGGCCTAATTCTTGATGTAGTTTTCCTGAGAGTTTTGTCTCCCCTCAAGCTTTTTACCTAATAAAAGGTATTTCTCTAGATGCCTTCTCTTTATGAACCTACTTTTCAGATCCACAACATATAAGAGTCGGTGAAATTCCTGTGGAACCCGGAGAAAGTGCGTCAGCCGCCCCGGCCCGCGCCGACTTCCCTCCCCGGCTCTCTCCCACCCTGCACGGCCCCTCACCCCCAGCCCCCACTTCGTCCCGCTTGGTAGCAGTGTCGCCCGGGGCGCGGCCGGCCGCCACGGCCAGGTGAAGCGGGGGCGAGGGCTGGCAGGCTGAGCCCCGTTTCCTCCTCACCCCGCGAAAGGCCGGGCTCCACCGCCTCAACCCCACAGCTGCCCTTGGTCATAGCGAGGTGGAGGTGGTCCAGGCCGATCCTCCGCCTGCGGGATGCATGTTGGGGCTCAGCCCCCACCCAGCGGCGATTGGCGGGGGGTGCCCGACCCCTATCCGGGCCGGCGGGGGAGGGGAGCATAGCCATCCTTCCCCACTGCCTGGCGAAGCGGCCGCCTGGAACTTGGGAGAGGAGTTCGGCATAGCAAAAAAAAGTTCTGGTTGTAGGCACCGCTCCGTGGCAGCCGAGGTCGGGTGGGTGCGCAGGGAGGAGCGGTGGGGTGACGGCCGAGGCCGGTCGTAAGTCGGCCACGGGCTGCGCGGAGCTCGGGGGTGTCCCTCACACTAGGCGCCCCCAGAGCGGGAGGCGGTGCGGACGGGCGCGCGCACGCAGCAAAGCTGCGCAGCGCACACTGCCTCGGTTGGATACGGTGCGGGCGGGCTCAGGAGAGGCGGAGTCGGCGACTGAGAGTGATTCGGGCGGGCGTAACTCCGAACTTTTGTTTGGTGTGTTCTGTGAGTTAGTTTCCGCCGCCGGGACAGAGGCGCCGGCCGGACTGGGCCGGGTTCGGGGAAGCGCCGCACGGTCGGAGTTGTTTTGCCAGTTACTGTGGCCGGGTCGGTTTCCCTGTCGAGGGGTGAGAAGCACCAACGACAGCAGGACGAGCCGCGGTCCGGAGAGCGGGGCATGCGGGGCTGGGAATCTGGGCTCTGAGTCGCCGAGCCCCACCAAGGAAGCGCCGGGGGTGGGGGGGTCCCGACGGAACCATGGATCCTGGGCAGTCTCAACCGCAACAGCAGCCGCAGGCAACGCAATCCCCGGCCTCGCAGCAGCAGCCGTCGCAGCCCCCAGGCGCGGTGTCGGGGGCCCCGGCCGGCGCGGCGCAGCCGCCGGGCTCGGGGCCCCCTCCGGCGGGGCACCAGATCGTCCATGTGCGGGGCGACTCGGAGACCGACTTGGAGGCACTGTTCAACGCCGTGATGAACCCCAAAGGCGCCAACGTGCCGCACACGCTGCCTATGAGGCTTAGGAAGCTGCCCGACTCCTTCTTCAAGCCGCCAGAGCCCAAGGCCCACTCCCGCCAGGTGAGGGGGAGGGGGCGGCCGCGCTGCGGGCGAGCGGGCGGGAGGCGAGGGGCGGCCCGGCCGTGAGCTAGTTCTCCCTGCCGCCGCCAGCTCCTCCAGAGGAGGCGTAGAGGGGGGAGGGGGCTGGGGAGAGAATCCTCCCTTCGTGGGCATTGGGTGGGAGGGGAGGGGGGGGCGCGCCTGGCCGGGTCTGCGGGGGTGCTTGCTCCCTTTCTGCGTCCCTCGCCTTGTGGGGGAGTTCTCTCTTTTCCGCCCCTGGCCGTCCCCCTCCGCCTTTATTTGTCCTCGTCCAGGGCCGGGGGCACCTCCTCCCGCGCTTCGGGGTGCTGAGGGGAGCCGGTACCACGGCGGCCGGCCGGCTCTTGGCCCCGGCCCGGTCTCCGTCGGGGCCTCGGACTCCACATCCGCTCCTTGGCGAGTCCCATAGTCACTTTATCGGCCTTGTCGGGAAGGTGGCGGCGACGGGGGCACAGCCTCTAAAACTTGTATGAAAATGCTTTTGCTTGGCAGACGGGGCGGATTTCGCTTTGAGGTCTGATCCTCCTGTGCCCTGTGGTTGTCCGTCTGTGGAGGGAGATAACGAAGTTGTGCCAATGTCTCTTTCTCCGGCTCCGTCAAACAATATGGATGTAGTTTTTCCACCATTTCATCACTGCGTTGAGTTGAGTAGGATTAACCCCTTGCCCCCCAAACACACACTGAATAAATTAATTTCCGAGCCACCCCTCCGGTCTGGCGACGTCAGGGGTCCGCCGAGTTACTAGTGCTGGCACCTCCGGAAGGAGAGGCTTGAAGTCGCAAATGTCGGGGCCGGGGCGCAGGGCTGGGGGCTGCCGAGGCCTCAGCAGGGCCTTCCCAAGGGGAACGCGGGAGAGGGCCGGCGCTCGGCCTCCGGGAGGCTTTTGGTCTCTAAGGAGAGTGACTTTCGTGCCGTGACCCAAGTGTTGGTGCGAATACGGCTGAAAGTTAATATTTAGGCGACTGTTACCAACTTTTTTGGAAGGAGGCTGTGCCTACTCGAGTGTTTTATTAAGTAATGAACTTTGTTGCTAAGCTGTAAAATAGGTTTTATTGTCGGCTATTGTCGCTTTATCTCTGTAGCCAGTAGGAGTGAAACTTGTTCTGTGTAGTGGTGCATGGTACTCTTGTTGTTAAGGGTCTGTCAACATTTCCATTATTAAACTTCTGTTTTGAAGGATTTCTAACTTGGCTTCAGAAGTTCACTCTAGGCTGAACCTTGGCACATACTCTCTCAGCCCAGGAGTTAATTCATTTTCCAAATACTCGAAAAATCGGTCTGGCTTTCATATTGCAAGACTGAAAAGAAAATAGAAAGGGGTGGGGCTGAGTTGCTTCTGTAGTTTTGCTTGCTTCCGAGTCGCAGACCTTTAATAACATACTGAAATCCAGCGAGGAATAAGGTTATCAAGTACAATTTTTTTTTTCTTTGAAGTGATGAGAATCGCATCGCAGTTCTGTTGTGCACAAAGGTGGACTGGTGTGCGTTTCATCTAGCATTCGGTGCTGTGTCTCGTTAAATACAGTAACGGCAGTTAAGTAGCTATCACCTTCAAAATACGCTCACGTGTGACATTGACACAAGTTGTACTTTTAAGCTTAGCTTTATCTTGTTAGTTAGTTTTCATTTGTAGTGCACATTTAGTTGGATCACAGTTCCTTGTACTAGTTGGTCATTCCTAAAATATAAAACTTCAAATCCAGCTAAAGCAAATGAATCGTTTGCTTCATTGTGGGCTGACTTTTAAAACAAGACTGTTTTCATTTTCCTTTTGGCGTAGTTGTGCCACAAGAACTTACAGGAAAGGTTTTTTCAAAGAAAGAGCTTAACAGAAAATGTCTTTATATTTCTTTAATTCTCCCTGTTTCTCAAGAATTAAAATGCCTCAAATTCAATTGATTCACAGCTGGGGTATTTTGTTTAAATACAAATATAAGATAATTAGTCTCCAGTTTAATATATGAAACTTCGCAGGTGCTTGCATACAGATGTAGTGTGTTTAATGGTAGACTTGGCAGTGCTAGGTTAATGGTTTGAGTCAGTGATCTTAAAGGTCTTTTCCAACTCAGAGGATTCTGTGATTTTTGATTTTTATGAAACAGAATTCTCAGTCTCAAGAGTGTATAAGTGGGCCTCATGTATGGTGCAATAACTCATGTAGAGAAGTGTGTCTTATTATAGGTGCTCATGTTCTGATACATCTACAAAATTGATTAATTGATAAATACAAAAAAAGAAAAAAAAAAACCACAGTATTGCTTTAATCTAGTTTTTTAGACCAGCCTTTTGTATTTTGTGGGTGTGTATTGCTGGCAAGGGACTTCTGTGTACTTAAAACATAACTGGTAGATGGTTTTGTGAATCATTTCTGATTGACTGATTAAACAGTTTGCTGAAGCATTGCTTTGGATGAAGCATGGGAAGACTTCATAAGCTTCCAATAACCTTAAAAGTGCAGTTTGTATGCGGGATAGGAATTTTTGTGTTCTGCCTTGTTACATAGGATGTTTGTTTTGTTGTTGTTGTTGTTGTTTGGTTTGGCGTTGTTTGTTTTTTTTTTTTAATGGTGGAGTTCAGAAGCCTTCCACTGGTGGCACATTTCTTTGTTGCTTTTCTCCTTGAGTAATCTTATAAACCCTCTGCAGAAGGTGTTTGTGGTGTCCTTGCACCACCACGTGCCCATTTCAGGAGGAGAACGGGGAAATTAACTCCTCCAGTCTAAAGTGGGTGCGATGGGTGGTTGCAGTCGAGTAATGAACCATAGGTGGTATGAAGTGTGCTGATTGTGGTCATGTATTTTTCTTAACCTCCATCAAGGAGAGCTTTACTTTTCAAGATAAAGCTAAAGGCAGTTAACACATATTTCCAGTCAGTATTTTGTGACTTACACAAGGACTGTTGTGATGCTAATTAACCAACCTACATGGAGGGTCTCTTCAACAACTGGAAAATAACCAGAACTTCAGAATGACTTATGGATTTCTGCTGAAAGGGATATTTAAAGTGAAATGTCTTCTGACAGCTGCGTTTCTGCTGAAATACAAGAATCTTAATGGTAACAATTTTACTCCTGTCAGGCCAGCACTGATGCAGGGACAGCAGGAGCCCTGACCCCACAACATGTCCGAGCTCATTCCTCTCCAGCATCACTGCAGCTGGGAGCTGTTTCTCCAGGGACACTTACACCCTCCGGAGTAGTGACTGGACCCGGAGCTCCATCTTCGCAGCATCTCCGCCAGTCTTCATTTGAGATTCCTGATGATGTACCTTTGCCACCAGGTTGGGAGATGGCTAAGACACCATCTGGACAGAGATACTTCCTTAAGTAAGTAAAACTTCTTTTCAGTTAGCTATGTCTCTGATGATTTTTATTGTGTTTTGGATGTAGCTTTGGTTGGGTTTTTTTGTTTGTGGTTTTTTTTTTTTACAGTATTTCAATCTGAGTAGATTTTATTGTTTGAAATAAAAAAATTTTAAAGACACACCTATATTTTTAAGTAGGAGATCCTACCACTTCAGTGGTTTTTCCATCTCAACACTGCTGTTCTTGAAAAGTATATGAAACTCTGTGTTATTTATCCTTTATTAGCTCAACAATGTTATCCATTGCATTGTATGCAAAAAAAAAATCAGCTAAATGATTTTTAAACAATGTGACTTTGAGTTTTGGTGAATTGTGTAGATCAAAATGCATTTTACACAGGTGCAAAAATACAGAATTACTTTAGAAACTATTGTAGTGATAATATATTTGGACTTCTGGGACTTCTCCCTTTTTCAATAAGGGCAATTGTGTGAAGTACACAATGAAAACAGTTTTGCCTGCTCTCTGCTCATGAGGAAATGAATATGTGTTTGACTGCGGTATTTGTGTCTGTAACTCTTAACTCATCTGCATTTTCTGCAGTGAAAGGGAAATGGCAGAACTTCCAACGTTGTTTCTTGTTCCTACAGATGTAGCTTTTTCACACAGCGAATTAGTATCACCTTTTCTATAACTGAAGAGAGAGGTTACACATGCCAGCCATCTGACACCTAATCCATCAGGGAGCATTTTCTTTTATACTGCTAGTTTTTTGAAGCCAGCAGGAGCTTGTCTGTCTTTCTGAAAGTTTGCTTACCAAGATACATACTTTACCCTCAAATATTTTGACTATATTATGAACATTTTATTTAACTGCATATCTCTAAACCCATTATATGTCATTTTCAGGGCTGGGAGAGAGGAGGGGCAACAGAGTGTGTTATTTATGTAAAACTTGTTTCAGCCAAGAAAAACATCTTTACTCCTAGCTTTCTTGCTAAAACATTGTCATTAGTATGTGCATTTGGTTGAAGAAGTTGAGTTTGTAGCTCCAAAAACAAATTTGCGTTGTTGCCATAAAAAATGGAACTTTCAGAACTTCTTACAATTGCTTCTTGTTCCTGTAGTGATGGTATTTCAATACTGAGAAATTAGCATAACTTCTTGTAACCAAAGAGAGGTTACAGCAGTTATCTGACATTATTTGAGCCTGGAGATTACTTTTTGAAAACAGTTGTTCTGGAATACAAAAATGAGGATTAAGAATAGATCTTGAAGTTGTGGTCTTGTCTTTGGTGAAGTTTTAACAAGTCAGTGTATTCTGAAATGTAAGTTCTTTCATGGGCAGAAATAGTTATTTTTAAAAAAATTGTTAAGTTTATGCCATTTGAGAACTGTAGCTCATTGGACCTTGAGGAAAGCACAGACTGAATTTTGAAATAAAAAGCAAACTTTGTTTTGACTGCGCTAGTGAGAGCTCTTGCAGAGCAGCTTGTGAAACATGAAAAATAGATACTTGTTTTTTCAATTTTACTGTCACAAGTGTTTGTTTTTGATAATGCTATCAATTTTACAGAAAACAGAACAACTTAAAAGATGCAAAATGTCTTTATGCTTTTTATAATAGCTTTTAATAACACATGTTTGGGTAATTTAAGTTATGTACATTCAGGTGAAATCAGAGAGAGATTTGTTCTTGGAAAGCTTTTTGTTATTACCACACAAAAAAAAAATCCCTTTTGTTTTTCCTGCAAGTTTTTTTGTCTTTTCTTGGTGTCTTGGTATCCATTTCAAAGGGTCAGGTTTCAACAAAAACAATAAAGAGCCTGAGACTGGAAAGTACACACAAGTCTGGCAAACTCATCTGCATGAGCAAGATCGTTTGTTCTCGAGCAGACATCCAAAGTAAATGATTGAAAGAGCTGCTAGCTGTGAAGGATGTGTCTTGAAGGGGAAAGGAGTGGAAACAAACCAGGTTGTTAGGAAGAAAAATAAAGGCTGTACTTCTTGAACCTCTCCCTGCTGGGTCACATGCTGACCTTGGGAGATTTTAAACAGCTTAATGGGCTGTTTTCTTTTGGCTTTCCTTGGGTGATGCTGTGGTATGGGAGAGTCTAATGAGGACAGTTCTGAAGGCTCTGCTCAAACTTGAAGAACATTTGTTGTTCCTAAAATATTGTTTAATGCAAACTACAGCTGAGGTCCACCAACTTCTTTGGGAGTCATGAAGATTTATTAAAAAAATGCGTGGAGTGCTAGAAAAGTATTTGTTTTGTATGTTTAAAAACCCTAAAGAAATGTAAGAATTATTTTTGAGTTACAAGTTTGCATTGTAGCAGCTTTTTTCAGTGTTAATTGATTAGTTTTATCAATTAACTAAATTACAGTTAGTTTTCAGTGTTAAAAGATTAGTTTTATCTCATATCTACACGTCTGTTAAGACTTCCATCTTGCTTAGTTACAGCTTAATCTTTTGCTTGGAGTGCAGGTACTAAGATTCTTGATGCTAAATACATTTAACATGGTTCTTTCTGCCATATGCAGATTTTTGGTGTCTATTCCAAGTATTCAGCTTTCTTGTTTCCATTTTCTCTGTTCTGTAGCCACTTCATGAATAGCCTGGTAATCAGGCTCTAGAAAGATCTTTGCAGAATAGGTAACAGTATTAGATTTTTTCCAGATGTCAGTAAACCTTATGGTTATAGTTATCATAATATGCTACAGTGCAAACAGAATAATATAAAATTAAGCACTGTACTTAATACCATTTGGAATAGAGTCCTTTCCACTAATCAATGAGTCAAACACGACAAGCATGGTACTTTGTGCAGTGAAATAGAAGTGGAGTGTACAGGAGAGAAAATACTTGCCTGTATATGTAGATACAAGCAAGAGTTACTTGGCCAGATGTTTTATATACATGTGTGTCCATACACACTAAAAGAGGTTGGAAGTGGTAGTGTAGGGTCTGAACCAGAACTGCTCTTGTAAATCAGTCTGTTATCCAGAAAAATAGATCCCTTTATGTATGAATGTGCAGCATATGATTTACCAGAATTCCAGTCATTAGTGTTTATGTCACTGTTAGGAGTGGGACTCCTGAGTACAGTTTTCCATTAGTGAACATGTAGATGATTTTGGCCAGTGAATTAAGAGATGCTTGTTACACTGCTGGTAAAACTAATACTATTTCTTAGTGAAACTGCTATTTAAATAGACTGCATAAGTTTAGACCTGCCTGGTTAGTAAGTGGTCATGTCTGAGTCATCTCGGCATTGCGGTGTGGTGTGTTTCAGCCCATTCTTAAACATGCAGTAAAAAAGACTTGCTTGGTTTGTGTGGTGATGTCAACTGCATTGCTTTTTAACCACTTCCTGTGAGCCAGCTGCTGGTTGACATTTCAGTGAACTATGGAGAAAGATAGGGGATCGCTCTCTAGGCAAAAGATAATTTTCCATGGGACTAGCAGACAGCAACTTCCTGAAAGGAAGAAAAAAAAAGAAGCTTTGCTTCATTTTAGAATTACTCTTTCATTATTTTAACTTAGTGTTATACTTTTAATTCATACAACGCTTTTTAATACCTCTTCTCAGTTTGTAGCGTGAGGAAAAGTTTATGTGATTGTCCAGCAAACAAACCTTGTAATTATTTTTCCTACAGGAAGTAGTTCTTGCAAGCAGTTTATCAACAACTTCCTTTTTTTTTTTTTCTGCAAAGTGTTGAATGACTTCCTGAAGGAGGCCAAGGTGGTTTTCATTAGTATCTGTGGGTGTGTTTGAGGTGTTTACCCATCTGGCAGAAACTTTGAAAACAGATAGCTGTTACACATTTCTTATAAGCTCTACACAGAGGTATGGCTTTGGATGTTATGAAACCAAATTGTTTTAAGATAACAGGGAAGTTTGTAGCTATACTGTTCTTCTCTTATGTCACATAAGAAAAAATATCCAGCAATGCTGTTTCATTTCTCTCACATCCCTTTTTTTGCTCCTGACTGGAACCACCCACTACACCAATAATCATCTGCTCCCTTCCTCCTCCTCTCCTCCACACCACACTAAAGCAATCTTTCTTTTCCTGGGCAAGATAATGTTCCTTGGAAAAACTACTGCCACAGTTGCATATTTTGTTGGCTACCTTAATTGAGAAAATGCATATTCGTAATACTCAGCTAATGTGAGTTCTTGCATTTATGGTTCTGCAGTTCAGGCCAGTTTGTCATTAAAAGAACTATATTGTGGAAAAACAAAACCGTAGCCACTACTTTGGTGGGTTTGTCTTCTTTTTCGTGCTTATTAATACTAAAAAAACCCAGTTAGAGCTTAACTTTGCTAAATTTTATTTGTAAAATATCAATTTAATGTAATTATTATTGATGTTTTCTGAATGTTTCTGAAAATTAAGTGTTTATGAAAATGTAAGGTTGAACTACAGGGGGGAAAAAAGCCATGAATTTTGTGCAGGGAAAAATAGGCACTGCCAGTTTCAGGACTTAGCTGGAAGAAAGAAGTATTAGTTAAAACATTCTTAAAATGAAACATGCTGTAGTGTGTTTTTGGCAACTTAAGACTTTTTTTGTCTTTGAAGACAGTCATAGTACTAAGTGTATATATTTCCTTCTTTCTGCCTCTTACTTGGAAGAGTCCTGCAAAAGAATGATTATGCAAACTATTTTGAATTTGAAATTGTACTAGAGATTTCCATCTGTAAAAGGATGGAAGAATAAGGGCAAAGCTGCCTTATTTGTGTTAGCAGTGAGACTGAGGTGGGATATGGATCAAAGTACATCTTCAGCCCACTGAATTCAGAGAACTTGCAGCCAACTTAGTGGGTGGGCATCAATGAAAGCAATGGCACACAGTGTTTTTCTTCTGTTTAGTTTCATTTTGCCAAAGAAAAATTGCAAATTATGATAACTGTGCATTCAATACCTTGCCATACAGGATGATTTTGATAAGACTATTCCAAAACAAATTTAACAGATGGAATTTCATGGAAACCAAAAACATACCCTGTGGCTTCCACTAATGTATTTTCCTGTAAGCTATAAGCATATTGACATTTACTGTCTTCAGAAAATAGAACTGGGGAAAAAGACAGAATCTGTGGCAGTTAGTTATAAATTAATTAAATACAACCCACAGAGACTATTTATTTATTTATTTAAGATTGGCTGTTGATCTGTACCTTTCTTCCTCCCACAGATTTATTTTTTTTTCCTTTCAATATATCTCTCATGAAAGTAATGTTTGTGCTTTATAGTGTCTGATTTGGTGCCTCTTGAAGTCTTTCCATACACTTTATAAGCACTAGATTAAACCTCTGCTGAGAACTTGTAATACTGTAGGAGAGCACGCACCAGCTGTAGAAAATATGTGACTATAATTCTTGCAAATTTAAATAGAATCTGAACATACATGCAGTGGAGAGAGTAAACATTCTCAGAAAAATAAGGTTGTATTAACACACTGTTTATTAAGGAGAAAAAAACGGTTGTTTCGAGTATCAAACATAAAAAGCAAACCTTTTAACTTCCAAAACTGGTCAAAATTACCTCTGGTTTAGCTACTGAGAGCACTGGTGTAGTTTTGGGTTTTATGCTTTAAATGGCTAATACTGTTCTACAGCAATTGTTTCTATCTCTTGAAACAAATTTGAGACACTTTATCTTACTGTAGTCTGAAACCTTTGTAGTACGTTGAAAGCTACAATGTGACCGATATCTCTAGTAAGTAGTCTTTTATAATGAGAAGTTTTAGAGCCTTTCCCTTCAGTGATAAGAAGCTTCTGATACATGTTTAATCAGAATTTAATGTTTAAATCTGGTTATATTTGGTTACAAACTCTGTGGGAGCAATTACACTGCTATGGAACCACTTCTCTCAGATCTTGACCTCATCTAAAGACAAACAAAAATTTTATATAAATCAAGATGGGTGTCTTTTGCACTTGTTTATCCTTTTGCCTTTCTTCTTCTGTATGTTGAAGATGGCAGGGAGTTGTAGTTGTGTTGTTTGCTGGGTTTTGGGTTTTTTTTCAGTAGTCATCTGTTTTGCAGCATAGGGTAATATGTAACCCATCAGTCACATCATGGAAATTCCTACTCAAAAGAAAGTAAAATAATAAGAGGAAGTTAATTGGAAAGTTCACATGAAAGTAGAACAGGCAAGACCCCACCATTTTTTTGCAAAAAGTACTTCTAATGGGTAAATGCATTTCAACTTATCAGTGGCACCAGTGGGGAAAGTCAGACCTACTTTTGCAAGACTGATCTCTTATTCTCTTATCTTTCGATTTCTGGAAATGGGGGGAAAAAAATCAGTAGCTTAAAAAATTTAAATCTAAAACTTGTGTTTAGAGTTTGCTCAGTTTCTCTCTCCAGTTGTGGCACAACAGCTGCAGCATTTTCAAAGCTAACACAAAGCAAACGAAGTGAGTTTTTCACTTTTATAGTAGATTATTGGAGAAAGTAACTTACTAGCACTGGGAATGCTGAAATACTGAATTTAGTCACGTGTGAAATTGGAGTTCCAAATCTGATGCCAAAGAAACACTTTCACACATCAGACACAAGCAGTTACTGGATGATGCTTAGGAGAGCCAGGTATGTTAGTTAGGACTGAGATACAAGATTAACTGTTAAAGCTAGTCTTACATTAACTACAAGCATCTTCTTTCAGGCTCTAGACACTCCCCCCTCACTGCAGTCAACCAAAAGGGGAAAAGGAAGAAGCAGAAGCAGCAGAGGGGGGAGGAAAAAAAAGGTGAGATAAACAGCTACAGAGAGCTAGCAGGCAAGACTAGAGATGTTTTTTTCTTTCACGAGTGGTCAGACCACTGCATGTGTTTATCTTCATAGCCGGGAACAAATTCAAATGATGTAATTAGATTTAACTTAACCTTTTGAAACTGATAGCTACTCAGTTCTCTTATTATTTTCATGATCCTAAGTTTTTGTAAATTCCAGTGTAACTGCATGTATTGTTTGTACAAACCAAACATACAGAGGCAGTGCAACTCATTAATGGTGGAACTTGCTGTCTTTCACTTTTTGTGTAAACATTGTTCCTTCTTTCAAGGTATGGAGTTTTTTGCTTTCTTACTCTACCTTCTTCCTCCCTCCCCCTCCCAAACTGCACATGATGGTACAAACTCTGGTATTTAAATTACTTTTTTAAAATCTGAAGAAGATTTCACTTGGCTGAATGCAGAAAACTTACATAAAATTTTTGTTAGTAGCAGTTCTCTGGCAGTTGCCTCTAGGTCATGGTCAGGATACGAGGTAGTTGGCTCAAGAGAAATAGAGAATTGTCTGTGGGGAAAATTTGACAGCCTGGGAGTTAGTATAATATGGAACAGAATTCTTGGGAGGAGTCTGTGCATTAGAGTGTTAACATACAGATGCCATGTTATGGCAGGACAGCAGACAGCTTGCTAAACTTCACTTTGATGTAAGGCTATAGTGTGAAATTACTAGATAAGTTGTGTTTTTTGTTAAGCATTTCAACAGGAATCTAGACCATGGGGGAAATTGTCTTTATTAGGAAAATATTACCTAAAACCTGGAGTTTGTGGTGAGGAAAAATGGAGTTTTATTTGGACAACAAGAGTTTTTGAAAGGCGTGACTAAGCTGTGTTGCTGCTTCATGGCCTCTTGAAGTCTGTTTTCTGGGATTCACTCTGCTAGTGTTTTATTTGGCTTTTAACTAAGTTACTTCAGGCTGTGTTTCAGGCAAGTATGGCTAGGTTTTCTAAATTGCTGGTTAAGTCAAACTAATATAATGCTGCCTTGTAAAGTAAGACTTTTACCAGTACACCGCCTGTCCATCATGCCAGTTGCTATGGAAACAAAGCTGTCTTGAAAACAGTCTTGGACTTTGCTTTAATTTCAATAATGAGGTTTTGCTGCATCATAGTGAAAGACTAAATCCCTTTGTCGGATCCCTGACTTGGTGTTTGATGACTTAGATGAGTGTTAGTGGTTAATTTTAGTTATTGATTATTATTATATTGAGGTTTTGAAGCCTTTTAAAATAAAATTCTTTTTCTGTTTCATAGGAAAGTCATGTAAAGGTCATTTACTGTTGCTAGTTTATCTTCAATGGGTTCTGATTTATGGAGAGCTTTCCTGGAAGTCTGTCTGCATTACAGAAGTTTAAATAAACAGTCTTACTGCTTTAAGGGTGCCTTTTTTCCCCCTGCTTACCTGCTGTAGCTAAAGTGGTTTAGTTACAAAGTAAACTTTTTACCTTTTCTGGTTATGTTATAAAATTAGACATATGTTACATAATAAAACTTCTGAAAGCAAACAAGCATAGGTTGTATATGCAAAATTGAATTCTTTGCATAAAGGAAAGAAAAGCAGCTGTTGTTGTTGTTGTTCCTACGCAAAAAGCTTGGTTTGCAAGTCCTCTGCTATTATTTTAATTTCGACACTGCCATAATCTCTTTAGAATAGTGAGGAATAGACTAAAAAAGAAATTTCTTTCCATACTTTCTAACTGTGCTGATCACGTAATTTTTTTAATTGTGAAACCTTTGCATTGTCAGTAACCAGCTTTGCATGAGTTAAGAATATGAAATGAGATACACTTTAAAAGGTGTAATCTGATGTAGAGAAGCCTATTACAAAGCAAAGGTGAAAGGACTTGGAAGTGTATTCTATGTATATATTGGAAAAACATGTTTGTAAATGAAAAGTAATGCTGTGTTTAGTTGGTGATTTGGTGTCCACTGACTTCCGTGCTGGCCTTTGGGTCAGGATGAATTATACTTATTTCACTCTAAAAAGTTTTATGTACTTCCAGTTACAGGACAACGTATATGCATGAGCCTGACTAAGCTAAAACTGCTTGGGTTCTAGATCATGTATGGATAGAACTTTTTTTAGAGCTTTTTATTTAGACTATTGTTGAAATAATTATACATATGTCATCAAGTGTAGAGATGGGTTTCATTTTCCTACCCTTTGTCCCTAAATACATGTACACTCAATTTCCTTCTGTGTCACTTAAGCTCTTCTAGCCAGTAAGTTTAACATTTGGGCTGAAATAAACATTCTTTTTCACAATTGATCTTTCAAGTTTCTACTTTTTACAGGAATCTTATTCTGAAACCACTCTAAAGCAGACTTGGGAGTTTGGAACTAAATAAGATTACAGAGAACAGGATCATTCAGATCCATAGTGTTAGAAGAATGGTTATAATCTGTATGCTTGTATAGGGGGAGATTGTTTTAGTCCTCTTTTTTTCCCCTAATGACTTAATAACTGAGGGACAAACTTAAAACCTTCCAAATCAAGGTTGAGATCATTCAGTTTAGTCGAGATCAGTTCAAGAGATCATTCAGTTCAGTCAAGGTTGAGATTCATTCAGTACTGATGGAACTGAGGACATGAAATGAACATAGATGACGTGGTTGAAGTGGAGATGAAAAATAGGAATGGTAGTAGTGGGGAGACAGTAGAAGTAGTTTTCCCTAAGCTCTCATCTGCTGTTCTTGAGAAGATGTTCAGTTTTAAAACCTAGCAACTGCTGGACCCTGGCTGCTTTACTCTTGTAAGAGAGCTCATTAGCAGTATCTTTTTAAAGTGTTGGTATTGATTCAAACCAAGTGCCTGTCCAGATCAGTTTCTTGTTGCCAGTAATGGTGATGAGCAAATGTGTTGATAATACAACAAATGGGGCAAACATATGTCATACTCTCAGAACATTCCCAGATTTCATCTGTCCTCCAAAACTTGTACTGTCTTTTCTTGAGGCCATAGAAACTTTCAGCATCTGCTGGCAATGAGTCTAACTGGTTGTCTATCACTGCACGAAGAAAAACCTTCATTCTATTTTAATCTTGGCTCCCATGGACTTCATTCATTGGTGCCCAGTTCTTATTTTGGAAGTGACAATGAACAGTTGGTGCATGTTGGTTCTGCTCAAGACTGATATCTTTTCTTCTGGAAATTATCTCTTTTGAAATTTGGAGACTCCCAACCTTCTGGGTGTTTCTGGGATAGAAGTCTTCTTCAGCAATCCCTGCAGCCCTTCTTTAAGCCTTTTCCATTTTTTTTTTTTTCGGATGGAAGGTTAGGAGCACTTTACAAAATCCACAATTCTGCACATTTAATGTAGAAAAATAAAAAAAGGATTAAATTTACTCCTTCTACTGCTTATCCTTTCAACCTATGTACTTTTTGCCCCCCAGTTCTTTCCAGTTAACAGTTGACTACGAGTAAACTTGTGTCACTGGAAAACTTTGTGATGCTGCTGCTCTTTATCTTGTAGAGATCCTAGTATATAGGCCTCCGTGGCAGTTGACCAGTAACCTCGCACTGATGCAAGATTTGTGGTTTTGGTGTTGATTTTTTAAATGGGGGGGGTGGGGGGGGGGAGTGGACTTGTTTTGTTTGGTTAATTTTAGTTTTGTTTGATTTTGCTTTTTTGTCTTACTGGTTTTATACTTCTAACCATCTGTTCACATCATACCAGGACCTATCCTTAATCTGTTAGCTGCTTTAAAAAACAAACCAACCAACCATACAAAGAAACAACCAACAAAACATCAACACTTGCTCTTCCTAATGAGATTCCCTAGTTACAGGTTTCTGGAATGTAACACCTGCTATGATTGCTGTGTCTTCAGAAGTTGAATTTTCCCTATGAACCTTGGGATGCGAATACTGCTGTTGGGCATTCACCTTGAAAAGAGAGCATCATCTGTACTTCCT
This sequence comes from Eubucco bourcierii, assembly GCA_013396675.1. Taxonomy (NCBI): domain Eukaryota; kingdom Metazoa; phylum Chordata; class Aves; order Piciformes; family Ramphastidae; genus Eubucco; species Eubucco bourcierii. The sequence continues at coordinate 165,772 of VWZE01012808.1, forward strand.
TCCAAGTTACATCTGAGAGCTGGTCCAACAAAATGGAAGTATGCTGGTGTGATAAAATGATGTCTTGTGTGTCACTCAAAAAAATAAAATCCAAGTGAGATTCATTTATACAACAAAATACCTTATGGCTGATACTACATATATAGTTTTTATATACTAGACATTGAATGGATATGTCATTAGAGGAGTAAGCAATGACAGGGGATTTAGAAGACCAGCTATGTTCATTTCATGTCCTCAGTTCCATCAGTGTTGAATGAATGTTGATCTCAACCTTGATTTGGAAGGTTTTAAGTTTGGTTACACAATAGCTTCTGTCAAGTACCATGCCTCACTGAGATCTCAGTACTTGTGTTCACCATGTTTTTCTGTGTCATGCAGTGTGTCTGTATGTCACAACAGTTCAGTAACCAAAATAATATTATTTGGCTCTTCAAATTTCTGAGTATGCTTTTTGGCCAGCTGTAACTGATTTTGTGATATTGAGTATGGTGTTTCAAATGTGGCAATCAATAAATAATCAGGTAATGATAGGCAATTTTCTGATTCTTGAATGGTTCAGGTGGAACCACCTTCTTGCAGCTGTGAAGGTTGATGAATTCTGCATAGGAGTTTCACCTTGGCTAGGAGCTAAGTTGACTGGAAGATGTGAAGAGCTGTGTTTCTTTTCTTCAAAGTGATGGTTTCTAAAGTTCACAAACACAACTGTTAGCATTTTTATTAGCTAACCAACCTAGCATTTAGTGAAGGCTGGTCATTTATCCTTCTGGTGAAAGCACAAATGTTGCTTAAGCTAAATCAGGTCAGAAGTGACTATTTTGCCAGCTCTGGAAAACTGCCAAGGTTGAAGGCTCAAACTCCTTTCGTTCTGTTGATACCCTCCTTCAGAAAACAACTCTCTGTAACAGAGCAAAGTATCTAGTGTATTTCCTGATGGATAGGTCATATCTAATGGCTTTTAAAATGGGTAATAGTTTCCTTTCTACCAAGGGAAAAAAAAACCCAAACAAGATGGTATGTTTTGGGTATGATTTTATTTAGAATCAGATTAAAAAAAAAGGCAGTTAGGAAAATTGCTCAGTCTGTTTCAAGATAGTCATGCGTGGTCACATCCCACATCACATCTTGTTCTGAATGAGTTGTCCAAATGGCTGTGCTCTACTTTACAGTCTTAATGTGTTCATTAATTCACACAGGGACTTGCCTTCCTGGAATGCCTGGTTGACACATATATCGGTTTTCTAGGTTATTGCTTACTGTTGTGACCATGTTTATGCAATTCCTTTTAACTTGCTTGAAACTCTGACAGGTCACTGGATGTATATTACAGTAATCAAGTTCCAGCTACCACATGACATAACTTCTTAGATGATCTATATGTTGTGTGTTAAGTCATAATAGCAGGGAATCCTAACAAAATAGAAGAAATTGCTGCTTGTCTATGAAATCATTCTCCATATTTGTACTTTTCTGTAACTTTGTGTTTCTGAACAAGAGAGATTGAACCGAGAAGACAGAACTAGATAGAAGAGAGAACAGAGAAAAGCAGAGTTCCCTAAGGAAATGTCTTCTTTTTTTTATGGAACTTGGCGAAGAAAAAAAGTATCTTACAACCTGTTTTTACTGTCCCCTGTCCTGTAACTTACTCAAGTAATATTCTTATCAGTCCTGTAAATTACACTTACAGGAGAAATAATGTAAATATTTTAAACATCCTTTTAAATTCTGACTCAAGTTGGGTTGGTTTTTTGGTGGAGATTTTTTAAAAAAACCATGTGAATTCCCAGAGTAAGCCAGCAATAAGCATAACATTTGCTCTTGTCTTCTTTGAATCCAGATTGTATTACGAGCCTCCGGAAAAGAGGTCACTTTGCTTTTTCAGTTAATATCTACCTACATCCTAGCACCTGTGGCAATGCTCAACAAAACTAGCTATTGTTAATCTAAAATTCAGAGAGCTGATTGACTGCAATCCTCAGGAAAGTTAGCTTTTAAATCCCACAAAATTTACTCATAAAATTATGTTTCAAGATATTTGGTTATAAAACTCCACAAACTAAACAAACAAGCAGACAAACAAAAACACTTATTTGAGCTCCTGTAGAATAGATGGTCAACATCTTCTGTTATGGAATTTGCATTTCTGTACTGTTTATAGAAACAGATTTCATTTAATGGAATTATCTGAAACAAGGTGTAAGGTTGTCTGTTTCAGTGTGCTTAGCAGAAAATGCTTCTAGGAATGTCAGTGGGGGAGAGCAGAAATAGTAGATAAGTTGTAGCAAATTATTTGGGTTTTTTGGGGAGGTCTGGTGTTTGGTGGTGGGTTTTGTTTGGGTTTTTTTTAGTAAATAAACCCATGCATTAATATGCAGCTTAATATGACCTTCAAAACCAGTAAATAAAATAGTGTGGAAAAAACCAGTTCTTAATGAGCCATATAGAGGAAAAAGAATTAAACAGCACTAGTGTTTGTCTGGCTTGTAAACTACAGTTGAAGAAGTTTTATTGCAGACATATGTGTGGAGTTACCACTTTCCTGTTGGACAGAAACTGACAGGGTGGCATAATGGTTCTTCCAGTCACACCAGTACAAATCCTAGTTAGTTAGGACTGACAATCTGTTGATTAAGGGGGAACACAAAAAAAATAATTCTGCATAAATATAATATGTAACTGTGGGCCAGTATGGATTCTGTATCTGATACTCCACAATAGGAGCTTGGTTTTATTCTAACAAACTTGACTTTGCTGCAGATACAAATTCAATATGTGAACTAAATTCAGCTGAGGTCAGCAGAGGTGTATGTGGTGGTTTTGTGGTTGAATTTTAATTTTTTTTAATTGACTTGAGATTTTGGAGTTTAGGTTTTTTTAATTAAACTATCTTGGGCATTGAGCTGAGCTGTTAACCAGTGTGATGTGTTATGATATCATGGATAATGCTAATGAAGCTGTTATGAAACCATATTTTGTTGCGTCTATATAGCAATTTTTTCCCTCTTGTAATTTATCAGAGCAAAAAACCCTACAGCCAGACTGGGAGATCTGAAAAAAATGTGGGTTTTTTAAAGACTGCTGGGAGGAAGACAGCTTGGATTTTTGTCATTGCCTATAAGTGTTTAATTTTGAAGTCTGAAAGTCTGTTCAGCAGTGTTTTGGCCCATTCCAGCCTTTAACAGGGTTTGACTGGCACAAAATGAACATTTTAGTGTAGATAACTTTTAATGAGGGATCACAATGTTAATTTTGCTTTTAACAGTGTACATTTTATATATATGAAAAGTTAGTACAAGAAAAACATACTAAGCTCAACTAATGACTAGCCTGTGAGTAACTTATAATTATAAAACCATTTAGGGTGGAAGGGACCTTTTAAGATCAGTGACTCAAACCATTGACCTAACACTGCCAAGTCCACCACTAATCCATGTCCCTAAGTTTCACATTGACATGTCTTTTAAATACCTCCAGGGATGATGTCTCCACCACTTTCCTTGGCAGCCTTGTTCTAGTGCTTCACAAACCTTTTGGTGAAGATGTCTAAACCTCCCCTGCTGCAACTCGAGATCATTTCCTCTTGTCCTAACACTTGTTACCTAGGAGAACAGACTCTCTCTCACCTCCCTACAGCTTTCTTTGAAACAGTTGTGTGGAGTCTCCCTTCCCCTCAGCCTCCTTTGCTTCAGGCCAGTAGTTCCTGATAGGACTTGTTCTTTTGGTCCTTCACCAACTTGATTGCCTTTCTCTGGACATGCTTTAGCACCTCAACATCCTTCTTGTAGTGAGGGGCCCAAAACAGTGTTTGAGGTGAAGCCTTGTCACTGCTGCGTACTGGGGATGATTGCTTATGTAGTCCTAATGGCCACAGTGTTTCTCATACAAGCCAGAATGCTGTTGACCTTCTTAGCTACCTGAGCACACTGCTGACTCATATTCTGCTGACTGTTGGTCAACACCCTGAGGTTCTTTTCTGCTGAGTAACTTGCAGCCACATTTCCCCAGGCATTAGGAAGTCATGATGACCCAAGCCCAGGACTTGCTACTTAGCCTCACTGAACTTCATGCTATCAGCCATGGCCCATCAGTCCAGCCTGTCTGGATCCCTCTGTAGAGACTAACTTGGTGTCATTAGAAAACTTACTGATGTTGCACTTGATCTCCTCATCCAGATCACTGATGAAAGTATTAAAGATCTGGTCCCAATTCTGAGCACTGGGGAGCACCACTTATTGACCAGGCACCAAACTGAATTTGAATTTAACTCCATTCACCAGCACTCCTTGGGGCTGACCATCCAGCTGGTTTCTACACAGTCAAAAGTACACATGAACAAGACATGAGCAGCCAGTTCTCCATGATAATGCTCTGGCAAACAGTGTCAAAATCTTTACTGAAGTCCAGGTAGACAACATCCATAGCCTTTCCATCATCCACTAAGCAGGCCACCTTGTTATAGAAGATGAGGTTTGTCAAACAGGACCTGCCCTTCATAAACTCATGATGACTGGGCAAGATCATTTGATTGTGCTATATGTACCATATGATGGCACTCAAGATGATCTGCTCCATGACCTTCCCTGGCACTGAGGTCAGACTGACAGATTGTAGTTCCCTGAACCTTCCTTCTGGCCTTTCTTGTAGATATGCATTACATTTGGTAACCTCTAGGGAGTTGGGACTGCTGATAAATGGTGGCAAGGGGCTTGGTGTGTGAGCGTTTCCACCACCTTCTTCTGTATACTCGGGTGTATCCTCTCTGGCTCCATAGATTTGTGCATGTCTAGATGGTGTAGCAGGTCACTAATAATTTCTCCTTGGATTATGGGAGCTTTGCTGGTTCAAGTAAAATGAAGTGTTGTTAAGCATACCTGTGGAAGCACAGTTCTTAGCTGTTCTGATGATCTATGTCAGAACAGTTAATAAAAAGTACAAACTTTATTAGAAAACCAGCAATTGCATAGTTTTATTCATAACTGTGTCCACACCACAGTGTTGGGTCATTTCGGTGTGATTTTTGTTGTTGTTGAACAGTTTGCAAATTCTTGAAGAACAGTTACCAGAGAAATTGAAGTGTAGAGCAAGATGAGAAGACATACAGCAGGTAATGGGCTTATAGGGAGGCTGAAATAGAAAGGAATTGAAAAATAATGCAGAATCATCATTTCTTCATATCTCCCTTGGGTTGAAACAAAGTCATTCCACAAAAGCAATAAAACAGGTTAAGGTTTAGTTTAGTTTGAAGTAGTAGTGACAGTTTAAAGTGATAAATTACATTCCTATAAAACATCTTACTCTTCAGTGACAAAACTAGCATGCTGCTATTTCCTATAGTCAAGTTAGGCCTGATATTGCATTGGTGTGGCAATTAGCGAGGCAGGAATTATAAAATCTTCAGTTATTTTATTTCTGAAAAGCCCTGCCCACAAACTATAGACAAATTAGTTAGATTTGAGTTCTACTTAGTTCAGAAAAATCTTCACAATGATCCTTATAGGCAATTTAGTAATTCAGGAAAATCAGAAAATTGGAAAAGGTTTGCCACGAAACAGCTTTGCTGCACTTAACAAATAAAAGCCCTCCCGGAGCCCTAGGGAATGTCTGTGCTACTCGCAGCGATGGATAGGAATTTCGAGATGGTCCCTTGACTCCTTTACGGCTGCGTCTGGAACTGCGAATTGTAATATAGCAGTGGATCAACGTGGCACAGAATCTACTGCGAGTAAACCCGCCAATGTCCAAACTGACTGCAGACACGGCTGCCACAGGCAAAGATCGTGGGACAGCGCAGCACAAAGCCAGGCTGCTTGGCGGTGTTCCCACGAACGGTGGTGGTTTACGGCAGAGGATGGTCCCTGCAGTGGGAAGTCAGGATGCAGTGTCCCGAAAGTGGGGACCGTGCACTTTCTCCTCACCCTTCTTCCAGATGTTACTCAAGATCCCCCTCAAGGTCCAGCTAGACAATGTGTCCAGTTGCCATATATGTNCACGGTGACAGTTTCACACCCCATTCAAACTTTCAGTGGGGCAGGGACTTGGGTGTGCCCTGCCACAGTTATAGAAGCCAAAGAGGAGGGATAGGCTCGGTTTGTGTTTTTATGCTCAGGAAATACAGGTGGCTGTTTTGTTTGCCTTGGGCAAAGCAAGATGATAAAGAATACCGGGTGTCTGACCAACAGATGTTGGATGTGGGGAAAGAGGAAAACATGAGACATGTAGGTGCAGGTTTTCCTAGTAAAGGAATTTGTCATGGTTTATTCTAGGAGGGATTAATACAAAGAATTCAAGTCTGTTTTCAGATGTTTTACTAGGCATTTTAAAAGTGTGAATAAACTGTAATATTTTATAAACTTACTAAAGTTAA
>VWZE01012809.1:0-25705 GCA_013396675.1 Eubucco bourcierii
CTGCTGGCCACACTGCTCTCGATGCAGCCCAGCACTCACTTGCTGTCTGGGCTGCGCACGCACACTGCAGTCCTATGTTGAGCTTTTCATCAACCCAGAATTCCCAAGTCTTATTTCCCAGGCAGTGTAACCTCTGTTTGAAGAGCTTTTTACTGCTTGAAGAGCTTTTTACTGATGTCATGGGTTTTAGAGAGCTGGCAGAATGAAGCTCTCAAATGAATTGGAGAGAAAACAGAACTGTATTTGGAAAGAGAGATGCAGAAAGAAATTGCAAAGCAGGTACCAAATCCATAGTGAAGCCCTTGAATTTTCCCCCTACCCAAATCTAAATCTGTAATCCCCAATGCTCTAATCCTCCCCTCACCAACACCTCTGCTATCCATGGGCCTAAACACAGCTTCTGGAGGCCCCAGAACAGGCCTGCTCCTTACATGTTTGTCCTGATAAAGCAGCTCCCACCTGGCGCAAGGCTGGAGGGGGAGGAAAGGAGAGTGAGCTGGCCTCACCCTGAGTTTATAAAGAGAGAGCAGAATTATGGGATTGAATAACGATCTTCTGGTCCCTAGAGGATTTTTAACCCTGTAGTTCCCAACCTAGGACACCTAAATACATCAATTTGCCTTAAAACTTCTTTGCTGTGAGGGTGACAGAGCCCTGCAGCAGGCTGCTCAGAGAGGTCATGGAGTCTCCTTTTTGGAGGCATTCAAGACCCATCTGGATGCATTCCTGTGTGACCTGCCCTAGGTGATCCATATGCTGTGGCAGGGGATTGGACTTGAAGTCCCTTCCAACCACTACCATTCTATGATTCCTTGACTGAATTTTTTTTAAGTGATGAAGATTGCTTCGTGGTCTCTCCAGTCAGGGGAATTTGCATTTAAGTGAGAAAGTTCTTCACTGAGAGAGTCATTGGCTACTGGAATGGGCTGCCCAGGGAGGTGGTGGAGTCACCATCCCTGGAGGTGTTCAAGGCGCATTTGGACGTGGCACTTGGTGCCATGGTCTAGTCTTGAGGTCTGTGGTAACGGGTTGGACTTGATGATCTTTGAGCTCTCTTCCAACCCTGGTGATACTGTGATACTGTGTGATAACTTCCAGATGGTTCATCAGGTTTGAATAAATCACATCTAATAACCTTTGGGTTTTGGGGTTTTTTTGCTTAACTAGCGAAAATGCATTATGTAGGGAGAGTAAAGTAGTTGTCCTTATATTCTTAACTTGATTGCACTTTGAACAAGATGATGAACACAGTAAGGAAATGTTTCTACAAGAACACCGACGAAGCAAGCCACTTATTCTCTGCCTGCACTCCAGGGAGTTCAAACAAAAAGAAACCTTAGAAGAAACATTGTTGTCCTGCATCTAGCAATTATGATCCCTGAGCTGTGTTTTTATCTTTGCAGAGCACTGCTGTGTTTTTTTTTTCTCTCAGACAGCGATCAGTGTTTCTGTGTGGTTATGCTCCTTGCTGGCAGCTGGGATCTCTGTAGGTTTTATAAAGTGTTTTTGACCTGCAGCATTTGACATCCCTCTCTTGTGCAGCACAACAGCATCTTCAAAGGTTCAGGAGTCCCACACCTGCCTCTGCTTTCTCTTGACGTGCAGACGCTCAAATCCCGGAACATGCCTTGGAGCCAGATACTCCAATTATATCCAGACACACCCTGCTAATTAAGCAGTGTTGTGACCTTCCTAGTAATTCAGTGTGCAAGCTTTGATTTCCCCCTTCCCTCCCAAACACTATATTTGGAGTTCAGTTTATGAGGTGTGGGCTAAGATTGTGTTAACTCTTTGTTTTCTGGAGAAGGTGATAGAACCCAAACCTCAGGTGTCTCATTAGACAAGAATTTGGGCAAAAGAGTTCACCATGAACCAGCAAAGTGCATTTACAGCCCAGAAGGCCAACTCTGTGCTAGGTTGCATCAAAAGCAGTGTGACCAGCAGGACAAGGGAGAGGATTCTGCCCCTCTGTGCTCCTGAGACTCTATCTGGAGTACTCTGTCTAGTTTTGGTGCTCCAGACACGTGGAACTGTTTGAGCAGGTGCAGAGGAGGCCGTGAAGAAGATTAGAGGGCTGAAGCCCCTCTCCCTATGGGGACAGGCTGAAAGAGTTGGAGATGTTCAAGGCTGAGCTGGATGAGGCCTTGAGCAAGCTGGTCCAGTTGGAGGTGTCCCTGCTTATGACAGGGGGTGTTGAACTAGATGATCTTTAAGGTCCCTTCCAACCCAGACCATGCTCTGAATCTATGAACTATTTGAAACTCTGGTGAGTAGCTTTTTGTCTGTTTCCAGGGGTCCTGAAGACACCTGCTTCGAGTATGGGGTTTTCCCTGCTATTCTGAGCTTTCCACTTGACTACCCACTAAGTCCTCCGAAGATGAGGTTCACGTGCGAGATGTTCCACCCAAACAGTGAGTCTGATTCAGCAGGACATTTTGGGGTTGCTTGTTCACATTAAAGATGCACTTCTGCAGCAGGCAAGCTGGCATCCTTTTCAACATGGAACTGCTGCAGTGGGTCCAGAGGAGGCTACAATGACTGCTGCAGCTCCTCTATAGGGACAGGCTGGGAGAGGTTGAGCTGTTCAGCCTGGAGAAGAGAAGGCACCAGGGAGACCTTATCACAGCCTTCTGGTACCTGAAGGGGACCTACAGGAGAGCTGGGGAGGGACTTTTTATAAGGGCTTGTAGTGATGGGTTGAGTGGCAGTGGGTTCAAGCTGGAAGGGGGGAGATTTAGACTGGAGATTAGGGAGAAATTCTTCTTCCAGTGGTGAGACACTGGAACAGGTTTTCCAGAGAAACTGTGGATACCACTCCCTGGAGGTGTTCAAGGCCAGTTTGAATGAGACCTTGAGCAAGCTGTCCCTGCCCAGGACAGTGCGGTTGGAACTAGGTGATCTTCAAGGTCACTTCCAACCTAAACCTTTCTATGAATCTGTGAATCAAGGGTGGTTCTCTCCTTTCCAAACACTGATTATGCAGCAGGAGTGTTCACAGCTGTTCAGCAGTTTTTGTTCTGTTTTAGAGTCACTTGATCACATCACCCCTCATAGGCCTTTTGGTTATAAACACTCCCATAAAGATTCCAGCGTTTCAGGAATACTTGTAACTGTTGTTGAAATAAAGATAACATCTGAAGATAATGTTCAAAACAATATCAAATACATTGTTTCTAACAAAACCCTTTTGCCTCCTCCTTGCAGTAGAGAAAGCTTACTTCATTCTTTCTAAGGTGACTGACTGCTGAAGGACTGCTCCATGCATTCAGTGCCATGTGACTGTTAACCCTTAGGTTTTAGGAGGACTGGCTACCTACCTGGAGATGCATCTTTGCCTAAGTGCTTGCCTTGTTCCACCAGGCTGCATCCCTGGCTTATTTTTTTTTCCACGGAGCTTGTCACTGGTTATTAAGTGACACAAATGCTCCCTGCAGGCTTCTGGCAGGGAGGGATCTAACCTGAGTTTGTTAGATTGGCTTAAAGGAAATTTTTGGTAGATTTTTGTCTTCCAGATTTTGTGTCATCTTGCCTTTGGAAGAGGGAATTTAAAACTGGGTTTAGCTTCAGTTGTACAAAGGCCATGTCCAAATGCTCACCTGGGCAGCCTGATTTAGTTGGAGGTGTCCCTGCTGACTGCAGGGGGGTTGGACAGGATGACCTTTGAGGGTCCCTTCCACCCAATGCAATCTGTGAATCTGTAAAGATCTAGACAGGCCTTTCCACTGGATAACAATCGTTCCCCTGTACTTCTTGTGCAGTTTACCCAGATGGGAGAGTTTGCATCTCTATTCTTCATGCTCCTGGGGATGATCCCATGGGATATGAGAGCAGTGCTGAGCGATGGAGTCCCGTGCAGAGTGTGGAAAAGATCCTCTTGTCTGTTGTTAGCATGCTGGCAGGTAAGGATTGCTGTTCTGTTAACAGTCACTGAGTTTGCTATAGCTGCTCCTTGCTGCTTGGTTTAAGTGGCAGGACAATTAAAGCTGCTCAGCAGCAACCAGAGTTCTTAAAGCCCTAGAATTTATTTATTAATAAACTAGCGCTCTGGAAATAGTTTAAAATTAGTGAATGTCCAACTTTGTGAGCAATTGCAGTGCTTGCCTTCCAGGTCACTAGCAACCCAGCAGGTGATGGTGGTCAGGTGGCTCCAGAGGCTCTGCTGATCCTCTGCTCCTGCACAAAACCAGTGCTCCATCTTTGTATTTGCCATGATGTCAGTTCAGCTTTCACAGAGTCATAGAATGTTAGGGTTTGGAAGAGACCTCTAGAGATCATCCAGTCTAACCCCACTGCCAGAACAGGATCACCTAGGGGAGGTCATACAGGAACGCATACAGGTGGATTTTGGAAGTCTCCAGGGAAGGAGACACCACAACTTCTGTGGGCAGCCTGTTTCATGTCTTAAAGCTATTGATTACAGCCTGTGTTGAATTGGACTTTAGCAGCTGAAAGGTTACCAGGCAGATCTAACCAGACTGGTAAACTGGAGTCCATAAGCCAGCACCCTTCGTTTCAATTTGTGTTATTTGTCAGCCTGGCAATGTTCTCCATTCTGCCATCAGAATCAGAGGAAGGCTTCTTTAGTCGGGGGGTGGGGTGAAAAGCTTTTTGTGTAGCCTTCGTTTGGGCTTTCCCCGAACCCAGCAAGGGCTGTGGATCAGCTCCCTGGAAGATGAATCCTTTTCCACAGAGTGGGCAGAGCCACTGAACTGCCTGGAAAGGGCAGAGCCATGTCCCTTAGAATCAGTTTTGAACAATAGAAGAGTTGACACGATTTAGAGGTTTTAGAAGCAGCAAAGTTCAAAGAGCATGCAACAGATTCTTTTGTGGGACCATTTTCTCTTCAGAATAGTAACCTGCTCTTGAGAAGCTGTACAGACACCAGTACCTGGCTGGGCTTCCTGTGGCCTCCAAAGGACTCAATTTGTGGTGCAGCCTTATCTATACTACTTAGTGTGGGAGTCACTTGATCTCTCTTGTCCTCTGCCTGTGTGTCCTGTTTTCCCCGTGGCTTTTGGAGAGATTAGTCTAAACAATCAGTGGTGAGCTCCTTTCAGGCTGCTGGCTCTGCAGATAGCATAAACCCAAAGCTACAGAGCTAGGTGACCTGCACATGTATTGGTGTCGAAGGGCAGAGCAACAGCATTGTGTCAAGAACGACACAAGCCCAGGTTGTCGACCTTGAGCTGGACTGCTGTGGGTATGGACTAGTGTGTGAAGGAAACTGGGTAGAGCCCATTCTGTCTTAGTGACTTGTGTAATGCCGTGGCAGCCGCCCTGCTTTGTGCTGACTATAAAGCTGATCAACCCATGCTTCAGCTTACCTCTGTCCAAATGAAGTGTGACGGTCACAGAGGCTCGATGTGCTTTGTGAAGTCCTGAAATCCTTGGATGAAAGAGGTTGCAGAAATGAAAGCATTCTATGGGTTCTCTGGTTGTGTTCTGTTGGTTTTTAATAGAACAAGCCACCCCAAAGAGTGACAGAGCCTGTTGGGTGGCCTGCTCGGGAGGGCTTTGTGTCTGTGAAGCCACAGACCCAGACAAAACATTTTGCAGCAAGCAGTGTGCAGCTGAAAAAAACCTTGACAGCACTGGCATTGTGTTGTTCCATGCGAGGCTCAACTGCTTAGAGCATAAACAAAAGAAAATCTTCTCCCTCTGGTACTTGTTTCTTACTTGAACTCCACCTTGCTGTGATGTTCTCTTGTGCCCAGTTAGATCAGAACCATTCAGGAACCCAACGGCTGCCACTGTGTTGTCTTTGCTGGTGTAAGTTATCCACGGTACTGCAGTGTTTCTTTGTGGCCAAGAGGGCCAATGGTATCCAGAGGTATATCCAGAAAAGTGTACCCAGCAGGTCTAGGGAAATTCTCTTCCCCCTCTGCTCTGCCTTGGTGAGACCACACCTGAAATACTGTGTCCACTCCTGGGCTCCCCAGTTGAAGAGAGACAGAGGTCTGCTGGAGGGAGTCCAATGAAGGCTATGAGGATGATGAAGGGACTGGAATATCTCTCCCATGAAGAAAGACTGAGAGACTTGGGGCTGTTCAGTCTGGAGAAGAGAAGGCTGAGAGGGGATCATATGAATGTCTGTAAATATTTGAAGGGTGGGTGTCAAGATGAAGGTGCCAGGCTCTTTTTGGTGGTGCCCCATAATAGGACAAGGAACAATAGGTATGTAGGAGGTTCTACTTAAACATGAAGGGAAGCTTCTTAGCTGTGAGGGTACTGGAGCCCTGGAACAGGCTGCCCAGAGACGTTGTGGAGTCTCCCTCTCTGGTGACTTTCAAAACCCATCTAATAGTGTTCCTGTGTGACCCGCCCTAGGTCAGCCTGCTTTGGCAGGGGGGTTGGACTCCGTGTTCTCTAGAAGTCCTTCCTGCCCCCTACCATGCTATGGTTCTATGTTTCTGTAGCTCCCAGGAGGGGGAAGTATAAAAGACACAGGGAAGTGGCAGTACAGAGGCACTGCTGGGGAAGCCAGAGGATCTCATGCCATTGCCTGCCTGCCCAGCTACATTTCAGTCTTTCTCGTTTCAGAGCCAAATGACGAAAGTGGAGCCAACGTCGATGCCTCCAAGATGTGGCGGGAAGACAGAGAACAGTTCAACAAAATTGCCAAGCAAATTGTGCAGAAGTCACTTGGACTTTAAACTCACAAAGAGACTGAAGTGTTTTGTATTTCTCTCCACCTGAAAATGAGCAGTGCTCATTTGCTGGTACCAAAAAAGGAAAACTATTGGCCTGGTTCTTATCATTCATTATTTATTTACCATCTCCTTTCTTCTGCCACTGCTCCAGAGAAACCTCTAGTTCATTGACTAAATTGTGTGGAAAAGGGATTTAATACTGGGAAAAAGTATGGAGACAATGCTGATTCAAAGGTTGCTTGTTGCTACCTCACTTCATGGTATGGAAAGCTTGAAGACTTGGCAATCTGCAGCCCACCTTCACCTGTTTGCTGTTTGAGAGCAGAGCTGGTTTGGATCACCTACTGAAGAATGATTTGTATGCTTTTATGGTAGCATTGCAGCTGGAGCAGCAGCAGACAGGAAATAATCTTAACAGTTTTATGATGCTCTCTAAGTTAAGGGCAACATTTACAGTCAACTGATTTGAAGAGTATAGTTAGCAAGAGTGGCTGTAAAACAAAGTTCTGGTCAGGATGCATTAGCAGAGAAAGTGATTGTGCAGCCTGTAACTTCAGGGGAAGATCTATGGAGTTGTCAGGGACTGGTGGGGCCCTAGAATGGACTGATGTTGCCATGTAACACCAAGTTTGTGCTAATCAGTGTTTGCTGAGAAGAAAGCCCAAGAGCTGCTTCATTACACCTTAAAGATGCTCACTTGTAAATTTTACATTCAGAGGTGCAAAATGTAAAGATTGGATTCTTAAAACACTCTAGTCAGGCTCACACCATGGGCAAAGTAGGTCATTGACAGCCTGGACATCCAGTGAGAATATGTCTGCTCTGCTGGGCATGTACAATGTCTCCAATCTCCCCTCCTGCTGGCATTTGAGTGTTGAGAGGATTAGGTGCTGCAGGTCTTTGCCATTGCAGCCTAAAATTACCCATTTTTAGGTGAACAAGTGAAGACGAACATGTTGAGTTTTGTGAAATGGACACTTTTTATATACTGACTGCCCTTGGGCATTTAGATTTGAGTCAGAGAAGACATTGACTGTTCTCTAGAGGATGTTTAGAGCCACAGAGTATTATAGCTGGCTGCTGTCATGGAGGATGTGAGTATTGCCAGCTGCAACAATCAGTTTGTAAAACTGCTTAGGGGCCACAGGTGACCTTTGTTCTTTGCAGGTGAGCCTCTTGTGTAGGTCCAAATGTTCTCCAGTTCATTACAAGCAATAACATGCCCATTGAAAGCACATGGAACCAGATTGTGTTGGTAGCTTTAAATGGGCTCCATTTGACAAGGGCTTTTAAAAATTCCTGTGAAAAGCTTGTGGCAAGGAAGGAGTCACATTGTGGAGAGAGCTTTGCAGAGTTGACAGTGTGCATGTGCACTTGTACAGCTCGTCAGTATTTCTGTCCTGGTGTCTGTGCTGCACTTGAACGTGCTGCACATTGCAGTGTGCTGACCTTCTGCATCTCTGAAGAGCTCCTTTTGCTACAACTTGTTGGTTTTACCTACTTGTAGAAGTAATTCTTCTTGCTTTGGTGTTATGGGAAACCTGATGTAGTTTGAGAGCAGGGCTGGTGCATTAGTGTTGTACCTAACTAGTATTGCAAGGCATACAGGAAAATGGAGCACTTGTGTGCAAACTGGGAGTGTTTTATTGAGTTGTAGTAGATGTAGCATTGCTGCTGGGAGTACTGCAGCTGTTCCTGGAGACAATACTGGGGAGCTGTGAGCACCGAATGGCGAAGGACGAATTCAGCAGGCGTGGCAAAAGTGGGCTGGTTTTAAGTGCAGAGTGTTTTATTCCTGTGTGCTCACTCACAATTTTGTGGTGGCATTTAGTCTGTATACTGAAAATAAAGTGATTCTATTTTCTCCTTTCGTAGATGTATTGCAGTGGGTGTTTGTGTGGGTACCCAGCTGACTAAGAGAGTCCAGTTCTGATGTGCTGCAAAGGAGGGGAATGGCTTCTTCTGACATGGGTAAAACACAGAGGAGGCTTCAGACAAGTGGAAGAATTGACACAACCACTTGTGCTTTCCAGCCAAGGGTCTACACTTAGCCCCTCTCTAGGATCAAATTCTAGTGCTTGCATCATCACCCAAAGACACCTCCCCAGCACAGGAAGGGAATCAGGAAAAGAAGGTGAGAATGGATTTAATGAAACAGTCAAACCAACTCCAGTATAAAGTACAAAAAGTTATCCTCAGCCCAGTGAATGTGTGGCAGGCATAATAATTGGGAAACAAGTCCTCAGGAGAAGGAAGAGGAGAAGAAAAGTCAGGAGAAATCCAAGCAGGAGTTTCCCTATCTGTGGCAAACTTCCCCCTTTGTAGGGAGTGTGATGTTTGTGGTCTGGGATACATGTGTAAGCTAACTCAATTCAGCTGCCCTGCCTGACTTGAAACTGCTAACAGTGACACAACTCATGGCAGGCTTATGCCTCTGTCCCAGCCTAAACCATGACAAAGTGGCTTGTCTTGAATGATGTCAATGGCCTGATAACTGAAACAAAACTCTAGAAGTCTGACAGCCAGCAGATCCCATTCAGTTACATTCTTACAGAGGTCTTGTTATAATCCATGTGTCTGGCCTAGGAAGGTCTTGTTATGGCAACAGGTGAGTCATACCATTCAAAACCTGATACTGGCTCTTAGGTTTGAGAAGGATGCTTAGATGTGCAGTTCCTACTGAGAATTTCCATAGTCCCCAAATGCCTTTCTTAGAAAGAAAGGTTTGGGGTTTTTTTTTGTTTTTTTTAAGTGGCATGCAAGCAGGCTTCTTTCCAGCTTCTCCTTTTTTCTTCTCTGGTTGGAGCTGTACTACAAGTGGAAGGTGGTGTGCTCTCTTGGAGTCGAAATGGTGAGAACTCTGCAAGATCCTTGCTGTCCTCCTGATGGTGCTTTGTGTTGCATGTGTCTTACTCCTATGAGAACCAGAAGAAATACCCACCCTGTCAGCACAGACACAAAGTGTCTGTCTTCATCCCCAGCCGTGCTGTTGGTACTGGGATTGGCTTGGATGTGGGATCAGCACAGCTTTTAGGATGTCACTTCAGAAAGGGACTAAGAGCAGCAGCCTCTTCTGCCCCATGGCTGGGCAGTGGGCAGGTCATGGAGGTATGAGCATGGGAGGTCCCTGTGCTGCCTAGACAAGAAGTGGCACTGGATTCCAGCCCCATGTGGCTTCTCAAATTTACCTGGCCCAGTGGAAGGACTCTGTCTCTTTGCCCTTCAGAAAGTTCAGGGGCCGGGAGGAGTGTGAGGTGACGGATGCTGAGGGTCTTGCTACCTGCAGGTGGAATCGTTTGGAAATGGGAAGTGAAAGGTGCAGGAATCTGGAGAATTCCTCTGGCATTTGAGGGTCCGGTTGGAATGAGCTGCCCTCCCCACATGCTGTTGAAACAGTAAGGTGGCTGAGGCCCTGCACCAGCTCCTAGTGCTGCTTTGTGTGCAGCCAGGTCCCACCCAATGCCACAGAATCAGAGGATGGTGAGAGTTGGAAGGGACCTCTGGAGATCATCCAGTCCAATGCCACTGCTAGAGCAGGTTGCACAGGATAACAGTGCCCATCTGGGTTTGTAATCTCTCCAGAGGAGGAGACACCACAACCTTTCTGGGCAGCCTGCTCCAGGGCTGCAGCACCCTCACAGAAAAGAAGGTTTTCCTTAAGTTCAAGCGAAACCTGGGTTCCAGTTTGTGGCCTTTGCCCCTTGTCCTATCACTACCTATCACCTATCCTACCACTGAGAAGAGCCCAGTCCTCTTGCTTTAGCTGCTGCACAGCATTGAGAAGATTCCTTCTCAGCCTCCTCCAAGCTAAATAGCCCCACCTCTCCTGAGAGAGATTCCAGTCTGCTAAGCATCTTCGTGGCCCTCCACTGGACTCTCTCCAGCAATTCCCTGTCTCTCCTGGACTGGGGAGCCCGGAGCTGGACACAAGACTCCAGATACTGGTCCCATGCACCAAAGGCACTGCCAGGGTGACACGAGCTATGCAAGGCTCCCTTGTGCTGCACAGGGATGAAGCCCAGCGTTGGAGAGGGAATTACCAGAGCCACTTGATGCTTGGAGGTCCTGCACAGCATGCTTGGTGGCCTAGCAGTGCCAAGCAGCACAGGCTGGCTGGGCATCAGTGCTTTCCCCATGACTCCTGCCCACCCCAGTCCTGATCTCTGCAGTCCTGCCTCAGCCACCAGCTCCTCTGCTGCTGCAGATGGTATCAATGTCAAAGGCAGAGCAGACAGATGGCTTTGGAAAGCAGCTCCTGCCCCCTAACCCTAAGATGTGACTTAGCAGCCGTTAGAGTGTATATTGATGTATAATTAACAGTAATGATGGGGGGTGGGGGTTACTAGAGGACAGCTGCTGGTGTGAGCAGCTTAACATGAGCTCCCAGGGAGCTGTTTGCAAGTGATGCTGTCCCATCATATGTAACTCCTGGAGGGTGTGTGGGGGGACCAAGCCAAGTCCTGAACTGAGTCCGCATCATGCACAGGGCAGCAGTCAGCCCCCCCTCGCCAAGGCAGGGCTCTCTGGGCCCACTTTGCTGCATTTAATTGAGAGATGCAGGCAGGGGGCAGGCGTGTGTGGCCTAGGGAGAGGCTGTGGCTCTGCACTGCTGTCCCAGTTCTGAGAGGAACCAGGTCACCCTGGCCAGAGGGGCTGCCAGGGTGGCTGGGAGAGTGGGTGCCCTGGAGCAGGGCTGAGGGGGCTGTGCAGCAAGGTGAGCACACCCCCTGCATCGTCCCTCTCTGTGGGCCGCAGGGTGATGCAGGAGGTGGGTTCAAAGCAGTAGAGATGCAGGATGCAGCATGCCAAGGGGGTGGGGGGCACCCACACACTTGGATGCTGGGTTCTGTGTGAGGAGGAGGTGGCTTCACACCCACAGCTGGGTCAGCAGCTTTGCTCCAGAAGAGTTTGGCAAATTGAACCAAAATTGGAGGTGGCATAGCAGTGTCAGGGGAACTGGGGTTTCTCTGCTGAGTCTGTCTGGAGCAGGTTCCTCTCCTGGTGTGCTGCTTCACCAGGATCCCTCATAGGGCTACGAGGACAATGAAGGGACTGAAACATCTGTCTGGTAAGGAAAGGCTGAGAGACCTCATTTAATCTGGAGAAGAGAAGGCTGAGATGGGATCTTGTTAATGTTTATAAATATCTGATGGGCGAGTGTCAAAATGAAGGGGCCAGGCTCTTTTTAGTGGTGGCCTATGATAGGATAAGGAGCAAGAGATCTAAACTGGGACACAGGAACTTCCACCTCAACAAGAGAAAAAGCTTCTTTGCTGTGAGAGTGCTGCAGCCCTGGAGCAAGCTGCCCAGAGAAGTGGTGGAGGCTCCCCAAATGCATTCCCGTGTGACCTGCCCCAGCAGACCCTGCTTTGGCAGGGCAGTTGGACTCTATGATCGCTAGAGGTCCTTTCCACCCCCTACCTGGTTCTCATCCCTCTGCAAAGTGCAATGAGGAGCAGCTTCGAGGTGGTTTCTGAATGCTTGAACTTCAAAGACAGCCATTGCTGGGTGCTGAAGCGCTGGGCTGGGAGAGGACAGATAGTCGTTAGAAATCTGCTCAGGGGGCAATCAAGGGGATGCTGGTTCTGCTTGGGCATGGTCTTGTTGTGTGACCTCCTGCTACCCAGTGTAGGGCCCCACTGCCAGCCAAGGCTGCTCACCTGGCCGTGTGGACTGCTCAAGACTGGTGAAGGGGCAGGTTGCTTGGGACAGCTTACTTCAGTCTTTCCCTTCCCCACGACTTCAGGCAGTGGGTTGGGATCGCCCTTCCCTGCATGGGAAGTGGGTGGTGGGAAGATGGATGTCCATATCTGAGTGTCTGGATGTCCATTTCTGGTGCTGGGTGCCAGGGGAGAGCTGGCTGGGACCAGAGGTGTGGTGCTCAGGATAGCTCTGCTGGCTGCCTCTCTCTGCTAGTGGGAGCCAAGCTCTGGTGGCTGGGTGGCAGCCGCCCGGGGTTGGGAGCCGTGTCCCTGCCGGCGTCTGCACAGCTCTGAGCACAGCGGGGCTGCGGGCAGAGCGGCTGGGCAGCAGCGCGGCATCGGAGGAACTGGCCTGAAGAAAGTCTTGTAAAACAATAGCAATTGTTCTCTCTCTTTGTTCTCTTCCCTCCCCGGACCTCGTAGGAGATGGAGCCGCACATGGAGCCACGCTTGGCTGCTGGCGAGTGGGCAGAGCGAGCATGGCTGCCTGTGCTCCTGCCTTGGCACCCGGGCAGCCTGCCTCATGTGCTGTCCACTCTCCTGCCTGGCCCCCTCCCAGTCCCACCAGTTCTTCGGAGCCTGAATCATGGCTAAGATAATACTAATAATAAAAGCTCTATGCTGTCACACAGGGCGAGCATTAACCCTGTGATTTTCTCTGCCGTGGGGCAGGAGGATTTCCCATGGCTGCAGAGCAAAGCAATGCCACAGCTGCTGCTCTTCACAGCCAGGCACTTGGCCTGTCCGTGCCCCAGGAGGGCCTGGCACCAGCCCTGAGTGCAGGCAGCTGGGGGAGGTCTGGCTTCCAGAGGAGCTTTCGATGCCCACACCTTTTCCTGCTGCTCTGAGTGGTCTGAGGTGGGCTTCAGCTGGGAGAGAAGAGCTGGTTGGGCTGTAAGTGGGGAGCCATGGGGTTGTTTCTGCAACTGACATTGCAATTGCAGCTGTTTTTTTTATCCTTGATGTGCCCTGACATGTGGGGGCAGGTCCCTGGGCTTCCCTGCTGTGGCTTTTCCTACAGTTTACCAACATCCGCCTGCTGCGAGCTGGAGCTTGTGGTCACTGCCCAGATCAAAAGGCTCCAAGGCAAAGGCTGAGAGTTTCCTGTAGAACTGCCAAGGGAGATTCCTCTCTGCATGAGGAGTGGCTGTGCCAGTCCCAGAGTCAGCCCTGAGGCTCAGGTGTTCCTGCTGACAGAGATGTGGCACTTGGCGTGGGATATGCTCAGCCAAGCTCACACTTCCCCACATGGAGCCCTCAGGGTTGCATATTCAGCCTGGGGAACTGCTGCTTGGACATATGCAGAACTCTCCCCTTTCTCCTCTCTCTGCTTGCTCCAGTCTTCAGGAAGGTGACATCACTGCAGAAGCATGGAGCTGGGAGCAGGTTGGGGTGGACACAAGGTGTCTGAGGGCTTTTCAGATGGAATAGAGAGTCCAGGTGGAGCTCCTGGGTCTCCTGCACCGCTGTCAAGTGGCATAGTGACATAGTAGCCCCTCTGCCACCCTTTTACCTCCTTGTAGGCAGGCACAAGATCTACAGAAAATGCTCAAGGCTGCTTGGGTTTGATGTCCCCCATCCGTGTGGAGCCAGCTCACTGGGAAGAGGTAATAGCAGAGAAAGGCTGGGGGAGGGTCTGCAGCTGCAGGAAGGGATCTCAGTTTCTTGCAAGATGTTCAGGCACACTTTGGGGGACAGGCAACCCCAAGGGACTGACAATGGGAAAGGCCTGTTTGTCACATGCAGGGGTGAAGCAAGGAGAGATGGAGCTGCTGGGTGCTGCCTTGCCCCATCCTGGGCAGCTCCCACGCAGAAGCATGGTCTTAAAGCCAGTCTTTTTTGTTCATACTGGTGAAAGTTAAGAGACTGCTGTTTGGAGCTCTTTCAAAGCCTGCCAGCTCATCTGCCATGTGTCCTCCAAATGCAGCTCAGCTCACTCCCAGCTGCCTGCTTGCTGCCCATGGTCAAAGCTGGGGCAGCCCTGCTGGGACCTTGGGGCTGACAACACTGGTGGTGCCTGTGGATGTGTGGGCATGGAGACCTCTGGGATGTAAGTGATATTGGTAGGTTGCCACCATACAGCAGGGATTGCTCTTGAAGGTAGCTCCATGCCTAGGAAGCTGGCAGCAGGGCTTGGAACGTTGGAGATGGCTATGTGCTTTTTTTTTTTTTTTTTCCTTTTTTCCTGTGTCTTTCCTGAAAATGGTGGTTTTTGCAATCCTGAGTCCTTCAGCAAAACTTTTCTTGGTGGAACCTTTCCAAAACTTCTGGGAATTAAGTTTTTGAAAGGCAATAGGGTTAAAGTAATTCACACTTCTTGTGTGATGCTGAGTGGTTTCCTAGTGCAGAGATTTCTTGAGGGAACTTCTGTTCATGTTGATAGGTCAGGGTCAGGGAGCTGAAGTAGCTCCGGGAAACACAATGAAGGATTTCAGCCTAGAAGAAAGGTGGGGAAGGAGGAATCTCAGAAACTGATGGGGTTGGAGACTGTGTCGGTCTCTATCCTGCCATCTTGGGGAAGGTCATGCTCTCAGTGTCCAACCCAAACTGTGATCTGAAGTGTGAGTCTGAGAACAGTTTCCCTCTATTCCCTCTCTAACCACCCCTGAAGAGCTGAGCCTTCCCCTGCTGCTCAAACAGGTGAGACTGGCTCCATGTGCTCACTGGTCACCTCCAACTCCATCGGCGTGGATATGTCTGTAACCACACCTGCGTGGTGGCCATCTGGGCTTGGCTGGCTGCCCTGGTCCTGCCAGCACAGGTAGGAGGACAGATACAAATGCTGCCCACTGCCAGCTGAAGCAGAGGCTGGGGACACCCATGAGATCGTCTCTCAAAGTGTGGGGAAGAGGACAGAACAGTGCTGCACACTGCCAGCTGGAGCCCAGACCGGGGACACCCATGAGATGGTCCCTCAAAGAGTGGCCATGGCCAGTGTGCTACAGTTCGAGTGTGAAAGCTGCTGCATGTGTCAGGAATAAAGACTGTAATGAATGGGGAATAACAAGCCCTGAAACATGACTTTGTGCCTGCAAGTAAGGAATGAGTTACAGTCTTGGAAGATCTGGACCATTACCCTGCATGTAGGGTCCAGCCTGTCCCTGGCCTTAATTAGATACCCCCCTCGCACTGTCCTCTGCATGGAAGCTCTGCTTGAAATGTATTGTCTGCAGATGGGTTTCTCAACCTTTTCTAACCCAGCAATGTCCAAACCCTTTTGATGGGAATCCAAGGATCATTTTGTTCGCAGCTGCCACATGGTTTTATTTACAACTCATGTGAATTAGGCAACCATCTTGCTGTTTGTCTCTTTATTTCATCCTCTTGTACACACAGGAATGCGCGTGTGTGCCGAAGAGCAGCTCTGCAGACTGCTTCCTACTGTCACTGGGACATGGAGCAGGTCCTGGGCCCAGTCTGACAAGGAGCAGTGATGGCCCCGTTAGTATTGCACATCGCAGCTCAGTTTCCCAGTTAGGTCATCCTGGGGAGGGAAAGAAGTGCCGGGCTCTGCTCAAGCCACTCCACCACCTTTGGCCACACCAAAG
Source organism: Eubucco bourcierii (assembly GCA_013396675.1). NCBI lineage: Eukaryota > Metazoa > Chordata > Aves > Piciformes > Ramphastidae > Eubucco > Eubucco bourcierii. The sequence goes on from VWZE01012809.1 coordinate 15,901, forward strand.
TCCCTAGCTAAAGGATGGAGAAAACCCCTGAGGGCCATCAGTGTCCCTGTCCTCACCAGGAGACTGTTTATTAACAACATGTGGCTGAAAAGCATCCTGAGCCCACATTTCTGGGGTGAGCACCACTGGGCATGTCCTCCATGCTCATACGTGGGAGCTTCAGTTCATTCACTCACCACCTTCCTGAAAGTGTCATGGTCCCCCTGTTTCTGGAATAGACACAGATTCATAGACTGCATTGGATTGGAAGGCACCCTGGAAGGTCATTTTGTCCAGCTCCCCTGCAGTTAGCAGGGACTCCTCCCACTAGACCAGGCTGCCCAGGGCCATGTCAAGTCTGATCCCGAATGTCTTCAGGAACAGGGCCTCAACAACATCCCTGGGCAACGACACCTGTGGCTGTGCCTGTTGCTCCGGAGATGTCCCCACCCACTGGCTTTTTGGCTGAGGAAGTACTCAGAGGAGCCTGCATCCCCTTTTGAAAGGGCAGCTGCCCTGGCGTCCCCAGTAGGACTTTTCCTTCCTCCTCGGAAGGCGTCGCAAGGACTGTGCGGGCACTTGCCCAGACTGGGATGGACTTGGCAGGAGCCTTGCCAAAATCCAGCCGCTTCTGCGAGCCCCCCACTTGGGGCAGCACTTCCAGAGCTTCCAGTGCCACACTTAATGTGACCCATATGTGCAGCCCTGGGACATGTGGCAGTTCTGATCCTCATCTTTGTCTCCTGCCAGGAGGCAGTGCCCTGCCAGCAGCTGCCCCGTGCCAGCCACTCTTCTGACAAGCACACGGGCTGGGATGCCCAGACCCTGTTCCTGCTACTGGGTATGGCATGGGGCCTAACAGGACAACGGCTGCTCCCAGCCCGGTGCTGGTAAGCATCCCTGAGGCCATGGGAGCAGCAGAAGGGTCCTGCCTGTTATGATGGGATGGTTTGCAACTCCCAAACCCCTTGCAGTCACCACTGGTGGCAGCTGTTCAGGACCTCTGGGTTTGGGCAATGACCATGTGCCAATGCGCAGGGGTGAGGAGGAACAAAGATCCAGCCACGCCATGTCACTGTGGCTCTGCTTAAGCTCTGATTAAATGTGATCCCCACAGTGCCCTAATTTTGGGGAGGAGAAGCTTAGTGAGGAAGAGGAGCCCTACACAGGTGCAGAGCACCCTGCTAGGTGCAGAGCATCTCCAGACACATGCACAGCCAACTTCCAGGCTTCAGACAGAGGCACTGATGCTGTTCGGGTGGCTCTGGGCTCTGGCAGCAGCCTCTCTCAGAATTTCATAGAATCCCAGCCAGGTGGGGGTTGGAAGTGACCTCTGAAGATCAACAAGTCCAACCTCTCTGCTAGAACAGGATCACCCAGAGAAAATCATAGAATCATAGAATGGTAAGGTTGGAAGTGACCTCAAGGATCATTTAGTTCCATCCCCCTGCCATAGGCAGGGACACCTTCCACTAGTACAGGTTACTCAAGGCCTCATCCAGTCTGGCCTTGAACACATCCAGGGAGGGAGCATCCACGACCTCCCTGGGCAACCTGTTCCAGTGCCTCACCACCCTCACTGTAAAGAACTTCCTCCTAACATCCAGTCTAAATCTCCCCTCTGCCAGTTTAAAACCATTGCCCCTTGTCCTGTCGTTGCAGGACCTTGTAAATAATCCTTCCCCAACATGGATTTGGCTGCCCAAATCACACAGGAACACATCCATGTGGGCTTGGAATATCTCCATAGAAGGAGACTCCACAATCTGGGCAGCCTGCTCCAGGGTTCTACCACCCTTGAAGGGGGAGAATTTTTTCCTTGCATTTACATGGAACCTCCTGTGTTCTAGTTTGTGTCCATTGCCCTTTGCCCTGTCACTGGACACCACTGAGAAGAGCCTGGCTCTGTCTTCCTGACACTCACCCTTTAGATATTGCTCAGCATTCAGAAGATCCCTCTCAGTCTGCTCTTCTCCAGGCTAAACATCTTCAGGTCTTTTCAGTCTCTCCTCCTATGTCAGAGGAATTTGAGGCTGAGGTGCAGGGTGCTCCACTTCAGCACATGCTCACACCCCATTCACAGTCGATACTCTTGTGGTCCCAGTTTTGGGCTGGTGAGGGGTGCAGACAGACCAGCACCAAGGCACATCCATGGTTATTTCCTGACAAACCCCTGGGCTTGTGGCACAGTTTGTTGGCATTCTGTCCAAGCCAGCTGCTTTCTATTCTAGCGCTCGTCTTGCAGGAAAGCTTTGGGGACCAGGAGGGGGGAGGGTGGGAACCCATTTCAATTGTTTGGGGACTGGAAGTTACTCATTTTGTGGCTGGAGAAACTCAGTGGAGCTTGCTGCACGCAGGCTTTTCTCACTGCTGTATGTCCTGCTTGAGCAGTGGAACCCCAAGGGTTCTGAATCCAGTGCTCAGCATGCTGCTGCCATCCTCACGCCAGGGCTGGCTCTGGTGGCCAGTCTTTGGGCTGGAGCCTTGCCTGAGGCACGGGTTGTGCATCACCTCCCCGAGGCTGTTTTGGGAGAGAAATATGCACCTTGTGGAATCTGGCGATTTTTTAGGCAGGGGAGGGACGACAGAGGGGAGAGAGGAGCTGTCTCCAGTACAGGCTAGGATTTTGCTGTCAAAAGGCAAGGGCTGTTAAGGGCAGGAAGGTTCCCACCTTGGTCTCTCCAAGCAGGAGTGAATCTCCCACCTGCTCTCATATGACCCTGCGAAAATGAATCACCAAAAATGAACGGATGCAAAGGGGGGGGAATGAAAAGAAACAAAAATTTAAAAGACAAAATTAAATTAAAAAATCCCTCCCCAGAGCCGCCTTCCAGAGGGTTGGGCAAAAGATAAAAGCTTTCCAAGGAGCCAGGACTCCTCCTCTCTCACCACGAACTTCTCATTTAAATGTCTGTGCGCAGGCTGCAAGCGCCACAAGCCTCCGTGGCCGCCCCAGGGGAGCCCCTGGCAGCATCCTCCCACCACCGCTGCCGTGTCCCCAGGGATGATGCCCACGCGAGAGGCCAGCCGAGCTTAGCGCCCCAGAAGCAAGGAGGAAGCAACCTGGCATGGCGTGTCCCTAGGAGGTGGTCCCACGGCAGACTATGTGACAGTCCCCGTGGGGCTGAGCCCAGCGGTGCCTCCCTGGGAGCGGATGTCAGGGCTCGTCCCAGTGGATGGAGCCCCTGAGGCCAGCCCCCTGATGTCGGCTTCACTGCTGCTCAGGGTCATCCTCCTCCACTGGGCCACTGGCAGGGGCTTCATCCAGGGGGGCAGGACATGGCAGCACTGCACAGGTAGGAGTGAAGGCTGGCGGGTGGGTTCACTGGGAGGGAGGCTGTGCTGGGAGACTGGCGGGAGCTGTGTGCTCCCATGCAAGGGATGTTCTCTGTGCTACCAGGGCAGACCCTAGAAAGTGTGTTTCATTCTGGGGGCAGGTGGCTGCCGTGGGGAACCCCAGCTGGGGCAGCCTCTCAATGGCAGTCCGCCGTCGGGATTTTGGTGCCTGATGCTAACGAAGCTCAGCCTCAGGGTGACAGCAGGGTGTGATGCCTCAGGTGCTGCAACTGCGAGCATCCCTCCTGCACCCATGGGCAGTAAGCAGTGGGCTCATTCCTATCTCTGTAGCCCCTCAGTATCGTAGAGTTTAGCATTGTAGAGCTCCCCACATAATGGGGAGCACCCAGCCCTTCTTGGTTTGGTGGAGAGAGCTAATGTGCCTGTCCCTGTGACACAAGTGTTGTCCCAAGACCTGCTGGCCCTGGGGACCAACATCTAGGGAAAGGAAGGGTTGGAAGGAGAAATAGAGGAGAGCTACGAATTGTCCCTGCAAAATCCCTCCTACCCTGGACTCTGCAGAGCTCCCTGCAGTCTATCAGAACCAACCTGTGCCCTCTGGCAGCAAAACTCCCGGGAAAGTTTCTGCTTCTCTGCCCCCAGCCAAGGATCTGGCAGCTCCAATGGCATTTTCCACAGGGAAGTGCAAAAAGCAGCCCCAGACAAAAAGGAGCCCTGTCCCCTGGTTCCACCTTCCCACTCCCATGCCCATGCTTGTGCAGTCCCTGTGCAGGCGGTGAACATTCAGCCCAGGGGGCTGCTTGGGCCCAGGCTTTGGGTGCTTGGGGCTTGTCCCTTTGATGGCACTTCCATTTATACTTAATTGCAGCCCAGCTGCTCGTGAGAAGGAAAAGCTGGGAGAGATCAGAGAGCTTCAGCCTGCCACCTCCTCCCCCAGGTGCTTGGGTCTCTCTGGGGATGTCATCACTGTCCCCAAGCAGCATCAGCTGGAGGACTCGTGGGGGCTCCAGCCTCACCACATTTAACCTTCCCTGTGTCCTTGTTGCTGGTGTCTAGCACTAGCTCCTGGCCACCTCTCCTAACAGGAAGCTGCTAGCCACCTGCACTGCCCAAACTGGGCTGAAAGAGCTCAGCTGCTCTCCTGGCCGTTAACCGCCGGCTCTGCTTTGATTGTCAGCAGCCGCTGGTGTGGGAGGCAGACTGGGACGTGCGTTTTTGGGTTTAGGGATCTAGGATCTTTAGGGTTTTAAGAGTTGGTCTCATCCCAGTTCACAGTGACCTGTCCCACCTGAGCTGTCCCCTGGCTCAGCTCAGCCACCCCTGGGGCATTCGGGCTGAATTCAGCTTGTGCCTTTTGCTGAGAAAAACAGGAACCGATCATTCCCCAGGTGGTTTATTTCTGAAATAAGTAACTTCAGTTAAAACTCCCGCACCCAAGCGTTGCTTTAGGAGCAGCTGAAACCAGCAGAGGGGCAAGCAGGGCTGACAGAAAGGTGGCAGGATGGGAAGGACCTCCCTGGTCTCCCGGCTTCAGGGTGGAAGGAGCCACAAGAGCAGATTCCTCCTTGCCCTGCCCGTCTGGATTTGAGGTAACCAGGGGTGCCCGAGGGGAAACGTTTCTCCTCTCTAGCCGGTTTGGATTCAGCAACATGCCAGCTCCCTCCCTTCTGGCTCCCCGCTGTGCCCGAGCAGCAGAGATTTATTAGTGCAAATGGCAGCTCAAAGCCTGACTTCGCTTGGGGCGGAGACAGAGGCAGGCGTTTTTCTGTCCGGCCAAGTGCTACTTCGTCCTCTCGGGCATCACCACTGAGTCTCTGCTGCGCACACAGACCCGCCAGAGAGGCGTTCAGCAACAAAAACCGCCCGGGTGCCAGGGCTGGAGAAAGACCCACGGCGGGCATAGCCCTACCCAGAGTTGTGGGCACAGCACTTGCCGAGGCATCGGACAGGCGGCAACCCCGGCACTGCTACTCGGGGATGGTTTTGCAGTGCCAAGCGCAGTACTGCTCTTCACCTGGGCGGTGCCCTGGGGTTAGGCACATTGTTTTCTCCTCAGAGGAAAAAAATATTATTTACTGAGCAGCTTCAGTGCCAGCCAGCGGAGAACCCGCGTGTGTGCAACTAGGGCTGGGGCGAGGGAACCCGGATCAGGGCCGAAATGGGGAGCACCGTGCCCCACCACTTTGGGACGCCGACCGGCAAGCAAGCCTGCAGGCACTGGACCCCTACCTGCTCTCCTGGCTCTGTTTGCGATTGCTAGTACTGGTGGGTTTTCTGAGGAAGCTAGTGACAGTCTGAGGCTGCCCTGCTAGGAGATCCTGGCCCCTCAGGCCCATGGTCAGCATTCACAGCTGCTGCAGTGGGAGCATTCCTGCAGATGAGTCTTGGTGTTCCGTCTGTGGGGACAGAGAAGTCAGCCTTGGAGGCTGGAGGACAACCCCTGCTCTGTGTCCCCAAAGCAGGGGCTCGGTGCAAGGACAGCAAGCTAGCAGAGCTCGCTGCCTCTGTGGAGTGCTCCAGCCGGTGCTGCAGCTGGGCTGGCTACCTTGAGCAAGCTACGGAACAGAGCAGCAGCACAGAGGACCTCATCCCACGGTGGGACAGGGTGGAATGGCTGCCACCACTGTGACACATTCCACTCTCTTTTGGCACAGATCTGCGCCCGCTGGACATCCTGTCGGAGGTGGTCCCTGCTGGCGGGCTGGCCCGCACCATGAGGGTCTTCCAGGTGCAAGGGATGCGTGGTTTCCAGCTCAACGCCTCCCAGCCCCGCGCCCTGGGCTTCCCTGCCTCCCGGCTCTTCATCCACTGTGACCGCTTCCCCGAGGAGTTCTCCATCATCGTCACGCTGAGGGTCCCCAGAGCCCCCACCAAGGTAAGCGCAGCTGGCTGGGCATGGGGCCAGCACTGCCCAGCCCCGCAGCTTGCCGCAGGTGAATCTGAGCCCGCGCCCTCCCGCAGAGGAACGAGTACCTCTTGACGCTGATGGCAGAGGAGAGCTCCAGCGTGCTGCTGGGGCTGCGCTATGCCCCCGGCAAGCTCCACTTCCTCTTCTGGAGCCAGGAGCACAACGGTGTCTGGCAAAACCGTGTCACCTTCCCCAACGTCTCCCTCTCTGACAACCGGTGGCACACGCTCATCCTGGCCGTCTCTGGCCAGTCCTTCTCCCTGACAGTGGACTGCAGCATCCCCAAGGACATGTAGGTTGTGGGCAGTGGGCTCAGGAGGGCTGGCAGGGTGATGTTCCTCCACCAGCATCTCCTCCATCCAGCAGCAGACACCATGAAATTGTGCCTTGCCTCTTCTTTGCCCGTCTGCAGTGTGGTGGAGACTCCATTTCCATCCTCTTTGTCAGTGAAGAGAGCCAGCTTCTACCTGGGCAGCAGGAGGAGAAGGAAAGGAGTGTTCACGGTAGGTGTGGGCTGCCTGGGGGTGCTCATGGCTAGCTCTGCAGCAAACTGCAGCCCCCTCTCAGCCCCTTCACTGTCAGGGCTTGGACCACAGTGCAGGCAGCAGAGGTGCTCACAGTCCACACTGCTGGACTTGATCTCCGTTTGGCTGTGGACATGCAGGGGACTGGTGACTAGCACAGGAGCAAACATGGCTTTTAGAGGACATTTGTAGTAGAGTGGTGGCAGAAAGACAGCTGATGGCACAGTCTCATTGACCTAAAGTTAGGGCAGTGCCTATGCCTGACCAGCAGCGAAAAATGGAGCCTGTGAAAGCCATCTGCAGCTAACCAGCCTCTTGCCAGTGCTCTTGCACCAGCTGTTACATTGCCTGGGGTGGAGATTTCAGTAGGCTGGGCACATAATGAGGATGTTATAAATGTTCATAAGTCCTGTGGAGGCTTCCATGGCCCCAGAGGGAGGGAAACAAGCAAGTGTTGGGAGGGGAAATTCAGGCCATAAATCATCTGCAGTTTTCAATTCTTGGTCTTGCTGGACTTGCTCTTTATCCTGCTGTTCCCTCTTTCCCAGGGCTTGCTAAGACAGCTTGTTTTGCTGCCAGGAGCTGATGCCACCTCTCAGATATGCACCACCATGAACTTTAAAGTAGAGATGCTCTCTGTCCCCACTGTCCTCCAGGGTCTTCCTGAAAAGCCACCAAGCAACGAGGTGCTAAAATACCCTTACGGTCAGTAACTGCTCATGGCACTGCCTCTGCTGGCTACCTTCTGCTTTTGTTGAGGAAGCCTCTCAGTGTGGGGCTGGGCACAGAAGCAGAGGGGAAGAGGGTGTCCCCAGCACCCTGCTTCTTAACATGAGTATGGTGTAGGATCCCTGTCCAAAATGCTCCTGGAGAGCAGGAGTGCCCCTGCCTGGGAGCCTTGGCAGTGCTGGGCTCATGCCAGTATCCCCACAGATGCCATCCTCCAGGGTTCTGTCAGCTGATGGCTTCCCAGTTTGGTGCCAGGATGCCATTTCCCTGATTTCCTGGTGCCCATCATCAGTATGGGGCAAGGACATCCAACTCTCCTCTTTCTGCATGGGGATTAGTCTTGTTGCTCCTCTCTTTTGTGTACTAAGAGGCACCTGCCTTGCTCCCAGAGACTGACATGAAGGTGACCCTGGGGTCCAGACCACCCTGCACCAAGCAGGAGAAGGCCCAGTTCTGGTTCAACGCCTCCCAGCGAGGGCTGTTCCTCTGCAATGGCAGCACCTGGATTTCCATGCTGGAAGGTACTGGTGTGCAATGTGCTCTCCAGGAGGGAGGGAGGCCCCCCCCCCCATCACTCACACAGTGCCAATGTTTTTCATACTGCTTGCCTATGCTGCCCATCCCTTCTGGGACTTCTTTGGTCAGAAATGAGCTTCTGGTCCATCTGAGAAGGACAGCTCAACTCACTGAGAACCTGGGGTGCCAGGCTGCTCCCTGCCCTGGGGTCCCAAAGACACATGTGCTCTTTGTTCTGAAGCACTTGTAGAGTGGAGAAGTAGCAGAAAGACTCCTCAGCTGCTGGAAATACTAGAGGGAGAAATGGGTGGGTGGCAGAGGTGAATACCTGTGCCACCCCCATTCTGATGGCCTTTGTGCAGGAAAGTTGAGCACCACTGGAGCAACAAGGTGGCAAAGCAGCCAGAGCCTGGAGGGGTGGGTGTTATTCACTAAGGAAATTACTTTCTCCCTCTGGCACTCTCCTGCTCACTCCAAGCAGTCTGCTCAGGATCTCTGGAGAAGGTACTGAGGAAGGGGCATGCTTACAACCAAGCTGTTCCTCCACCTCCTCCTGAGGTTTTCTTTAAGCTGGTGCCCATGTGGTGAGATAGAATGAGTTGTTTGCAACCCACAGAAGCTAGTGGTGGCTGGAGTCCCCCATCCCTCCCTGCTTCTGGAATTCACAGAATCATAGAATGGTTTAGGTTGGAAGTGACCTCAAAAATCATCTAGTTTCAACTCCCTGCCATAGGCAGGGACACCTCTCACTAGAAGGTCACTCAAGGGCTCATCCAACATGACCTTAAACACCTCCAGACAGGGAGCAGCCACAATCTCCCTAGGCAACCCGTTCCAGTGCCTCATCATCCTCACTGTAATGAACTTCTTCCTAACATCCAGTTTAAATCTCCCCTCTGCCGATTAAACCCACTACTCCTCATTCTGTCATTGCAAGACCTTGTCAATAATCCCTCCCCAGCCTTCCTGTAGGCCTCCTTCAGATACTGGAAGGCTACTACGAGGTCTCCTCGAAGCCTTCTCTCCAGGCTAAAGAGTCCCAACTCTTGTAGCCTGTCCTCATAGGAGAGCTGCTTCAGCCCTCTGAGCATCTTCGTGGCCCTCCTCTGGACTTGCTCCAACAGTTTGAATGCCCTTCTCATGTTGGGGGCCCCAGAATTGTACACAGTACTCCAGGTGGGGTTTCATCAGGATTGACACTGTGTCCTTGTTTTCCCAAAGAGATCTCATGTTGGGATCTTGCTGACCTGCAGCCTTGGTGCCACAAACACTGTAGCCTTTTCTGTAGCCCTTCTCCTGCCATTTACTGTCGGGACCACTCGGCTTTCTGTTCTAATTGCTGGCATTCGAGCTAAGTCTTATTCAGCTTCTTCCAGAGCTCATGTTGACTCCAGTCAGAGAAAACTTCTGGTGCAGGGCTGCTGCAGGTAGGTTAACTCAGCTTGTCTCAGCAGCCCAGGACCTTTCTACTGTATGTCTTTTCCTCTCCTCCCTGTTGTCTTTAGGATAAATATCTCAAGCCACTTTGTAATAAGCGATCAACATCCATGGTGCCATTCTTGCTCGCCCAGAGGAGAACACCTGGTAGAGCACTTTGCAGTGCAGCCCTCCACCAGGGAGCAGGCAGGGGTGGATGTGAGTGGTGTACTACCCAAGGAGATGGAGCCAGGCCTTTCACCATCCCCTCAGGTTTCAGCCCTTCACCACCAGTGACACCAGCAGCTGCATTTCCCCACCCTGTAGAGCTCCATACAGCAGCAAGGCTGCTGAGCTGGCTCTTCTATGGCTCTCCAGGCAAGGTCATCTGGTTTTGACCTCAACTTTTTTTTTTTTTTTTTTTTTTTTTTTTTTT
>VWZE01012809.1:25711-64367 GCA_013396675.1 Eubucco bourcierii
AATGATCTCCTAGTCAAACAAAGGCTGGACTACGTGGAGGAGTACCAGAACCTGGTGACCAACTCTGAGACAATGGGTGTTGAGGTCTTCACCATCCCAAAGGTGGGACTGTTTGCAGCCACTGCCAACCGATACACTCTGCCTGGCTCTGCCATCTATAAGTGGACTGATGGGAAGTTTGTGCCCTACCAGAACATCCCCACCTACCAAGCTCAGTCCTGGAAGTATTTCACCATAGGAAAGAAGGTAGGTCTGCCTGGAAGGGTATTTCAGTGCCTTCATATTTCATACTTCATTCTTCAACTGCATTTGCCTACTGCTGGCTTCTCCCCTGAAGCCCTGAGTCTCAAGCATGGTTTAGGGAGTGAATCTTACTCTGTCACACTAGTATGGCCTTGCAGCTTGATATCCTGGGGGCTGCTGCCTGGTCTGGGGGCTGCCCTCTGTGTTTTACTGGTTTTGCTAAGGTACAACTACACCCATTTCCATCAACTGATGCTGGCAGCACAGATAACTGCAGGTCCAGATTGTTTGGGTCTCTTCCTGGGGATCTCCAGGATGTTTGTGAGGTTGGCCTCTAAAGCCAGCTGCTGCAGCTGGATCCCCCTCATGTACTGACATTCATTTCTAGTAGACTCTGCCTGTTCCTGCCTCAGAAGTAGTGAGTGCCAGTATGAAGTTGTCCTTTGTCCAGAGTGCAGAGCTGTGGTCCAGCCTGGGCTGTGTGTGCTCATGTCTCCACCCTAGTGCAGAGGCTGACCACCCTGGAGAGCAGCTTTTGCTGCAGTTCCCACCTTGCACTGTGAATCAAGGCAAGGATCATCTCAGACAATGTCTATGGCATTTCTCTCAGGGACATGCAGCTCCTGACATGGGAGCACAGAGGGAAAAGTTCTCCCTGAGCTCTGACTGTGGTGGGCATGCATAAGCTCCATTCTGGTCTCAGAGATCTACCTGTGAACTTAAGAGAGCTATCAGAGCCTGTAGCTCCCTCCTGGGACCCACTGAGTCCAGTTGTCTGCATTTTTAAGCCCTTCCAGGACTTTGGAGACATCTCTGCTCCCCTGGGCAATCTGCCATGGGACTTCTGCAGAGTATGTGTCTCATTCATCTCCCTGCAGAGCTACTTAACACTCTGTGAGGAGCCCTGGGTGAGCCAAACAAACATCTGCTGACAACCATCTCTGTGCAGAGCTCCCAAGAGAGTTGAAGGGTTTCCCCTCCAGCCCCTCTGCTTGCTTTGTCACTAGATGCTGAGCAGACTGGCAGCAGGGCACTCCCACCATGAGTCACATGCTCCAGGGTAAAGAGGGATGGGGAGAAGTCCTGCCTCCAGGCTTGATGGCAACTGACAGCTCTGCTGTTTGCTACACATGGGCCATGTCTCTCCTTTACCTTTCTGCCAGTGAGGTCCCGCAGAAAACCTGCTCAAGCCCTCAACATAGAGCTGTGTTTTAAAGTTGGCTTTGGGCTAGGAATGTACCTGCCATACCCAGTAATGCACCTGCTCTGCAATGCTCCTGCTGCTTCCCTATGGGCAGCAGAGAAAAGCATTCTAGGCTGGGTTTACCTGCTGATGGGAACCACCTTGAAACCGTCCAGTATTAGTCTGCACCCAATCTTTCTCCTGCACAGTTTGGGACATGTTTTCTAGTTGGGGCTAGCCTTGGTGCTCCATAATGACTGGGGACAAAGGCAGGCACCTGCTTGGCATATTTCATCATGGAGATGATAGTGAGATAGATGTTGTACCATCAGTGGCCCAGATCTCCTATGACAGCTCAGGTTCTTTGCACACATTGGAGGTGAGATGCACCTCCGTAGGTGCTCTGTACTGCATTAGGACCTGCTGATCCTCTGCTGGGATGGGGCAAAGAGCCCCAGAGGGCAGTGTTTGGGTCTCCTGGTGGCTCCTGTCAACAAAGAGCAAGGGACTTCAGGCCTCTAAGCTGTGGGGCTGGATCCAGGTCTTTCTCTTCTCTCCAAAGTTATGTTTCTGGAAATGCTAGGAAGAAAACACCTTGGACTGAAGTTCTCAGGGAGAACAGTGCAGCGCTGAGGCTGCACCTTCACTGGAGGATGTGTGGACCCAGCACATGCCTCTAGTGGATGGAGAAGGTCTCTGTTCTTGGGAGCTGCTGAGTCTTGGCTGGACAAAGCCAAGACCATCCCCACTGACTGGGGATGAGTGCTTGTGGACTGTGTCCCTGTGACTCTTGGGGCCTGACCGGAACAGAACCTCTACCACTCCATCTGAAGCACAGCAGAGTGGTGGAGACAGTGCACCACACTGTATGCCACCACCAGCTTGGGTGCACCTGTTGTACACCTCCCTGTGCAAGGCCATCTCTGCTGCGTGTTCATCCCCAGTGTTCACGGTGAGGCTCTTGGTCTGGAGCACAGCTTGTCTTAGGCGATCATTATCATCATTTTTGTCAGTACTGCATCATGATTCTCCCTTTGAACAACCTTTCCTGGCAGGGGAGCTTTGGCAGCTCAGACCCACCACTACCTCCCCAGCCAGCTACACCATCCGTGGAGCAGCTGCTGGAGATGAGTGGCTGCAGCAGGGCTCCCTGAAGTAAATAGAGGGAGTACTGCTGCTACCATGCACAAAGACCCCCCCCCCCCCCCACAAGCCACTGGGTCCCTCTTCCTCCTTCAGATGCATTGTGCTGCTGCAGACTGCTCAGAGACCCTTGCCAGACAGGGCTGCCCTATCTCATGCTGGCCACCTTGGACCCTGGCCCCAAATGCTGTGGGCACCTGCTCCCGCCCATCCCATCTTCACTCTGCCCAGGCTTGCCTGCACCCCTAGGAGAGGAGAAAACCAAGATGTCCTGGCTTGTTATTTTTCAGATCTTCCTAGCAGTGGCTAACTTTGAGCAGGACGACAGGGGTCAGGAGCTCTCTGTGATATACAAGTGGAGCCGCAGGAAGGAGAAGTTCATCACGTACCAGAGGATCACCACGCACAGCGCTAGGGACTGGGAGGCATTTGTCATTGAGGGAGAGGCTTTTCTCGCGGTGGTCAACCACAGAGAAGGTACCCAGCCCTTCCGTGTCCTCCCCGCCCAACTCAGTCGGGCTGCGCAGCCCTGCAGTGATGCAGGGGACCGCGGTGCTCTGCCACAGACACCCTGTTCCAGAGCATCCTCCTGTTGCCATGGAAAAACTGCAGATCTCTGTGCAACCTCTACAGGAGTGCAGGGCAAAGACTGAGACTGAACCCTTGCAGATCCTCTCATTTTAGGAGAAAACGGCACTCGAGGAGGTGGCTGACACAACACAGTCCCCAACTCGAGGTTTCTGAGTACAGGGGACAAGAGTGACAGCAGGGATGGGGTCTTTGCTGAACCTCTCTGCTGCTTCTCCTTTGTTTCCCCAAGGCTGCTTAAGATGCTGGTGTGGTGATGGCAGCTGCCTGGATTTGCAGGACCTGAGCCTTGGCCAAAGCCTTGGCCTTGTGAGCACACAGTAGACTGAGGGGAACTGAGTGAGAGCCCATTGACATCCCTTCCACCCTGGGCACCCTGCAGATGTGATCCAGCCTTGTTCCCCTCCCACACCATGAGCTGCTCCATGCTTGGGTTTGCACCCCAGGGATGAATGGGTCAATACCACAAAACCCAGCCAGGTTCAGTTGTTGGGCCAGTGGTCTCCTTTCTTGCCATCAAGGCTGGCTCCTGTGGCATCAGCTCCTCTGGCACCACGCTCAAAGCTGGTGGGAAGTTGCTTGGAGTCCAGCTGCCTGTAAGCTGGACTAGAAACTCCCCATGGCACTTTCTGGGCCCTACCTTAGCCAGTTTGGACAAGACCATCTCCTGTTGCAGAAAGGTCCCTTTGGAAGCTGCACACATCATTGCCAATCCAAACTGGGACTGTTCTCCTTGGTGGGTGACATGTCAGTGCCTGAGGAGCTGCTACTTGCCCATATGGTCCTTTCCCTCACATCCTATTCTCCCTGCAGCTCTTTTTGCCAAAATCTCCTGTGTTGCAATAAGAATTGCCCACAAAGCAATTACCACGTTGTCCTGCTGCTGCTCAGCCACCAGAAACACCTGCAGAGCAGTGCTCAGTGGGTGTAGGGTGGAGAGGGGCTGGTGGATCTCCTCTCCTGCTCTTTATTGGAACATCTCTGACTGGAGGGGTTGTGCTGAGCTGAAGGTGCAGAGAGGGCTGTGGGTCCCACACAGACAGAAGGTTGAGATGCTTGAGCAGAGTGCAGGAACTGGAAGGAGCACATGCTTTGGTGCTGGCGGGCTCAGCAGGAGTGCTCAGCATGAGGCAGTCTGTGGGCTGTTGCATCCCCTCCCTCTTCCGGGAGTTTGTGCCATCATGGCCTCATGGAGGTTCCTGGCCAGCTCCAGTGCTCAGGAGCTGAGCAACTCAGCAAAGGAGCGCTTGAAAACGTCACTGTGCTGCTGTTCCAGCTGTGGCTTCCTCCCAGATGTGCAAGCTTGTGTGCACAGAGTGACAGCAGTTCATGATGTCAGTAGCTTAGAGACCTGGCTGAGACTGGTCTCGCTACACATGGTGACCCCATGAGACAGCCACCCTGGGCCACCCTGGGATGCTGGCATGGTGCCTCTGGTGTGGGAACACAGCACCCTCCTGTCCCAGCTGCCACCACACACTCAGGAGCAAGGTGTTAATGTTCCATGGGGATGGAGTATCTAGATAGAGATGGAACTGCTAGGTAGGGATGGAGGCTCTGGAGTCTCTGGATAATTCTTGAGGAGTGATCAGTCACTAGCAAACAGCTTTGCAACTTGCTGGCAAACACTCGCGCAACCGAACCTATTTCCGAGTCTGTCCAGGTATCCCTTTTCCTCACGGTACACATCTGCCTGTCTCTTTCCTCCAGGGAATAACCACAACATAGACAGTGTGATATACAGGTGGAACCCCAGGACAGGGCTCTTTGAAACCAACCAGACCATCCCTACCTCTGGAGCCTATGACTGGGAATTTTTTACCATCGGGCCGTACTCCTTCCTGGCTGTGGCTAACACATTCAATGGCACATCCACCAAGATCTACTCACACATCTACATCTGGCTCAGTGGCTCTTTCCAGCTCTTCCAGTCTATCCTGGTAAGGCTTGGCCACAGGTCAAACTCTACTGATTGGTCCCTCCTCTGCATTTAGACAAGGGAGGGAGTAATTACAGATCCAGATGCCCTCCAGTCCTCTGGAAAGGCAGTGAGAGTTTCCCACTGTTCTCCTCCAGGGACTGATGGAGGAAGGTTTCTTTTTTTTTGTTTCTGGGAGGGTTTTAGGAGTGGGGAAGTTCAGGTCTCACACGCCCTGCAGCATCCATTGCTTGCAGAGGATTGTTTACATTGAGTTCCTCATGTGGCTTCCTTCCCCGCAGACGATTGGTGCTGCTGACTGGGAGGTCTTTCATATCGGGGACAGAGTCTTCCTGGCTGTTGCCAACAGCCATAGCTATGACAGCGGGATGCCAGCACCCTCTAACTTCTATGCTATCAACTCCTCCATCTATGAGCTGAACATCACTGCCCAGATGTTTGTCAAATTCCAGGACCTCCTCACTTTCAGGTACCTTTGCAAAGAGTCGGGTTGCTCCTCAGTCCACATTCTTCCCCCTGAGGAACCTGGAGGTCTTCTGGAGGGTTCATGCAGGCTTTGCATGCTGCCAGAGACTGAGACTAATAGGGAGGGCAATGGATGACAGGTCTTTGGCAGCCAGTCCCGGTGGGAGCAAGGAGAAGGCCCTGGATTTGGGAACAAGGGTAGATGTCCTTTCAGGAACAGCTTGGGAAGCGCAGAGTTTTCTCTGTATGATCAGGGTGGCAGAGATTGGGGTGGGGTGGGCTCAGCTTTGCAGATATGCAGCCCCTTCCTTGGCTGGCCACAGAGGGACCACCTCACCTGTCCTTCTGCTTACTTCATCCCCAGTGCCCTGGACTGGGAGTTCTTCTCGGTGGGAGATGACTCTTTTCTGGTGGTAGCAAACTCCTTCGATGGCTTCACCTTCTCCGTTAACAGTATTATCTACAGGTACTGCTGTGGGAGGAGGGCAGAGATGGGTGGTTGAGCAGTTGGTCCCAGCAGGGATGACCTGCTGGGAGTCCAACACAGGGGCAAGCTCTTCAGGTGCTTAAGATTGCTTCCCAGTTTTGAAGAGGTTTCTGGGCAAGAATGAAAAGCCTCAACTAGGGATGTCCCATCCTGAACCACAGCACAGAAGTGGGAGGTGCCAGCCCCATGGCTTGGCTTTCCTGCCCTCTTTCAGGTGCCCAGCTTGTGCCCCAGGAGCTAACTGCTGTCCCCATGCAGGTGGCAAGGGTACGAAGGCTTCGTAGCAGCTCACCACCTCCCCACTGTGGGCTGCAGAGACTGGGAGGCGTTTCACACTGCCGAGGGGTCCTACCTCCTCTACTCCAGTGCCAAGGAGCCACTCTCCAAAGTGCTCAAGCTGAAAACCACATGAAGTGGCTGAGACATGTTCAGCTGATTGCCAGGATAGAGGTGAGCTAGACATCAAGGTGAAGATGGACCACAGAGCCCAAGAAGGGCTGCAGCATCAGCCCTGCAGTTGGCTGGGTGTGTGCTCTGCAGGAGGGGAGAACAAGGAGGAGGAGAGGAGCTCCAGGGCTCCCTGCAGTCTTGTCTGGGGGCTGGCAAAGGGGCTGTGATGCTGCTTTGGTGTCCTTTCTCCCGGGCAAGCTCTCTTGCCATGCTCCAGAGCCACATCCTGCCTAGGTTGTCTGGTGCCCAGGCACTTCCCTGGGCTTGCCAGCACCCTGGTGCTTGGCAGTCTCTAGACAGGAAGGACCCAGAGCTGCCAGTGGTTGTGCCCAGAGCTTGCACAAAGCCAGGGAGGAAAGAGACTGAGCAGAGCAGAGTGTGTGCTGCTGGGTTGTGTGTGTGCAGGGGGAGAGGAAGCAGCATATGAAAAACTTGGGGACAAAGGTGGCTTTGGGCTCAGCTGTGGCTGCCCAGTGCCTGTGATGCTGCTGTGGACTCATCTGGTTCAACATTTTGTGTCTATCTTCAGTGGCCTCCCCAGCCTAACCTGCAGCTGTGGGTGCCTGCCCACTCTGCTGCTCCACCATGGCCGGGTTTGGTCGTCCCTGCTGAGTGACGTGTGTCTGTTGTACAAACCCACAGACCTGTGCACGGACCAGTCATGCTCCTTGAACCCCTATGCATGAGGTTAGTGACTCCCAGGCAAGCCTGCTGTGCACTGGGACCCAGTCCAGCCCCCATGGCCATGGAAAAGACCCAACACTGCCCCAGGTGAAATGATGGCCTCTTTTCTTTTTCCTCTCCTTTGCTGGGGGACTCTTTTGCTTAACCAGAGCTGTAATAAATTGTGTGCACCCAGTCTTCGTCCCATATGCAACCTGCAGATATCTGAGCTGCTCTGCTTGTGGCAGAGGCTTCCCTCTACTCAACAACCTCTTTGACTGAGCTGGGGTTATATCTGTGGCCACATGCAGCCAATGGGGGGCTGAGGTAAGGATGCCACTTCACCTCCCCCTGACCGTGCCTCTCCCAACTGGCCCAGAGAATCACTCGGCCTTCCCTAGCCCTGGGTTTCCTGCTGGGGATGGAACACTCACCATAGTGACACTGGAGAGCCTGAAGGAGGTGCCAATCCCCCCAGGTCTGGGGAGGGTGCTACCCTGAGCTGCCCCACGGTCCAGGCCCCAGACAGCTGCTCTGGCAGCCCCTGCAGACCTCTCTTCTTCCCTGGCCCAGCCATGGCTGCAGCTGGCTCTGCCAGTAAGGACCATTTCTCGTTTGTGAAAAACAAGGTACAACTTGATTTGCTTTCACATGCAGCATTTCTAATTAAGCCCCAAGCAAGGGCAAGATAAGGCCAAATGTACCAGACAAGATGCAGAGGCACTATCTGGCCAAATGGCCCCTGCTCAAAGGGATGCAGTCTGCTGGCAGTGGAGCTGGTACATTGAATTTAGGCTTGTCTGCTTTAGAAGAGATCAAATTAGGACAAGCACTAGCTCCCTGAACACCACTGTCCTCCCCAGGTGCCCAGCTTAGCACAAACCCTGAGGATTTCTCCTGCATGCAGGGCTTTATTGAGACATCAAAGATTTGGGAGATGACCAGGATTGCTGGTGGTAGGCAGAGGTTGTCCTGCACTGGGGCTGGGGCACATGTCCTGCTGTCTGCAAAGCTGGTCCTTCACTGAGCCAGGCCATGGTGACCCTGCCACACATAGCCACCCGTACCTCTGCACTCCAGGCTCCAGGAACCTCCCTGGCCCCACAGAAACCCTCACCTGTATTTCCCCCAAGGTCTTGCTGTCTCCAACCACATGGACCGCATACAGGTGGCTGGGGCTGCTGTCACTGTGAGCCAGCTCTGCCAGGGGAGAAGGGGTAGGGATCTGCATGGGGACATTCCTTTCTGGGAACCTGGCTCTATACAGAGAAGTCTACGTGAGGTGTCCCCAGCATCCCTATCCCATACTGTTTGCTCCCACTCAGTCCACCATCACTGGGGAGGAACAAAGTCAGTGGCACTCGTTTGCAGAACTGGAGAAAGCACTGGAATGTCCCAGTCAGACACTTTGAAACCCATCAGGTTGCCACCGGCTCCCCGAAAAGAAGTTAGGAAGAGGTCATCCCAATCCTTCACTACAAAGCAGTGCTGGTGGTCTCTGCATGGACTTGAGTGCTTGGCAGTGGCTTCAGGTAATCCACATGCTTGCAGGTGTCCTCTCGGTTGTGCCGGACGTAGCAGATGACGTAGACGATGACCATGGCAAACCAGCCAAACATGGTGATGAACATGGCCACGTCTGTGGTCCTCTGATGCACGCTGCAAAAGTTAACACCAGCGTCCAGCACCTGGAGCAGCGACTTGCCCACGTACTCCTCACGCGGAGCTGTGTGGCAGGTGATGTCCTGGACAGAGTCGGGGTCCAGCCGTGCTTCCCACAACACCTCCTGCAAGGCGCACTCACAGTGCCAGGGGTTGTTGGCCAACCGGAGCTTGGCATTGAGTGCCAGCAAGGCCTCCTTGGGAATGCTGCGGATGCGGTTGCTGGAGAGGTCGAGGGTACGCAGCCCAGCAGCTACCCCTTTGAAAGCTGCCTGGTCGATCTTCTCAATGGCATTCCTGGAGAGATCAAGTTCTTCCAGGTGGGAGAGGTGCCTGAAGGCATTGCTGGGGATCCTGGTGATGCTGTTAGCATCCAGCTTGAGGAACACTGCATCTCTGGGGATGTCCTCGGGAATCTCCTCCAAGTGCCGGGAGCTGCAGAGGACAGCCTTGGCCCCTGCCCGCTCCGTGCATTGGCAGCTGGGGGGGCAGGAGCTGCCCCAGGGGACACACAGCAGGAGGCAAAAGAAAGCCTGAGCAATGCTGGCTGCCGGCGTGGTGGTGGTGAGGGTCTTCTTGCACCCAGCCAACTCAGCAAGGCTGCTGGGTGCTCCCTGGTGGCTGCAGCAGCTCCCGGGATGCAGGGAGGCTCCTCTGCGCTCCTGCAAAGTCTCTGCCATCTCTGGTGGAAAGCGGTGGGTGGAGGGAACAGGACATGGTGTTATTTCCTGGAGCGTTTCTTAGGTAACCTCCCCTACCAAAGGGGTGAGAGCCTGGGCTCAGGAGACAAAGCCTCCGTGATCACTGGCTACCACCTTTTCAGGGCAGCTTCATTTGGTTTAATTACACCAGCAGAGACTATAAACCTTTCCCCTATGCCCCCAGGTCATCATAGACCACCCAGACCAGCAAAGCGTGTTGCAGGATGGGGTTGTCAAGGCAGGCACGGCCCAGGAGCCTCTGTCCCAGCTGATTTCCATGTGGGATGGGATGACATTGCTGGAGAACAGCAGCTGCACATTCCCATCATCACACCAACCCGAGTGTTAAAAAAACAGATGAGTCAGGCTCCCTGGGATCACCAGACTGGCTTACTCACCACCGAGGGTTTCAATAACAAGATCTTTTGCTTTCCTCACCTGCCCCATCAGCTGCTACAAGTCACATTTCCAAGGGTTTTGCCAAAGCAGGGTTGTAGAGGTTTTTTTAAAGTACAGTATGGTTTAGCAGCCTAACTCTGGAGGCTGGGGCTCAAGAGAAGAGCCACTGACGATGACGGCAAAGGAAGTGATCTGGGAACTCTAAGGGCCATCCCAGCCTTGATGTGGATGGGGCAGGAGGTGAAGCAGGTGGGCCTCTTTTCCTCTGCTCCATGGTACTACTCATGCTTCTCCTGCTGCCTTGGTGGGGCTGCAGAGAAGGGATCCCTATGGAGGAAAATGTTGGAGGGTGGGACCCCAACAGGTCCAGGGAGCCTCTCACCCAGGAATGACATTGTCCATAGCGATCTCATTATGAGACCAGATGGGCACCAAGTCATTATTCTTCTGATACCAGCATCCTTCTGCTAACAGCATCCCCGTGGCAATAGCATCCTTTAAGTATTAGTGCCTCTCAGGTATAAGCATCCTCAGAGTACTGCCTGTGGGATGCTGACACCCGAGGGATGCTGGCACCTACAGCATGCTGACACCTGAGAGATGCTGATAATGAAGGGATGCCGACACCCACAGCATGCTGGCACCTGAAGGATGCTGATACCCACAGCATGCTGGCACCTGATGGGTGCTGGAGAGCTCTCCGCGGGCAGCTGCAGCCGAGCAGTCCGGGATCCCTCTGGCCCTGTTGATGCTCCCGGGCTCCACCCGCCCCGGGAAGCATGGACGCCGGTACTCGTTGCCTGCCCGAGTCTGCCGCCGTACCTGGGGCTCTGAAATGCCGCCCGCGGCGTCTCGCCGCCGCACCAGCTCCGCCGGGCACAGGAGCGCTGCCCCGCCCCGCCCCCTGCTAGTAACACGAAGCTGGCCGCCGCCGCGCCCCGCGCAGCAGGACCAACCTTCGGCGCCCCACCTCCAACCGCCGCCGCGGGGTTCCGGGGATCCCTTACCGGCTCTGCCGGGGCCGGCTCCGCTCCCGCCGAGACGTGGTGGCTCAACCGCCATGGGGCTGCGCCGCGACCCCGGCGCCGGCAGCGGACGAAGCTGCGGCCGCACCTGTTGCTGCGGCTGCTCCGCGGCGGCCCCGGGACGGGGCGGGACGGGGCGGGGCGTTGAGGGGAGGGGAAGGACCGGAGGTGGCCGGGCCCGGAGGGCGCTTGAGAAGTCTCGTTGTGCCGTAACTGAGCTCCGTTGCCGAGGCTCGGCAGCTCCCGGGCTGCAGTTGCTCCTCTGTAGAGCGCGGCCAAGAGTCCCATCAGCTGGCAGCGAGAGGTTGAGAGTAACGGGAGAAGGTCCTGTGCCACTGCTCTAGCACGCGTGAGACTCAACAAGGCGTTGATCGACGGCCGGCTGAACGTGAGCCAGCGTGTGCTCAGGAAGGCCACCAGCATACTGGCCTGCATCAGCAATCGTGTGACCAGCAGGAGCGGAGCACTGATCTTCCCCCTTGTACTCAGCACTGGTGAGGCCACACCTTGAGTGCTGGGTTCAGTTTTGGGGCCCTCACTCCAAGAAGGACACGGAGAGACTGAAGCGTGTCCAGAGAAGGGCAACAAAGCTGATGAAGGGTCTGGTGAGGAGCAGCTCAGGGAACAGAGATAGTTTAGTCCAAAGAGGAGGCTGAGGGGAGACCTCATCACCCTCTGCAACTCCCTGAAAGGAGGTTGGAGTGAGGTGGGTGTTGGTCCATTCTCCCTAAAAAGGAGTGATAGAACAAGAGGAAATGGCTTCAAGGGAGGTTTAGCTTGAGTATTAGAAGAAAATTCTTCACTGAAAGGATTCTCAAACACTGAAACAGACTCCCTAGGGAGGTGGTGGAGTCACTGTCCCCTGAGGTGTTTCAAAGAGGCAGAGATGTGGCACTGAGGGACAATGGTTTAGCACCAGACATGATAGAGTTAGAGAATGGCTGGACTCAAAGACCTCGAAGGTCCTTTCCAACCGAAATGATTTTTACAATTCTGTGACTGACTCCAACCATGTAAAGTCATTTCTGCTGCCACCAGTGGGGTGGTAAGTCCACAAACAAAGAGAGTTTGTGGAACAAGCTTGGGGGTGGGAACACTCAAACTGGACTCATCCTGGAAGTTTGAGCCAAGCATGGCCTCCAGGAATGGCCATTGCTTAAACAGCCACGGAAGACTGCCAGTCTTTATTAGTTATTTCACACATAGTTTATTCAATTAGGTTGACTAAATTGCCAGTCTGACCCACCCTGCTCCTTGCCAGTCCCCAGTGCCTCACTGGGAACTTGCAGCTGTACCATGGTCACCTGTGTGAGAAGAACAGCACTGGGAGAGCATAGAAACCTCTGTCCCTGCATGGTCCCAGGCATACTGTGCCACTGTGGGAGTGTCCTGGCCTATCAGTAATTTTCTCCACTCACTGTGTCCTGGTCTCCTCAAAGCAGGCACAGAAAAGGTGAGTGAAGTACCTCTTAAGAGCAGACATATCTGAGATGGCTGCACTGATGTCCTCTCTCCTGTTCCTACCTGCCCAAAGAACCGCAGAGCATGGAGCACCTGAGTCCCACCCAGCAAGTTGCCACTGTCTGTTCATTTTGCAGATGGAATGGGGGCAGGCAGGTGACATTTAGGCAGTGCCTTGGCTCAGACAGAGTTTGGTTGCTGTGTTCAGCACTCACACACAGGAACATGTAGTAGCATGGGACACAGTGGACCTTTGCAGAGCCATGAAACCACAGATATATTAGCTGCTCAGGCCTTCAAAAGCACTGGATCACAGCTCAAGACCAGCTGTTGTTGCATCTGAGGCAACCAGAGATATGGGGCCAGTTGCAAAAGGAGCAACTTGCAGAGCCTTTAGGTGCAGAAGACAACAAGCCTTCTCCAGATCAGTCCTCCAGGAGCTGTGGCAGACTCAGAGCAGGAAGAGAGAGCAGAGATGCCTGATGGATATTCTGGGTGGAGGAAGAACTGGGTCTGGCAAGTCCCCAGTGCCCACACCAAAGCAAAGAGCAGGTAGGAGCTGAAAGAAGAAACACCTTACAGGAGCAGCCTTGTGGTTCTGCTTGGCCCAAACTCTGGGCTAGTGCTGAGGCTGATGTGGAAGCACCAAGAGACAAGCTGGGGCTGAGTTTGGTGTCTCAGTGGACCAGGATACTGTGTAGGCACTGCCCAGGCAGCCCCTGTCCCTGGCTGGTCAGGAGTGGACAGTTTTCCAGCTAGAGATCTGCAGTGTACATTCTTGGAGGCAACCAAAGTACCTAATCTCCAGTAGCTGCCCACAGTCTCACAGTTGAGCTGGAGTAAAGATGCAGGTCCCAATTAGAACCTAGTCCAGGGCAGCAGGAGCCCTGCCCTGTGCTTGAGGACTTAGTAGTAGGCGCCAAGAAGGGTTGAGACCTTGTGCAGGAGCTCCTTGTGGTTGGTGTGCAGCGGGATCCTCTTGTCCAGCACCTGCCAGCGGATGCAGAGCTCTGGGTCACAGCCCTGAAGAAACTGGAAGGGAACCAGAGACATCACATATGTGCTGCTGGCAAGGAGCCATGCCAGGCATGCCCAGCAGCGCCACTAGTCCCCAGCCTCCTGCCTTTTCTTCTTGGGGCTCATGTTGCTATGCAACCCCATGTTTAACCCAATCTTCCTTTGCTGCAGACAGCTGGAGAAGCCTGCTCCTGATCTGGGTCTGCAGATCTGGCTCCTCTGCCCCATGCCCACTGAGGGTAGGTCAGGGAGCGGCGGCGGCGAGCCCCATACCGAGTTCAGCCGCTTCATCGCCACGTCGTTCTGGCTGTCGAAGTGCACACTAATGGCAACCGTCTCCACCCAAGCGTTGTCTGTGTTGCGAGGATCATCGAGGTACCCCTTGTGTATCTGCACAGGGGGAAGGAGTGCCTCGTGGGCAGACCCCTCACCACCTCTCTGAGGGCACTAAGAGGCCCTGAGGGTGGTGAGGCATCATTCCACAGCTCCTCTGCCCTGCTGGAGACCAGCGACCCATTCCCACTGGATCTGGAGCTGTGGGGAGCGATGGCAGCAAGCACAGACACCAAGCTGTATGGCCCACCCCTGGGGTCTCTGGGCTGCCCCCCAGACCCATGTGGTGTGAGGCACATCTCCATGTCATGTCCCCCAGCCATTCCTCACCATGCACAGTGCACTCTGCCTCTGTACCCTGGGGACACCCATGCACCCCCGAGCCACCATGATGGCCACCTGTCCCCATACTGTGGTGATGACTTGTCTGTGCCTGTGCCACACTGACTCCTGTGTGCCCCTGTACCGGGTATTGCTGTACCACCCATGTCCCCCATACTGCTGGGACACCTGTGTGCCCCCCACCTCGGTGCCTTGTTTCAGCAAGTTCTGGAACTGGGGCCAGAACTCCCGGCGCAGGATCCACTTGAGCTTCAGAGGCAGCGTCTCACCTGGCTCCAGCGACCCCTGTGCCAAAGCAGAGTTCAGCTGCGGGGCATACCATCAGCCCAGCCTCCCTCACTGTCACCAGTTTGACCACTGGGCAGCTGGCACCACTGCAGAAGATGCCACAAGTTCTGGTGGGGGAGCAAGTAGTAGTGTCTCCCTCGCTCTCCTGCCAAAAGTCCTTAGCTGTGCCCAAGCACATGTCTGAGTTTGCCTGGTTCAACCCCTGGACCTTCCTGTCAAAAGATGCTATGCTTAAGATGCTCACATGAAGGACATGTGAGAATTGAAGCCAGGGAGGAAAAGGAGGGAGATGCAGGAGACAATGGGCCAGGGTATGTAACAGTAACAGCTCACCCAGCACTCCTGGCAGCACAACCCTGCATGTGAGAGGGGCAGAGGTACCTCCATGGGCTAGGCTGTGACACCTGACTGTGTCCCTTTTCTGTAGGGCATCCACCCCTGGTCCACATCTGCCCAGGTCCTTCTGTGCCAGCTGAATTCCACCATCTCTTACCCCAGGAAGAGCCCAGACATCTGACAGCGGGTACTGGGCCACTAGGACTTCCAACATCTTCTTCAGGCTCTTCCTTATGATGGACCCATCCAAGTTCCTCCTCCAACTGTGGAAGAGGACTCTGTAATGCTGCAGCCAGACTTAGCTCCCACAGGCCCAGCAAACTGGCACATATTCCCATGCTGAATGGACAATGCTGGGGTCTGATGGGTCCCAGTATTTCTGAGGTATTTTTGTGTCCCCTTTTCCTTTCTACCTTCCCAGCCCCGTCCTGGAGCAGGACACCTCTCTGTCTCCATGAACTCACCGGGTCACAACAGGATGCAGGGCATGGTTGGGACCAAAGCAGTGCAGCCTCCCACGGCCTTGCAGCCCAGTCCTGCCCATGGGGTTCCTGGCAGGAAGAGAGAAAGAACTTGGATGACACTGTGGTCCCTTCTGTGCACCCCATCACACCCAGCAAAGCCCTGTGCTGCTTCCCCAGTTCCCCACCACTGCACTGCCCCTCTTTCAGGGGGTAGGGTTTCTTGGTGGAGAGACAGCCCTGAGGAAGATGTGTGCCATTATCCTCACCCCACCACTAGCTGCAGGGAAGTGGGACAAGGATGGATGCACCCAGGCCCCCCGGGGTTCTCTGTTCCTCCTATGCTTTGCCCATGGCTGAGCATCTGAGCTGCCACCTCTCCTGTCCAAGCCGTGGTGGGGGCACTCACAGTGGCAGCCCATCCTGCACAGCATAGAGGCCGTGGAAGCTCTGGCGGTCAATCAGCCCATCCATGGTGTTGTAGTTGATCTTCAGGAGAGACTCCAAGGAGCTGGGGGGCAGGAGGCAGCCCGGCAGGGAGGGCTGGCTGTGCCACCCTGGGGAAGGGACAGAGGAGCGGGAAGCCACGTGGGGACACTCACGGGCTGAATGGGTCCTGCACAGCCATGTCCTTGTGGTCCGCCGAGTAGGTGGGGGGGGCATAGAGTGGGAAGTCCACCTGCAGAGCACATAGCCATGTCAGGCCC
The DNA here is from genome assembly GCA_013396675.1 of Eubucco bourcierii. Taxonomy (NCBI): domain Eukaryota; kingdom Metazoa; phylum Chordata; class Aves; order Piciformes; family Ramphastidae; genus Eubucco; species Eubucco bourcierii. Next base: position 41,605 of record VWZE01012809.1, read on the forward strand.
CACTGGCATCCTTGCTCTGGTAGCAGGCAAGGACTGGAGCTCATGAGGACACTTCCTGCCCTAGTTCCTTCCTCTGTCCAGGTCACGGCATCACTCCCCAAAGCATGTGGTGTACTGGGCCCTGCTCAGGGGCTGAGCCCAGGGTCATGGCTTGCCACCCATGGAAGCCAGTGCCAGGTCCTGTCTAACTGTAGGCCAGCTCTGATTCAGGAAATGCAGAGCCAGACGGCTGCACCCTCTGGCTCCTGACCGAGCATCCTCAGGCATCCTCAGCACTGTGAGTCCCAGGAGGAACAATACCAGTTCACCTCTTCTCCCTGAGGGGCCTCAGAGAAACTGTTCCAGGAAGCCACTTGTCCCAGGGCTGGGAAAAACAGGAGCTCCCAAATGTGACACAGGTGCAACAGTGGGTTCATTCCTCTTCCTACCACTGCCCAGATCTGCCACATGGCTCCACCTCCCAGCCCTGGTGCCCAGGGTCACAGCTCTTACCTCCCAGGGCACCTTCTCATCCGGCACAGGAAAGCGGAGGGTGTGAGACCCTGGGTACAGCAGGTTTCGGGCAAGCACGTGGTAGGAGGGCTGGGTCTCCTCGAGTTTCTCCTCTAGATCAAGCTCCTTCATCTCCAAAGCTTTGCTGGAGCCTGTGAGGCAGGCACAGACAGCAAGACCCCATAAAGCAGGGTGCTGAGTCTGGTGCTGTGGACCATGGCTCTGTTGAGGGAACTGTCTAGATCTCTCCACGGGGATGCTGATGTTCCCAGGAGGACTGCCCCCTGGACCTCCCTTCCAGCAAGGCCTGAAGGAACTCCCCTGCAGTGAAATGCCTCTGCTGGGGGCTGCAGGGATGCCTCTGGAGCAGAGGGTGGCAGTGGCCACAGGAGGGGCTGGATGGCCTCACAGAGCCCCCACACCTCCCTGGGCCAAAGAAACCTCTACCTCTGCCTCGCTGCTTAACAGAGGGGAGCAAAGGGTGAGCTCAGCCCTGCTTCACAGCCCATGGGCACCAGCACAGGGCCCTGGGCATTCCTGGTGCTGCTGAGATGGAGTTAGGCTCTGCTTACCCACGGGTGGCATGTCTTCTCCTGAGCTGAAACCATTGCCCTGCAGTGCCAGCATTATCCACCTCAGGGCCTGGGCATTCTGGTACACCTGGATGGGACAGGAACAAGTCAGTTCTCACAGACCCCAGCTGCCTCCCAAGCCCCTTGCTGGAGTACTGCAGGGTATGGGGACTGGAGCATCTCTGTGACAAGGAAAGGCTGAGACACCTGGGGCTGGTTAGCTTGCAGAAAAGCAGCCTGAGAGGGGATCTTCTCAATGCTTATCAATAACTAAAGGATGAGGGGCAAGAGGACGGGTCTGTGCTCTTTTCAGTCGTGTCCAGTGACAGAACAAGGAGCACTGGGCACAAAATGGAACCCGGGAGGTACCACTTGAACTTAAGGAAAATCATCCTTGCTGTGATGGTGCTGAAGCCCTGGAGCAGGCAGCCCAGAGAGGTTGTGGAGTTTCCTTCTCTAGAGACTTTCAAAACCAGCCTGGACATTGTGATCCTGGGCAACCAACCTGCTCTGGATGAGCCTGCATTGGCAGCAGGGCTGGACTAGATGATTTGCAAAGGTCCCTCCCAGCCCCCAGCGTTCTGTGATTCTATGGCCCTGGCAGGAGGCACTGCTGCCCTTGGCTCGTCTCCCAGGGCAGCAGCAATCCTTGCTGTGCCCTGATGCTTGCCTTGGAAAACCACCTGCAGGGAAACACTTTTTCCAAAGCAGATGGACATGGAAGTGGAAACAGAAGCTGTGCTGCAGCTGTCTCGGAGAGAAGATACCAGGGCACCACTGGGCTCCCTGGGCCTGGAGAGTCCTCTAAGGCCAAGAAGAAGAGCTGTGTCAGTTCTAACTGCTTGAATAACCAGTGGAGGCAGGAGTTTGTCCTTGGAGTCAGATAGAACATTTCCTATACACCTTTTCCTCTCAAAGGTTCTTGTTTTGGTGACTCTTTGGAGGGGGAGTCATTAAGAGGAGCTTTCTCTTGTGCTCTGGTTCAGTATTCAGCACCTAGAAAATTCTGTCTTTCTTAAGGTAGCTCAGCTTTTGCCTTACCTGCTCTTCCAGAGAGACCAATCTCTGCTCCACCGGCCCTGTCCTCTTCACCCGGTCCAAGTCCAGCAGCTCTGCCAGTACATCAACTCTGGATGGGCAGTGCAGAGAGGAAGCCACTCAGCAGACACCCCTGCACTGATCCTAACTCTTCCCTGCCCAGGAGACTGAAGGATGTCCCTGTATCAGGACAGCTAGGAGTGCAGCTACCTCTGTGCAATGTCTTGGATCTTCTTCTCTGTGTTTTGCTTCTCCTGACACTGCTGGTGCTGCAGGTAGCCCTCCTTCAGGTACATCTCCCAAGAGAGGAGGGCAGCTTCTTCATTCTTCTCCAGCTTCTCTTCTGCCAGAGGAAGGGGAAAGAAGTGTTGTCAGATTGCTGGTACCACAGCCCAGCTGCAGAGCCTCATGCCTCAACACACGGTTCCATGCCCCAAGGTGGGGGCAAAGGTAAGGAGAGGGGAGATGCTGGTCCTCACTGAGCTGCTTGTGGTGTGTGGCTGGCCTGCGGAGCAAGCCTCTCCGGACCAGAATCTGCAGGTGGTTGAGGAGAATGAAGGGTGGAGGTGCAGGCGGGCGCCCGTGGTACTCCTCGATCAGGTCGTGCCGCTGGAACTTCCAGATCTGGTCTGTGTGCTCCTGGACCTGCTGGAAGGTGTAGCTGGGGCAGAGCCCAGGTGTCAGCCATGCCGTGAGGATGAGGGGGTACATCACATCTGTATGGTGTCGCAGCTCCTACCCATCTCCCTGATCAGCCCTAGCTTTCATCATATCTATAACCCTCCCAGAGCACACCAGATGCCTCAGGATCCTCCTTGCACCCTCAGCATGCAGTCCCTGGTCATGGCCAAGCCTGAAGGCAAAGCTAGCTCAACTCACCCTCAGGACCTCTGCTTTGTTTTGTTTGTGCTTTTGAGATAGAAGGGAGAGAAAGAAAGAGGTGAGAGTAGCTTTGAGCCCTTCCAGGCTTTTTGTTGGTTTTTTGTTTTGTTTTGTTTTGTTTTGTCTGGGAGGGAGTTTGGATTTCTGTATTATTTCTAACCTAGAATTGTACATACTTGTAAATACTTGTATGCATTGTGTATATATGCTTGTAAATTTTTGCCATGCTGTAAATATAGCTTCATCTTACTTCCAAGCTGTCTGAGTTGGTCTGGTAAATTTCAAAGAGTTTGGGGGGGGAGTTTCCTAATCCACCAGAGGCTGGGTCAAGCTTACTTGAACATGGCGATGAGAAGATTGAGGAGAAGAATGTTGGTGAAAAGCAGGTACAGGCATAGTAAGATGACTGTCAGCCACTCTGGGAAGATGGGTTTCTTGTTGTCCTCATTTGTCTCTGGGCACTTGGGCTTGTATGGGTCAGTCCCATTGGGGCTGCACTGGTCGATGTTGAAATTCACCCCTGCAAGGGAGCACGGCATGACTCCACTGCAGACACACCTCATGGTGCTCCACAGACCACATCGTGCCCTCTGCAAGTGGCCAGCAGCGAGGCAGCTTAGCACAGGGCAGTGATCTGACCTCGCTCTGCTTCCTCCCAGGTCTCTGCTCACTGCAACCACACTTGGAGCTGTGGCACTGAGCTGAACCAGCACATGCTGCCATGCATTTGCTGGTGTGCTCTCTTGACCACTCGGGCAGGCACAGTCCCTGGCTCTGCAGTGGTGGCCACACTACCAATGTGCTTGAGCAGAGCTCCATCCCCACACTTTGGCAGTGCTTCCTCCAGGCACTATGTCATGCTTGGAGGGAAGCCCTGTGCAGGACTTCCATGAGCCAACACAGTGGGAGCTAGGTAGACTGCAGCACTATCTCTCAGCCTTATTGTAGCCACTCTACTCATGCCATGTGCTGGTGCCCTTACCATCAATGTAGGAGGGAATCTGCCCAAAGATGGTCAGGTAGGAGTGGTAGACGACACCACGGAAAAGCCACTCCACACGTTCCTCATTATGGATTAGGATGGCCTGCTTGGCAACCCCAAAGGACACCACCCACACCGCTAGCAGGAAGAGGAAGAAGAAGACATCCTTTAACTGCAAAGACAGAGGGGAAGCAAAATTGTTTCCTGGAGCAAACCCCACTTCAGGATAAGATAGCACAGATAGCTCATCCATTCCATGCAGGCATCCAGCTGCTCCCTCTGGCAGGGCAGAGGGGAGCTCTCACCATGCGCTTCACAATGATGATCTTGGGCCCCAGCGTTCTGCTGACTGTGAAGATGTGCATCAGGCGCAGGCAGAAGATGGTAAAAGCCAGAGACAGGATGATGCGCCCAGGGTATAGGGTTGATGGAATCAGTCTGGGCACAGAAGAGAAGAAAGAAAACATCTCAGTGCCACTAACATGAGGTTTTTTCCAACCTCGCAGCATTACCCTGCTGCAATGTCAGCGAGTGCTGGGTGATAGCTGTTCTGTGAAGCACTTCTCTTCTAAAAGCAGCTGGAAGCAGAGCCACGTTGGTCAAAGTGACCACAAATGTCTTAATCAGTCTTTGGGAGAAGAAATGGCAATTGAGCTAAAATCAGCAGGAGTGTTGATCTGCTGGAGGGCAGGAAGGCTCTACAGAGGGACCTGGACAGGCTGGACTGATGGGCCAAGGTCAATGGAATGAGATTCAACAAGGACAAGTGTTGGGTCCTGCACTTGGGTCACAACGACCCTGTGAATGCTCCAGGCTAGGGGCAGAGTGGCTGAAAATCCTGATGGAAAACGATCTGGGTTGCTGAGTGGACAACTGGCTGAACATGAGGCCAGCAGTCTAACTAGGTGGCCATGGCCAATGGCATCCTGACCTGTATCAAAACCAGTGTGTCCAGCAACAGTAGAGAATTGATTGTCCCAATGTAATCAGCCCTGGTGAGGCCACAGCTTGCGTACTGAGTTCAGTTCTGGGTGCCACAGTACAAGAAAGAAACTGGAGGGCAAGCGTAGAAAAGCAACAAGGCTGCTGAGGGGTTTGGAGAGCATCGTACAAGAAGAGGCTGAGGGAACTGGGGTTGTTTACTCTAGAGAAGGCTGAGAGGAGTCCTCATTGCTCTCTACAACTCCCTGAAAGGAGGTTGGAGTGAGACTGGTGTTGATTTCTTCTCCTAATGGTCAGGGATAGGAACAGGTTGCCCAGGGAGGTGATGGAGTTACCACCCCTGGAAGTGTTCAAGAAGCCGTAGATGTGGTGCTTCAGGATACAGTTCAGCGGTTGTGGTAGTTGGGTTACAGCTGGACTCAATGATCTTGAAGGGCCTTTCCAACCTTAATGATCCTGCTCTTGAAGAATGTGCACAGTTTTCACACCAGTTTTGTACCCTATAGCTGTGTCCTGAGCCCGGTTCTGCAGCTCACCTGCACGTCAGCCCTGCGATAAAGACGAGGATGGCGCAGACATCCAGCTTATTCCAGAAGTCCTTGAAGTACAGCGAAGCCATTTTCACAACCCCAAGCCCATCAGGATCATACAAAAGCTGTTGAGAAGGAAAGAGGGGTTGGTATTTGAGTGAAAGCCTTGCAAGACACCCTGTGCTCTGCACAGACCTGCTGGGCCCTCTTGCTTACTTGAAGTTAACCTGAGCTTACAGGGTTTTCTATAGGGTCATGGAAGGAGCATGGGGAGAGACAGGTGAGACATGGGGCTCTCTAGTCTGGTGAAGAAAGGCACTGAGGTGTTGAAGCAAAAGCTGCAAAAAGGCAAACGTCAAGCAAAGCCTAGAAATGCTTCTGGGAATAACTGCCCAAGGGAGTAGGTGCTGCCTCCATTTCCTTACTTTATCAACTCAAAGCAGCCTGTTTTTCTGCAGGTACCTGAGGCCAGGCACACACAGCCAAGGAGATCCTCTGATCTCAGAGAACAAGGGAATCCAGCAGTCCTTCTTGCTGGGACTTCTCCAAAAGGATGGTGACGTGAGACACAGCATGGGAACACGAGCTGTGCAGGACCTTCCAGAAGCAGCAAGAGGAACACCTTGTCCCATCTCCTCCCAGCCTTTGCTTTGCCTGCCCCATACCTGGCGGATCTCCTCGCACACCAGGGAGAAGAGCCAGAAGTAGATGAGGTACTCTCGCCAAGACGGCAATGACTGGAAGTCAACCATCAGGACATAGGCAAAGAGCAGGAGGAACGTGAAGTAAGAGAGGATGTTCATGAGGAAGATGACAACAGGTGCCGTGAAGAAGGCTCGAAGGCGTGTCAGGCAGCCCATGGACTGCAGTCTCTTCTCCCTGTGGGTAGCAGGGGTGGAAGTGGAGCTCAGCTGCCCAGGGAAACGTCATGGCAGGTTCTCCCAGCCAGACGCAGGGTGAGGAAACCCCTGCCTCAGTGCGTGCCCCAGCTGCAGTAAGTACCTGAAGGTGATGAGGCTGGTGAAAAGAAGTGGGAAGAAGAGCATGCATGCAATCACCCGCAGAAGCCCATTGTCTACACACATCTTCCCCCACCAGACTTTGGTCAGAAAGGCCTGTGAGGGGGGAGGAAGAGGAGCACTGGTATTACAGGAGCCTCTCCGTCAGAGTGGGGCTGAATGGCAGAGCCTCACTGTTGCCAACAAGGAACCTTAGATCTGGGGTAGGAGGCACCTTCCCTCCAAGCAGCACTGCTGAGAGCCCACCTGGACACCCCCATGGGACACAAAATTCATGTTCTTGGCTTCCAATGCCAACTGCAGACAGGTTGTCTTCCCCCAGGCCTCAGAGACACGAGTGAGAAGCTTCTGGGCTCTCTCTTCATCCTTGCGGTAACAGTCTGTAAACACACCTGGCCGGGCAGGTACCAGGGAGACAAGGTTCTAGAGCCAGCCTGGTACTCGGCAAGGTGCCCACAGAGTCATCCTTTGCAGCAGGATTTGGGCACTGTAACATAAAGTGGCACTTTCTGTGCTCCCATCAACGCCCAGGCTCAGCCCTCACAGCACCATGACAATCCTGATTGATGAGGGGGTCCTCCTTGGGCACCACCCACCCCACCTCTCAGCCCACCCATCCTGTCCTGGGCAAAGCCAAACAGCCCTGTAGGGCATGAGAGCAGTTCAGGGGCTGGTCCCTTCCTGCTCACCGATTGCCTTCTGCTGGTACTGCTCGGCCAGGGCCAGCATGGCATCGGTGGTGTCAGTGTCTTCCTCCTCCTTGGCCAGCTCCTTCAGGATTTTGCTGCAGGCCAGTGCAGCTGCCATGGAGTCCTGGCTCTGGAGCAGAAGAGGCCAGAGAGATTATGAGGCTCTGTACCCATCAGTCCTGCCAAGCCCTCTATGGCTCCCACAAGAGGGAAGGAAGGTGTCCCAAGCAGGATGGACAGCTTCCACTGCACTGTGCTCTCCTCCAGGGGTAGGGCACCCACTTCCACGGGGGACATGGGACCATCTCTGCTTTCCTTAGGGGAAGCCTTGAGTAGTGGGCAGTGTGACTCCACAGCTCTGTACATCATGCTCACCGTGTCACCAGCCGTGCTGCCTCTTATCTGGAGTCAGTTTAGGGTGGGAGCCATAAATACCACCTCAGCTGCCAGGCCACCATCCCTAAAAGCCACCCCAGCTGCCGTGTCCCTGCCTCCTGTCCCTGCGGTGTGCTAAGCCCCCTCCCTGTCCAGCCCTTGCAGGGAAAAGCATGCTCGTAGTCCAGCATGTCGTCTCTGCTTGTAGCGGGTGTCCTGCTGGGAAGGGAGGAGTCTGGATGCCTGGTGTGGCTGGGGATGAGCACTGAGTGTGTCTGCAGGCTCTCTAGCTGGCTCCCATGTGCCCAGGGTCAGGCCAGGGCACTGCCACCGGCCATCTTGCCTGCTGTCCCAAATCCCAACAGGTGCAATCTTTCCTCTTGGGACTAGGAGCATTGGCTCCATCTGAGTGTCTCGGCTGGGACCAGCAGCTCTGAGCTGTGATACCTGGGCCCAGATGATTTCTGCCAGCTCCTTGCGGTTCTGGACCACAGCCCAGATAAGCAGGTCACGGACGGGGTCCATGGTGAAGGCAACTCGGCCAGCAGAGCGCTTGTAGAGGGACCGGAGACTCGACCCTTGAACCTGCAAGGTTGTGTGATGGTCAGAGCTGTTCCCTGCTGAGAGAGCAGGCAGCCCCTCAGCACAAAGCCACCTCCCAGGCCCTGGGTACCTGCCTCTACCGCCCACAGAAGGGCCTTTGCTGCAGATAACGGGGTGGCTAGACTGGACTCACTCTGGAAAGGTCATTTTCAGTGTGGCCAAGATCACTTGGGGGTGTGCCCAGCCTGGCCAGTGCACCCTCTCCACTGGGTTCTGCCCACCACTCATGCAGCCACATGATGCTGCAGCTGTAGGAGGGTGGGAGTCACACCTTGAATGTGGGGCAGATGGCTTGGGCAGGGCTTCAATGGATTTTAAGTGGGATTCCTGAGCAGGCAAGAGGACAGAGACCCAGCTGCAACCTCCAGGATGTTTTCTTGAGCCAGCACCCCCCTCCCTAAGGCAAGCCTGCTACCACATCACCTGGAGATGCTTACATTCAGCTTGATGTGTGGGACAGGGATGGAGAGCCGAGGCCGTTCTGTGTGCTTGGGCTTGGGGTAAAGATGCTGTGTGGAGCTGCCCAGGAGCTCCCGCAGCACCTGGGAGACATGGTGCAGTTGGATTCTTGGCATTTTGGAGCCAGCTGTGTGCTCTCTCTCCTCCAGCAGGACCTTCTGAAGCTTGCTGTGGAACAGGCAGGATGGTGCCATGTTGTCGTAGAGGTAAACCAGGGTGTCCCAGGTGACAAACTCCTTGAGACGCACTCCCTGCTCCAGGAACAGCTTCACAAACTCTGGCTTGTTGGAGATCAGGGCAGCTGCCATCACAGTGTGGAGATCTGTGGGCTGGCGGGCCAGAGGCAGAGGTGAGGGGCTCCATGACCCCAGAGCAGGGCCCTGCTGTGCTCCTCACTCAGGTGGGGGGAAGATTTTATTCCTTAGCACACAAGGAGTTTCTGGGTGTTAGGAAGCAGCTGGGAGGTTCTGGGACTTGTGGGACATCCCCCAGAGACACACTTCTAGGTTACTATACCCTCTCCTACGGCTGTGAAGCCCTCTGCTCCTTTAGCTTCTGGGTGGATTGTTTGGGTTGGGTAGAGGGCAGACTTTTTCCTCAGCTCATAAAGGTGCATTTTACAGATTAACAAGACCTCGTGAGCTTGTCCTCTGTGCACAAATCTTCAGCTGAAGGATCATGGTGCTGCCAGCTGGATCTCAGCCATGGGGAGACTGATTGCTCCCAATGGGCATCCAGTTCAGCCTTTGTGGGGTTTTCTTTTCCAAGGCAACCTTTGCATGTGCTCACAAGTGAAAACAAAGCCCGTGGGTAAGGGGGTACATGTCTGTCCTAACAGGAAGGTACCTGCTGACCTTATTCCACAATCTAGTTTCAGCCTCAGCTTTTCATACTGGGCCACTGTGGTGGGGCACATCCAAAAGTGCCTGCCCCACCGAAGGTTTGAACAGGGCGTGAAACTGTTCTGCTCCCCCCCACCCCTCTGGTTCCGGGGGTTTGGAATGTGAAAGGAGTAGGTGCTAAGTACCTCACCCCACCCCCACGGGTTTGAACTGGGGAGAGCAAATCGCCCCAGTATATATATGGCAACAGGACACATTATCTAGAGGGACTCAGAAGAGGGGGACTCAGAAGAGTGACTTCACCGTGGGACTTTACCAGAGACTTTGCCAGTGGAACTTTACGAGGAACCTGGAGGGGACTTTGAGGCGGGCTTGGAGGAGACTGCTACGTCGGGCTTTAAGAGGGGCTGCCAGCAACAGACTGCCAGCCACGGACCGCCAGCGTCGGACCGTCAGATCCTGTCTGCCCGTTGAAGGGACCTGCCTCTGCCGACAAAGAGCCCCACAATCTACATTTCAAAGCTTGGACCTGCCTCTGCCGACAAAGAGCCCCACGATCTACATTTCAAAGCTTTGCCTCGGAAGCCTGCCGTGAGTGGCCTTTCCGTTCCCTGGGGCTCCAGGCTGCCTTTGTTCTTAAGTGCAGCAAAGCTATTTTTAATAGCAAACCCTTTTCCAACTTTTCTGACTTCTCTGAATTACTGAACTCCTTGTAGAAGCATCCTTGTGAAAGATTTTTCCGACTGTATTTCCAAACCCTATCTAATTAATATTATATAATGTTGTGGGTGGGGCTTGCTGGAAATAAAATAACTGCATATTTTATAATTCCTGCCTCGTTAATCCCCACAACCGATTCAGCCACATCAGTCAAGGAGCCTGCCTCATCCTCCCTTCCCACCAAAGGTCTTCAAGATCTAGGTCTTTTCAGGTTTTGCCTTTTTGCACCATCAAATGTTTCTTCTTTGGGATCCTGGTTCCCACCAGCCCTTCCCGGTCCCATGAAAGATTTGTGAGTTGAGGGAATCCAAACTGTCAAACCAAATAGGAAAATCCCTTCCGAGTCCCACAGGCCCAGCAGAAGCCACAGAACCCTGCTCAGCTTGCACTTCTCAGCAGGTGGATCAGACGTCAGGTGGCAGAGCTGGCTTCCAGGTTGAGCAGGGTGAGATGAGTTTTGATGACAAAACCAACTACACTGCTAGGTCAGCTAGGACCTCTACAAGCCATGACTTGCAGAATGTGCTCACCTCTGCTTTGGGTATTTAAGTGTATTTCTGAATAACAGGACATGACAAGCCCCTAGCACTCTGCTGGGAGTTTAAGGTCCAAGACAAATGCCCTCAGAAACTCTCTTTAGGCACACTTGAGATGAAAAGTAACCTCAACATTCACAGTTCTCAAGCGTGACCTGACAAGCTCTAAGCTTGACCAGACAAGCAGCACAGTATTGCCTTACCTTCCACTCATGGTCGTCTGTGAAGATCTCACTCCGAGCAATGTCCACCCTGTTCCAGGCCACAGCTAACTTCAGCTGGTGGTCCCAGTTCTCACGACCAAAGTGGTCCTGGTTTTGGGATGCTGCATGAAAAACACATGTGTTAGAAGTGAAGATAATTTATGGAGAGAGAAAGTGCCACCTGGAAGCCACCTTGAAGGACTGATTCTTTGAGAGAAATGTCTCTCCCTGATCAGCTCAGCATCAAAAAATTTGGGGACCTCTTTGATGACCCATAAACCTCTTTGATGACTTGTGATCCCCAGCTTATCCGTCTCTATGCACTCCCCTAAGCAGCTCCCCACTCCTCACCTTTGAGCAGGGCCTGGAGGATGGCCACATCCACGTCCTGCTGGCCATATTTGCCCTCTCTGAAAATGGTCAGGAGCTGCCGGTTCCTCACTATGTCCTGGATCTACAAGGAGAGCCATGGGCAGGCAATCAGCAGCAGCATCTTCGCCCTTATGTTTCCTGCAGTTTCCTGTCCTGTGTGGGGAAATTCCCTGCTCCCCTCATTTTGCCTGCAGACCTCTTGTGTGGTGACTCCCAATCTAGCTGGGGTTGGTCCCAAATGGTACCTCTCTGCCCAAAGGGAGCAGGCAGTGAAGGAGCAGAGTTCAAGTCCTTGTGGTGCCCACCAGGACAATGCTGAGCATGGCGGGGGCAGATGGATAGTCAGCAGAAAGTAAACCTTAAACTTCATGCTGTGAGCCTTGCTGCTTATGGGCAAGGACCTCTAAAGACTCGTTTGATCTCCACAAGCTCAAAGAGAGGAGTTGTCTCTCTGCAAGAGGCTCACCTTCTTGGTCCACTCCACCAGCTTGCCCTCAGTGAAGTGCTCATAGGTGTCACGGAAGTACACACTCAGCTTCTTCTGGATCAAAGCAATGGTTATCTTGGGTACAGGCAAGCTAGCCACCTGGGCAATGACATCAGCCACACGCCCAGACCCTTCCACAATCACACAGGGGGTCCCATTGGTGATGGCATTGTAGATGGTCTGCAACAGAGCAGGGAGGTTGGTCTTAATTCCACTCAGAGGTCAGCAGATCGTTTCTGAGCCTGAGCCCCACCCCAGTGCACCACAGCACTCCCATTTTAGTCAGTGTGACACCACACTCACACCCCCAGTGCAGAGCAGCACCCCGGGCAAGGGGCTGCAGCTGCCCACCACTGTCTTCTCTCAGCTCTGCTGGCAGTGGGCAAGAGCAGCTTCTTACATCGAGTGTCCCAGGGCCTCCTTCCAGTACCACACACACGATTGGGATCTTGATGGCAACACCTGTGGGGAAGCAGATTCCAGAGTCACCTCCCCTGTGGGGCAGTCTCTCCTCCATGCAGACTTGTGGTCCCCTCTGAGTGGTGAGGTGTGAAAGGCAAGGTGGGAGCCATGGCAGGCTCCAGGAGAGGGGTGACATGACCTCCTGGCAATCATCCTGCTGGAGCACGTGTGTGCACGTGTTAGAAGAGAAGATCATTTGCACAGCAAGAACAGTCACACAAAAACCTCCCTGGAGGACTGGCTCTTCGGGGGAAACATCTCTTCATGATCAACTCAGCATGACACATCTCTCCCTGACCAACTCAGCATCATAAGACCCTTTGGTGACCCCACAAGTCAAGCAGCTGGCAAAGAAAGGCTCATTGATTTGTGTCCCTGAGGAACTAGTTCATATTTGTCATGACAACTCTGTCCCTTGCCTGGATCCTCCAGGGAAGCCACAGCCTCCTTTCTCACTGGAGGTCCGGATGGGAATCCCTTACCAATGGATGGCCCATCCCCTGCCTCATGCTGCTGTTACCTCCTTTCACCTTGGTCTGCTCTGAAATGAACTTCTCCAGTCTGGTTCTCAGGGGGATTTCCACCCCATACCTCCCATGGGTCCCATCGTCCACCAGGATGAAGTGGGAGTGGTTGCTGTCCAGGCATGACAGGCTGCCTTGGTTCTCCTCATCCAGCACATACTCAGCTGGAAAGCCACCCTGTAATGTGCAGGAGGAAACACTGGCAAAACCTGGACAGAGGAGCACCAGATGCCCACAGCAACCAGTACGTGGGACAGGAACAGGCCAACATGCAGGAACAGTCTGGCCGTCCTTGCTCCTCCTGCAGTGTTCATGTCATCCTCACCCCATGCTCCTGCCCTGCCTGCCCTCACACCCACAAAGGTCCTGCCAGGAGAAGCACAGCACCTATGCAAGACACTGGGTAAGGTAGAGGGGCTTCTCAGGAAACACCAGCCCAGGACCATCACCCCTTCTGGTGTGGCTGTGTTTTACCAGGGCTTCCAGCCACAGGCATGTCTTGGAGCACCTGCTCCCACCACAGACTTTGGCAGGACGTCCCTGGCAGTCCGGGCACAGGCAAGGCAAAGGCATTTCCGGCTCTGCTTGGCTCACCATGGGGCAGATGAGGCTCTCGCGGTTGTACACGGTCCCCCAGGTGGCTATGCCGATGGTGACGATCTCGCTGTCCTTGTGGCCGCAGCTCAGCATGAAGTCTCGCACTGCCTCTCCCACCTGTTTCATCACACCAGCGTGGGAGCCCCCCGTGATGATCCAGGCACCTGGGGGTCAGAAAGGGGCTTGGGAAAGGCAATCCTTGCTCATGGCAATCTCCTAGAATCCTCCTCTATGCCTGTAGGAAGAGCTGGTCCACGGAGATGCTCCCAGAGATGTTTCCCTGCCCACTATGCAATGCCCTGGCAGCACAGGAGATGCCTTCTTCAGTACAGTGTTGCACCTCTCAGTCCAGCTCTCTATGAGCCAAATGAGCAAGAACAGTCCATCCCCGGTGGTGGCAGTTCAGACAGGCCTCCTGGGACAGCTTGGCATCTCCGCAGCAGCCCACCCACTGAGTCATGGCCACGTGGCAGGCCCCTCTCCCACTTCACAGTGAGACCCTCTGCATCTCTTACCAGTGGTCTGGGCCACTTTGACTAGCCCTTGACGGAAGATGTTCTTCAGCCTTGGCTTCATGATGAAGTTTTTGGCTCCCCCAGTGACTGAGATGAGCAGGTTGGGTGGATCAAGGCCCCAGTGCTGTGTCATGAGGTGGAAGATGACCCGTGGAGGGGTATCCGAGGAGACACGCACATACTGCAAACAGGGAGCATCCACATGTTTGGGGTGAGAACAAGAGGCCCAGGCTAACAGGGCACCTCCACCACCTTTTCTCCTGTCCCAGAAAAGAACTGTGGGCTCTGCATGCTGTTTGCCAGGAGGGTCCTGTGGCTGCTGTCTGTGCTCTTTGTGCAAGACCTCATTCCCACTTGCTTCTCTGAAACCCAGCATTCCTAAGACAAACCTAAGGATGAGGCCAGAGAACAGCCACTCCTTGAAGCACAGACCTCACAGAATGAAGATTAGTCTCATGGTTTCAGAAGGGGACTAGGTACAGGGGATGGGAGAGAAGAGAGGTCCTGTCCTGCCCCCTTCCTCACTCTTGGTCATCCCCTCCCTCTGCCTGGGGCATTTCCATGCTTTCCTAACCTGCTCTCATTCCTGAGGGAAACACCTGCATTTCACCTGCCAAGGCAACACCCCAACATCAGCTCCCATGCACCACAGATGTGAAAACCTGATCACCTTTCCCATCTTCTGTCCCAGGCCTGTGAAGTGGATATCACCGAAGGCATCTGTTGGCATCTCCTGGATGTGCCTGCTGGCATCCCATTCCTTCCCCAGGAAGATGGGAGTTTTGGAAGCATCTTCCAGGTGCTGCTCCCTGAGATAGCCGCACTCACACACGACCCTCCTGGAACACACACCGCCAGCTTTGCTGAAAACAGCCTGAACCCAGAAGGCAAAGCCCAGATGCTCCATCAGCCTCAGCTGATGTTTAAGAACACCTCACACATGGGCATCTCATGCTCAGCTCACCCCTCAGCTCAAAACTTGTGCAGAAACAAAGACACTGTTTGGGGAGAAATTTAGTCCCCCAAAAACTTGGTGTCTCCTCTTGTAGAGATTTAGGACAGAAATATTCCAGCTGCTTGGGATGGAAAGGACTGCGTGTAAAAGCATCAGAAAGGTTCCTCACTGGGACATGGGATACCAGCCATGTGGTGACATGCAGAAGGGTGAGGAACCAGTCAAAATGAGATTTGTTCCTCCCATGGACAGCAGCTCCCTTGACAGAAAGGTGCCACAGCTTTGCCACCAAGCATCCTTTCTGCTTTCCTGGCAGAGCAGGGGAATGAGGGCCTGCGTTACTTACCCAGAATCTGAGGTCTGGGAGCTTTCAACAAAGTAGGTACACTCTTTCTTCTGGATGTTTTCAGGAATCCATGAGATGAGATTTTCCTGAAGAGGCAGGAAAAGTAGCAAGGGGTCAGGGTTTCTGCAAGGGCAGAAGTTACACCAGGGGCCAGAGACCCTGGTGCTTGGAGCATATCTGGGGGGTGCTTTCAATCTGAAGGAAGAAAGTTCCACTGCTGTCTGTCAGGACAAAGCTAGATGTGCTCTGAGGAGAAGAGATGTGAATGCTGGGCATGGACCTCAGATGTATGAGGATTTTCTATTTGTCCTTAAAATTGATCTGTTATTAATTGCCCTGTCAATGAGTCACTGGTTGACTCACTGAAGTTCTTCCATGATGTATGGCCAACTACTCCCTCTTCCAGCCCCTCCTGAACTTGCCTTTTCATTGCTGCCACCAGGGAAATGTGCCTTCCTCCTGCTCTTTGAGACACTGCTGCTGCTCTGCTGGAGGTTGGGGACCACCTCGAAGTCGCTCATTGTCCTGGGGTGTGTGGCAGGGTCATCACCTCTCTCAGGGCACACCTTGTTCAGTTCGGAGGGGAGCACTTTGGTGTGTCGGCCGCGCACAGCCATGGCTGCTGTGTCTTGCCTGGTTTGGCCTCCTTGGTCCTGTTTCTAGGCTGAGAGGCCCTGAACATCTCCATCCTGAGTGCAGCAGAAAAGAAGCATACCAAAGCACTGAAGCATCCTGTCCATCACTCCCTGGGTGGACGGTTGTCTATGGGAAAACTGCCAGACCCATGCCAGAGTTGTGACACAGGGGCAACATGGGTGGTGAATCAGCCTCAGCATGCAGAAGAGTGTGCCCAGCAGATCAAGGGAGGTTCCTCTCCCCCTCTACTCTGCTCTAGTGAGAACATATCTGGAGTATTGTGTCCAGTTCTGGACTCCCCAGTTCAAGAGGGACAAGGAACTAACTGGAGAGAATAACATGGAGGCTCTAAGGATTATGAAAGGTCTGAGGAGGAAAGGTTGAGAGACCTGGAGCTGTTCAGCCTGGGGAAAAGCTACCTGAGAGGGGATCTCATGAATGTTTATAAACACCTGAAGGGTGTGTGTCAAGAAGAAAGGGTCACTCTGTTTTCACTGGTGCCCTGTGATAGGATGAGGGACAAGACACAAACAGGAACTCAGGAAGCTATCTGAGCATCAGAAGAAATTTCATTGCTGTGAGGGTGCTGGAGCCCTGGAGCAGGCTGCCCAGAGAGGCTGTGGAGTCTCCTCCTCTGGAGACTTTGAAATCCCATCTGGACATGTTCCTAGGTTAGCCTGCTTTGGGGTTGGACTCAATGATCTCCAGAGGTCCCTTCCAATCCCTGACATTCTGTGATTCTATGTTTATATGTGCCATGCTGCTCCAGGCAGCCTGCCAGCCTCTGAAAACTGACCCCACCATGCTCTGCTCGCTTGCATAGCTGCTGGCCTGCCTTCTCCACTGCCTGGCTGCCTACTAGCCCACAGCTCTCCTTGCTTGCTCTCCACTGCAGGCAGCTGGTATGCTTCTGGGAGCAGGGGAAGCAGAAACCAGGTCTTTCACGTGAGCATCCCCAGCATGGCTCTGGATGGAAAAAACATAGCAACACACTGACTGCAGAGCCAAGGCACCTCTGCAGGAGGCATCTTGTGTCCCCTGCAAAGGCTTTCTGCAAGCCCCGAACTAAACCAGCAATGCACATGGGCATGCTGCAGGGTGGGGGCTGTTTGCAGAGGCTCCCCTGGGCCCTCACAGACGCTCACAGATCCCATTGCTGAGCTCCTGGGCTGCTGAGGCTGCAGAGCTACTGAAACAAGGACGGAAAAGCTGTGGGGAGTCTCTGGATCCCAAAGGGGAAGCGTGCCCTCTCAGGGGAGCTGTGATTAGGTCATGGAAGAAGCCCAGCACTCAGACAAGGCACTGGCAAAGCTGTGGGTTCAGCAGACCTGTCTTTAAGGAGAATTGAAATCCTTTTCTGCAAGCTAAACTCTGCATCGCACCCACGGGTGGGGAACCCTTAGATGGGACAAGGAGTTGGGGAGCAAAATCATGGCTACCATGGTGTTTCCTTCACATCTTCTTTCAAGGCCCAGTGCTGCTGCAGGCAGGGAGCAGTGAGGAAAAGCCCTTTTGTCAGCCTCCCCCCAGGAAGGATGCAGCCTTACTGACCTTGGGAACCAGATTTTGGCTGACTTTCTGCACTAGCACAAGCCAGGGCAGATCTAATTGCTTGAGAAAGAGCTATCCAAAGGTCAAACACACCCTGAACTCTTGCTCCTGGCCCCTCAGGGTGGGCAGGCTGGTGGAGGTTTGGTCTATGGCCAGAAGCAGCTAGTAAGCCCATGGGCTTTCTCACCGAGTACTCAATGGACTCCTAGGGGTGAAGAGCTGCCGCTAAGCTACCCAGAGCGCCTGTCCTGAAGGGCTGCGGTGCCAAGGACGGAGCCTCTCTTGCAGCACACACTGCCCTCCTCCACTCCAGCCTGGCCAGCGCCCCGGTAGGGGTCTGCACCCGGGGGCTCCTGGCAGCCTGTCCCAGTGAGGCCGCACTGGATCCCACTGCGGGCTCAGCGTGGTCGCGACATCTGTCAGAACAGGGGGCATAGCCCTGGGCACAGCCTGTGACCCACGCCCACCCTCCGCCCCTCCAGCGGCCCGGCCAGCAGCGGGGCCGCTCGTACCTTTCCCGCAGCGTGCAGCAGCCGCAGCCCCATCTCCTCCGCTCCAGCGCCGCGCGGGGACCCTACCTGGCGTCCCTCTACCTCCGTCGGGTCATTTTGTCACCGCAGACACAGACAGGGAGGGGAGGAGGCTGCAGGCTGCCTGCAGAGGAGGAGATGGCAGGTGGCTGGCAGCCTCCCAGCAAACCCCGGCTGCGGAAGCCGCAGCGCCGAGGCAGCCCCCGCCTGCTCCAGCGGCTGAGTCACGCTCCCGCCGCCCGCAGCCTCCAGCCAGGCAGCCTCTCGCTGCCCCACGCTCAGCACACTGGTACCTGAGCCCGGCGTGGGGCAGGGGTCAGTCACCACGCTGGGGGACGGCGGGGCAAGGCACACGGATGCCGCTGGAGAGCGGCGGCAGCCTAGTGGCTCTGACGTGGGCTTGTGTGCGTTGCAGGCTGGGCAGGTGCGATGATGAACCTGTGCCCTAATTATAAATTGGTCCGATCGTGTGCTATCTTATGGATGGGTTATAGACGGTGATGTAAGTCAGTTTCACTGGAGACTTGGGTATTGTTCATGATGGAGTAAAACAAACTAAAGGACAGCTTGGCCTTGGAAAAATGGACTTTGCTTCTGGGAAGCTTAGAGCTGTCCCTGAAGGATAAAAGACCCATGGGATAGCTGCAATAATGCCAGCCTCTCTGGCACATCTTTGAGATCCTCCCAGCATCATCTGGTGTCAGAGACACTCAAGCAAGGCTGACTCCCAGAGATGCCTGGATCTATAGACAAGCAGTAAGGATGCTACAAAACAGAATTGTAGACTCACAGAATTATTTTGGTTGGAAAAGATCTTTAGGACCATTGAGTCCAACCATTCTCTGATTCTGCCAACTCCAATGCTAAACTATACCCTTCAGCATCACATCTCTGTCTCTTTTAAACCTTTTCAGGGATGGTGATTAGCAATTAGTGCAGGTGTTAGTGACTAGTCAAATTGTCTTGTACCTGAATGCTTGAAGGGTATAAGAACCCTGTGTAAGAACCGGTTTGGCTGGGATATTTCACGTGCATGAATAAGTACTTGCCTTTCTAATTCCATGTGTTGCATCCCAGCCTCTCTCCTTGGCCAGCACAGTCCAGGTGTGAGGAACTTCAGCTGTCACACAACAGGCACCAGATGTCTTTCAGCTACTGCCTCCCACCTCCCTGTTTCAGATGTTCTCCTCCTCCCATTATGCTCCTTGCCCTAAATGAACAGGCTTCTCCACAGCATTTACAGACATTTACTTGACTTGCAGCAAAATCAACTTAAACCCAGCACACATCCTCTTCAGGAAAGATGCCAAGCAGGAAGTCAGTCTAGGAGTGCAGTCAAGGCAGTGAATGCTGCAGTAGCAGCGACCTATTTGGGAGCTCTGCTTCAGCAGCAGGTACACCAGGCAGCACCAGATCCTGGCCATCTCCCATGGATCTCGCTGGAGAATCACAGAATTGCTTTGCTTGGAAAAGACCTCTAAGATCATCAAGTCCAACTGGCAATGCAACATCACCATGCCCACTAAACCATGTCAAGAAGTGCCACCTCTACATGTATTTTTAACAGATCTAGAGGTGGTGGCCACCTCCCTTGGCAGCCTGTTCCAATGCCTGACTACTCTCCAGTGAAGAATTTTCTTCTAATATCCAAGCTAAACCTCCCCTGAGGCAACCTGAGGCCATTTCCTCTTGTCCTATCAGTTGTTATTGGGAGACCAACACCAACCTCACTCTAACCTCCTTCAGCTCCACACCCATTCTAGGGTGTATTATAAGGGCTGTGGTTAGTAGGGCGAGAGAGGTTCTCCTGCCCCTCTATTCTGACCTGGTGAGGCCACATCTGGAGTACTGTGTCCAGTTCTGGGTCCCTCGGTTCAAGAGTGACATTAAACTGCTTGAGGGAGTCCAGCACAGAGCCACAAAGACAATTAAAGGAATGGAACATCTTTGTTATCAGGAGAGACTGAGGGAGCTGGGGCTCTGCTGCTTGGAGGAGACTGAGAGGTGACCTCCTTAAATATGTAAAGGTGAGTGCCAGGAGGCTGGAGCCAGGCTCTGCTTGGTGATGCACAATGACAGGACAAGGGGCAGTGGGTGTAAGCTGAGGCATAGGAAGTTTCATTTAAACATGAGGAGGATTTTTTTTTTCAGTGTGAGGGTGACAGAACACTGGAACAGGCTGCCCAGGCAGGTTGTGGAGTCTCCCTCTCTGGAGATATTCAAAACCCTCCTGGACGCATTCCTGTGTGATTGGGTATAGGTGATCCTGGTCTGGCAGGGGGGTTGGACTGGATGAGCTTTCAAGGTGCCTTCCAGCCCCTGGCATTCTGTGATTCTGTGATTCCCTTCAGGGACATGTAGAGAGCAAGGAAGTCTCCCCTCAGCTTCCTCTTCTCCAGACTAAACAAGCCCAGTTCCCTCAGCTGCTCCTCACCACACCTGTATCCAGACCCTTCACCAGCTTTGTTGCCCTTCTCTGGACATGCTCCAGCACCTCAATGTCCTTCTTGGAGTGAGGGGTCCAAAAATTAACTCTGTATTCAAGGTGCAACCTCACCAGTCCTGAGTACAGGGGGGCAATTACTGCCTGGTCCTGCTGGTCACACTATTGCTGATGCAGGCCAGGATGCTGGTGGTCTTCTTGGCCACCTGGGCACACATTGGCCCATCTTCATCCACCTGCAAAACAACACCCAAAAGTCTTTCTCTGCTGAGCAATTTCCAGCCACTCTGCCCCATGCCTGGAGTGCTCATGGGGTTGTTGTGACCCAACTGCAGGACCCAGCACTTGGCCTTGGCCCATCAGTCCAGCCTGTCCAGGTCCCTCTGTAAAGCCTACCCCCTAGCAGACCAAAACTCTTACTCAGTTTGGTGTGCCCTCAGACAGACTTTGGAATCACTTCCCAAGAGAAGCAGTGGATTCTCTTCCATTGGAGAGTTTCAAGACTCAGCTTGACAGAGAGCTGGGCCAGCTCACTTCAGCTAGCCTATCACCTAGAAAGGTTGGACCAGATGATCCTTGGGGTCCCTTCCTACCTAGCATTCTGTGATTCTGTGAAGCAGTGAACCAGCTGGGTGGTTTGGTGGCAGGAATTGTACATAATCTGTGAGGAAGCTCTGGGAGGTGTGCCAGCTTTGCAGGTGACTGCCCAGCACCCAAACGTGCCCACCTCTGTTGGTAGATAGTGCATTGCCTGCACTCTGGGTGGCAGGGCAAGCCATTCACATCGTGATGGATTGGTGCTGGGGCAATGTGCTACACAGACAAGCAGGATCCAAAGGCAGATGAGATGGTGTGGCCACATCCTTCAGCTCACCTCCCAGCCAAAGCATGGGCCAGCCAGACACAGGGTTCTGCTGCTTTCCTTGAGGAAGAGCAAACAGCTGAGAGGCTTTGCTGGGAGAACAGATGCCACTAATCATCACCAAATGAACCCCATGTGTGGTGCTGCACAACTCACTTGTAATTAACTCTGCACTGCCAAAGGCACTGGAGACAGGACTGAACATTAATTATACATCTGTGGGGATGTTCATCCACTCTCAACTGGCTGTCCCCCTGGAGACCATGGCTTTTATTTCACTTTTCCATAAGTCATAACCACTGTGGCCTGCTGGGACTCACATGGAGCCAGCATGCTAGAGCCATTCCTCCTGCTCCTCCTAAAAGCCCAGATAAAACCCAGCCAGGCTGAAAAGACACCCTGGGGAGTTTGCATCCATCTGCAACAGTGAGAGGAACACAGGAGAGGAATGAGGACCCTGGCCTGGCCCTAGTGACTGTGACCACACACATCCTATGGCCAGGTCAAATTCAGCCAGAATGATGCTTGTGAACCAGGATACCTTTTTCTGCCAAAAAAGGAGCAAACTTTCTGCCAGCTCCATGGAGCCTCTGCTGCGATCAAATACTTGTTCTGGGTCTCTCCCAGCAGTGACCTCAGCTCCATGGTGTGAATCTCCTTTCCTGTCAGGGCTTGGTCCTCCCAGTAGCCATCATGGTGCTGCCTTAGTGTGGCTGCTGCTGCTGGGTCCTGCACCTGGGTCAGTCTGCAGAACAGGTGTGGTGAGGAGCAGCTGAGGGAACCAAGGTTGTTTAGTCTGGAGGAGACTGAGGGGAGACCTCCTTGCTCTCTACAATGCCCTGAGAGGAGGTTGAAGTGATGTGGGTGGCAATCTCTTCTCAGAGGTAGTAAGTGCCAGAACGAGAAGAAATGGCCTGAAATTGTTAAAGGGCAGCAGAGTTTAGGTTGCATATGAGAGGAAAGTTTGCTGAAAGGGTTCTCAAACACTGGAACAGGCTCCCTAGGGTTGAATCTCCATCCCCAGAGATGTTTCAAAGAGGCAGAGATGAGTTAGCCCCAGACTTGTAGCTAGTTAATGGTTGGACTCAATCAGCTTTAAACATAGAATCATAGAATCATAGAATGGTAAGGTTGGAAGGGACCTCAAGGATCATCCAGTTCCACCCCCCTGCCATAGGCAGGGACACCTCCCACTAGTACAGGTTACTCAAGGCCTCATCCAATCTGGCCTTGAACACATCCAGGGAGGGAGCATCCACAACCTCCCTGGGCAACCTGTTCCAGTGCCTCACCACCCTTACTGTAAAGAACTTCCTCCTAACATCCAGTCTAAATCTCCCCTCTGCCAGTTTAAGCCCATTGCCCCTTGTCCTGTCATTGCAGGACCTTGTAAATAATCCTTCCCCAGCCTTCCTGTAGGCCCCCTTCAGATACTGGAAGGCTACTATCAGGTCCCCTCGAAGCCTTCTCTTCTCCAGGCTGAAGAGCCCCAACTCCCTCAGCCTGTCCTCATAGGAGAGCTGCTCCAGCCCTCTGATCATCTTTGTGGCCCTCCTCTGGACCCGCTCCAACACTTCCATGTCCTTCCTGTGCTGAGGG
>VWZE01012809.1:64666-83981 GCA_013396675.1 Eubucco bourcierii
TGAGGGACACCACTTGGCACTGGTCTCCAGGTGGACATTGTGCCGTTGATCGCCACTCTCTGGGTTCGACCATCCAGCCAATTCCTTATCCAGCGAGTGGTCCATCCATCAAGTCCACATCTTTCCAATTGAAATGATTCTTTGGTTCTGTGTGTGCTTTGGTCTGCCAAGGGTAGGAAATACTTCCTGCACCTTCACCCCATGCCTCAAAGACATCATTTTGGACCTGTTTCTCTACGGAGTTCCAGTGAAGAATCTCCTTCCAAAGGCCTTTCTTGAAGCAATGCTTCTCATGCAGCATAGAGGCGAGCAGTGGCTGGAGTGAAGGAAGCATCTATGGTGGAACCACTGTGGCCACAACGTCTGCTCATGGTCTCCTGAGCCTGGATCTCCCCCCTCAGACCCTCAACAGCTGTGACAAGTCTTCACTGGCACCAGTGTTCCACTGCTTGGACAGGCTTTGGCTGTGCTGGCAGGGCATTGTGTGCTGTACTGTTCACCTTCTGTGGAGAAATCTCTGGTGTTGGGGACCTGCTGCTGCCACCAGGACCATAGCCCTTCATATGGATGGACGTGGTTGTGCTGACAGTTGTCCAGTTCAGCATGGTCATCTTCCACCTTAAGTGGTGGATGGTTGTGATGATTCCCCCAGCAGGGCAGACAGGTGGCAGCAGTGGCAGCCTAGAGCTAGATGCAGGTATGGCAGAACACATACCAGCACAGCTCCATGCTGGGAAGGTATTCAAAAGGAGGGAAGGAGATGGGACAGGTTTTCCCCTGCTGGCTGCTCCTGGCACCTCTGGTTCATGTCTGAAAGCCTCCAGTGTGCTGCTGCCAGCAGGAGTTCATGTGTGCTACAGGAGTGACTCAAAGGGTGGGTTCCACTGGTGGAACTCATGGTTCTTCAGCTGCTGGCAGGTCACAACTTCTCCCATGAGAAGTTTTTGTGCTAGTGTTTATTGGCCTGTTAATATTTTCACCTTCACTACAGGACCTCAGCACTATAACACAGGACCTGTTGAATTGTTTGCCAGCACCACCTTCTCTACTGCTTCTGAGAACACCACTACAGCACTACATGCTGAAACCACTAAGGATGCCACCCTGAAGCTCAGAGAATCACTTAATAGTGAGGCTTGGGAAGGTCCAACCCCTGTGCCAAAGCAGGATCACTTAAAGCAGGTGACACAGGACTGCATCCAGGTGGGTCTTGAAGGTCTCCAGAGAAGGAGACTCCACAACGTCTCTGGACAGCCTGCTTCAGGGCTCTGTCACCCTCATCAGAAGGAAGTTTTAGAAGTTTAGATGGAACCTCCTGGGTTTTCTGTCACTGGGCACCACTGAAAAGAGCCCAGCTTCATCATCTTGCCCTTCATCCTTCAGCTCTTGCCGAGCATTGAGATCTCCTCTCAGGCTGCTCTTCTGCAGGCTAACCAACAGTTCAAGGTCTCTCAGCCTTTCCACCAGCACAAACATTTTCAATACCACAGAAGTGTTTAATTCCTTTGGATAAGGTGTGTCTTGGGTCCCAAAAGGAAGCTAGAGGTGCAAACCAGACCTGTCACACCCTCATGTAGTTCCTGCACAATGGTTAGCATCAGAAAGCTTGTAAGAAAGAAACATCACCACCAGGGCCTTCCCTAGGGCCATACACTCACCACAGAAAGTCTTTGGAGACAACAGATGGAGAAATGCAGCCAGAATAGTCTCTCCTACTTCTGCTGAAGACCAGAAGCAGTATATGACCTCTACCTCCCTCACTGCTGAAGGACTGGATGACAGAAGCTGAAAGGCAGCATCATGACTCAAGTTAGGAAAAAACAAACCACACCACACTGCCAGGATTGCTTGACACAGTTCAGTTTCTATTCTCTCCATTGGCTCACAGCTGTCACTCAATCTCTTGTGACACTCTGGACTGAAGCTAGGCACGGTCTCCCAAAGTCCTTTTGAGTCAGCTGGACAGCACCATCAAGACCAGGTCCTGAGACAGTTCTCTTCATTTCACAGCAACAGGTAGGTGCTCTCTCTCCCTCTGCATATTTAAGCTGAGTCTCATTAGGCAGGAGCTCGAGTCCTCAGGGACTGTCCCTGCAGTGCAAATCCATTCCTGATCTTACTGCTTCCACGGTGTGGTTCAGGTTCCAGAGAAGGTTCCGGCAGGTTGAATCTGCAGCCCAATGCCTCCTAATGAACAGGTATCAAAAAGCCCTGCCAGAGTAGAGGGAGGTGCAGACCAGTCTGCAATCACACCCAAATCACAGCCATAAAAATAAAAGCTTTTATTTCTTTTAATATACCATTACAGAAACATCTGAGGAACATTCTCATTAGGATGGGCAGCCCTGCAGCCCTGGGGGCAAGTGCAGGCAGCCAGCTGCAGGGTCTGCCATGCTGTGCTCCTGAGCTGCTGCTGCTCTTGGTGCAGGATGCCCTGCTCCTCACCCTTAGCAGGGAGACGCAGCCCTCCCAGCATCAGGGTGTCACCTTTTTGTAGGTAATGTGGAGGTGCTGAGTCATGGGCTGCGTAGTGGTTGCCATTGAGACAGTTTGTTCGAGTTTCCCATCAGAATTAAGCCTGAATTTTCTGGTAATCTTAAACAAACAAACAAACAAACAAAAGGTAAGGAAAGAATTAATTAAATCAAGGAAACAGCATCAAGAGCTAAATTTGCTGAGTGTGCTTTCTACCTTTATCCTCCTTGTGCTTGCTCTCAGCTCACCACAGCTACGGGAGTCAACGAGCAGTGCTCTCTCCTAAAGGAGGCAGCTCTTGCCAGAAAAACCCAACTCCAAGCCCCAAGATCATTCTTCATGGAGTAATGCATGCAGTGTTATGGCACTACAGTTGACATCACCTCAGCACAGACAAGCCAGCATCCCTCTGCTAGAAGAGTGGTTCCCAGCTGGCAGCTTAAAGAGATGCTCTGCACTGGATGATGTTCCCAAGGCAGTCTTCAAAACTCAAACCCTCTGTAGGCTACCACACCAGCCTTGTTAGAGTGAGCCAGGGTCAGCTCACTCTAACAAGTTACCCAGATGGGTGGCAGAGTCACTGTCCCTGGAGCTGTTCAAGCATGTGGACATCGCGCTTCAGGACATGGTTTAGTGGCCATTGCAGCCTTAGGTCGGTGTTTGGACTCCATGATCTAGAGGTCTTTTCCAACCAAAACAACTCTATGATTCTAAGCAAGCATGGCTCATGCTACGTGAGGAGGAAGGAGCCTGCAGAGCCTCAGCTTCCACCTGCAGCCAGGCATGGGTTCAGCCCCAGAGCAGGGCAGAAGAGAGCTGTCATCCATCAGGGCTCAGCAGGCAGTATCATCCCCCATCACTCTACCAGAGCAGACTGTGAGCCTGTTTGTGCTGCACCAAACTTCAAGAGAGGCAATATGCAGCTGGCCTGTAAAGCCAAATCACTTAGGACCCATGCAAGCACATCCTTGAGTGCAGGCCTCAGCAGCTTTCAAACAGGAGGAAGGTAATTAACTCTCCAGTGTTCAGCACAACCTGTAGGCTTGCTCCCAGGAGTTGCTGAAATGAAGCAGAGGTGGGACCATCCTTTTTGAATCTCAGCTCCTGTCCCAGACTAACATCTCTCCAGCTGCCCAGCCATTGCTCCACTTTCGTGGCCCAGCAGGAGAAGGGCCAGGTAAAGGGCCATCAACACAGGCGTCCCTTCAAGCAACACTTGTGGTCTCCTCATTTCCAGGGGCAATTTACACTGTTCCCCATGAACAACAGCACTGGGAGCTGGTTACCTGCTACAACTCTCTCATTCCACACCCTCCTTCATGGCAAGGGCCTCCCAGGTACTAACTGAGGCCAGTATCTGGCCTGAACTTCCCTCAGGTGCCAGGTGAGCATGGGAGGTTCCCTCTTCCAGCCTTCAGGCAAAGTCAGCCTTGGAGCCCTGCTGCTGTACAAAGGTACTTAGAGAAGACTTCCCTATTCTCTTCCCTAAGGACCTGCTACCAGCCACTGTTGGAGACAGGATTCTGGGTTGGCTGGTCTGAGTCAGAGCATCAATTCTTAACAATCCCTCTGGGTCTTGTAGTGTATAGAGTACGTTCTGAAGGCTGTTACAGAAAGGATAAGCCAGAATGCTAGGCAATATTTCCAAGAACTCCTGATGGCAATCTGTAATTAAATCAGCCTAGCCTCTCAGCTAGACACATTGGGGCTAGCAATGCCATACAAATTGCTCACTGCCTGGGCACTCACCTGCTCTATGTGGGGCTTCTTGGCAAAGGAAATTCTGGCTATGGAGTGAGAAGCTATAGACAGCTCTTGTCCGTTCACCTCCCCTTCCTCCACCTCCACCAGACCTAGTGAGAAACAAGGTCATATAGACATTATTAGGCTACAAAGGTTATATAGTAATGTTACAACTATTAAGCTACATAACAAAACATCACTTCCCTGAAGAACTGTTTTATTGGACCCAGGACACAGCAACAGCTGCAAATCTAGGCATCTGCAGCCATGTAATGCTGTGTAGAAAAGTCTAGCCAGGCAGACTTACTCATGCTGCATGGGATGAGTATTGCACTGCAATTGCCAGTTTTACCTCCAGCAACTGTTCTGGAGTTTTAGATGCAATTCTAAGCATCAGCTGGGGGTTAACACAGTTTCCCTTACTATAATTCAATAGTGGTTCTCTCTCTGTCAGTCCCTGGAAGGCATCCAATGAGACCCAGGGCACTACATCCAGACAGTGGGAGATTCTCCTGGTTTAGGAACTAACAAAGCTCTCCAATATTAGGGAACAGTAGCAGAGAAGCTCTCTTCCTACAGTGCTATAAAGGCTCTTGGTAGCACCACAGCCCAGGCAGGGTCTCTGATAGGAAACCTGGGTCACACCACATGCTCTTGGGTGGAGAGGCTGGAAGTGGCCATTTAAAACCACCAGAGCCCCACCTTCCCAGGGCCACAAGTTCTACCCTGCACTGCAGAATCATAAATTACAAGTGTTGACATTGGTTAAGAGCAGTTTAAGTGAGCTGTCTAGAAGGAACATCTAGCCAAGTACGACCCTAGCAACAGGAGAAAGACTCCAGACAGAGCAGCTCATGAACCAAGACAGGCACCTCTATTTCTACAACTGGTTGGTCAACTGTGGCCAACTCATGGGAGCAGTGGGAACAAAGCACGTTCTCTGTATACATTCCTCCTGCCTCCCCACAGGACTAGGATACTGTGAAGGCATCAATAAGTCCACTGGCCACTTACCTCCTGCCATCACTAAGGCTCAAGTACAGGGGTTCTTTCGGCTGGCAAAGCTACGCTTGCAAACACCAACACAGCACCTGAACACCGCTAAAATCTCCTGTGTGAGACTTTTGCCCTACAGTTCTTTCCTGCTACAGGAAACTAGAAAGCCACACTGTCTGGACAAAGCCACAGAGACAGTCCTAGAATGTCAACACTTTTCACACAAGGTCATTTATCAGTTTGCTTTTGCAGCAGCACCACAGCTCCTTGGCACTGAAGCCAGAGCGAAAATAAGTTCAATGAAACTGTGAGAGGTGTAGTAATTTTCTGGAAAAGTGATGAAATGGCAGAGCAGGGTAGAGCTCTTCTTTTCCCCATCATGGCTATCAGGCATGTACCTGTGTTCTGGGCACTGATGAAGGCCACCTTGTTAGTGTCTGGTTTGAGGCGGATGAATCCACACTCTCGGTGCATGGGTTTCCTGGTGTCCAGGCGGAAGGCGTTGAACCTGAAGGGGAAATTAGAACACAAAAGATGCTGCTTGTTGCACTTCACAGTCAGTTTCTGACCAGGTTTCATGTCAGAAGAAATAGTACTTCATTTAAGCATGTGACTGCCTGCACAGTGTCATTTGAAAGGGAAAAGGCTGACAATGCTGTACAGCTATGAGATGCAGATGTGTAAAAACACAGTTAAGACACAGACATAACTACTTCTTACAGCTGCAGTTAGTTATTTAAGTTCAGGCTTCAGATTTTCCACAGTTCCTGAGTTAACTGAGGGAACTCAGAAACTCCCTCAGGAAGTCAGACACTGCAGCAGTAGGGAAGCGGTTGTGCCCCTGGGGAGGCCACAGCTTGAGTACTGGGTTCAGTTCTGAGCACCATAGCATAAGAAAGATATCGAGGTCCTGGAGGATGTCCAGAGAAAGGCAATGAGGCTGATGAAGGGTCTGGAGAACAGATCTGCTGAGGAGTGGCTGAGGGAACTGGGGTTGTTTAGTTTGGAGAAGTGAAGGCTAAAGGGAGATCTTATTGCTTTCTATTACTACCTGAAAAGAGGTTGGAGTGCAGCTAATATTGGTCTCTTCTCCTAGGCAAGTAATAGAATGAGAGGAAATGGGCTTAAGTTGTGCCAGGGGAGCTTTAGGTTGGATATCAGGAAAAATTTCTTTCTTGCAAGAGTGGTCAGGCATTGGAACAGGCTGCCCAGGTTGGTGCTGGAGTCACCATCCCTAGAGATGTTCAAGAAGCTGTAGATGTGGCACTTCAGGATATAATTTAATGGCCATGGTAGCTGAGCTGCAGTTAAGACTTGATGATCTTGAAGGTCTTTTTCTATCCTTAATGATTCTATGATACAATGATGTCTCAAATACTTCCTTTCCTCAAATAAGTATCTAAAATGACACTATCTTTATTTAGCTTTTAAACCTGGCCAGTTGTTAGGTTTTTGGTGTTTTTTGCATATTACTCTTTGCAGGTTACAGCAGAACAGACATTTGTCTCACTACCACTATTATTAGGAAAAATAAAGTTCAGCTCAGATTCTTACTTGCTCTGCATGAGGCCTCAGAGTTGCATGCTTGGTCACCCAAAATGTGGGTGAATACCACTCATGTTCACACATTACTTTAGTGCTACAGCATTCCTGAGTCTGCATAGATAACTGAATTAAACAGCAGCTGAAACACAGCTGACTACCACCGAATCACAGAATGGTAGGGGTTCATCTCTCTCTGGAGATCAAGTTCAATCCCACTGCCAAAGCAGGGTCATCTAGGAACACGTCCAGACAGGACTTGAAAGTCTCTAGAGAAGGAGACTTCAAAACCTCTCTGGGCAGCCTGCTCCAGGGCTCCAGCACTCTCACAGTAGAAAAATTTCTCCTTATGCTGAGGTAGAACTTCCTGTGTTCCTTGTCCTATTACTAAGCACAACTGAAAAGAGCCTGGTTCATCTTGACATCCATTCCTTAGCTATTTACAGACATTCATAAGATCCCCTCTCAACCTTCTCTTCTCCAGACTAAACCACCTCAGGTCTCTCAGTCTTTCTTCTCAGAAGAGATCACACTATCACCAAGGTTGGAAGAGACCTCAAGTATCATCAAGTCCAACCCGTTACCACAGACCCCAAGACTAGACCATGGCACCAAGTGCCACGTCCAAACCCACCTTGAACTCTCCACTCACCCTTATAGCCACCATTGGACTCTTTCCAGTAGATCCCTGTCTCACTTGAATTGGGCCAGAACTGGACACAGCATTCACAAACACTCAACATATCTCACATTTCAGAGACACAACCAACAAATCTCACTACAACCATGTCTGTTTCAAACCAAAAGCTTCTGCCAACACAGATAAACCCCCAGACTTACGAGAAGTTGAGCATGGGCTGCCCCACATGAGAGATGTGCACTTCTTCCAGGTACTGGAAGGGCTTCATTGTAGGAAAGGTGCCGTCTCCTGGTGGGTCTGAGAGCCAGGTGCCCAGCATCCAGGACAGGGGTTCAATCACAGGATTCAGTTGGGGAGTCTCTGTGGAGGAGAGGAAAGAAAAGTCAGCAATCCGTGCCCTGCATCTTACTGTGAGCTGTTTACAGCTGGGAGAAGGTGGACACAAACAGTTCAACCCAGCAGCAACACTTTAGAGCGGCATCGGCTCCAAGGTGTGAGAGGAGATGGGGAACAACAAACAGCCACGGAAGGTAGGTCTGGTTTTAAAGCTGCTCTTGGCCTTTCAAAAGAGCACTCTTTCAGATAGTCCATTTCTGACTCCTCTCATAGCTTGATCTGAAGAGAAAGCCCCCTTCCACCTACAGGTAAAGCAGAAGACAACATAAAAAGAAGAAATCTTGGTGCCAAGAAGTATCACTAAGAGAGAACTCCCTCTCTAATGCTCTAGTCTGACTTTTCCCAAGCACCAAGTACAAACCATTCCTGCTTGTTTCAGAGACAAGGAAACAAGTCCTCCCTTCAGAGGCAAAAAAGAGTATCAGGCTGCATGCATATCCAAGATCAAAGGTTGGCTGCTGTTTATTTGAAGAGGCTAACAACACCCTACACTCATACAGAGAGGCAGGGATGGTTCAGAAGTCGTTCTGCTTAGGCTCTGGATTAAAGCTAAGTGAAACTTTCTCAAAAGACCAGTATGCCTGCAAGTTAAGAGACAGCTACATCCCTTTGTCCCTGCACTTACCAAGGAGCAAACAAGGCCTGATTCACAAAGTTAAAACTTCTCCAAAGAATAATTTAAAAAGATCTTTGATAAACAAGAATTTTGCATCTTGTTATTTCAGAGGGTGTAATTTGGTGGAAAAAAATGGATAAACAGGGACAGAAAATTTAAACTCAGGTAAACAGCCAATCACATCCATTCCCAAGGTGTGGTCAGGGAAAGTTATACAGAATCTCAGTGTTAGGGGTTGGAAAGCACCTCCAGAGACCATGTAGTCAAATCCCTCAGGATGGCCTAGGACACATCATACAGGAACGCATGCAAGTGGGTCTTGAAATACTCCAGAGAAGGAGATTCCAGAACTTCCCTTGGCAGCCTCTTGCAGAGCTCCAGCACCCTCAGAGTAAAGAAGCTTCTCCTCATGTTGAGGTGGAACCTCCTCTGTTCCAGCTTGTACACATTGTGTCCTGTCCTGTCATTGGGCACCACCAAAAAGAGCCTGGCACCTTCATCTTGACACTCATCCCTCAGATACTTATGAATAAGATCCCCCCTCAGCCTTCTTTTCTCCAGACTAAATAGCCCCAGGTTGCTCAGCTTTTCTTCATAGGAGAGATGTTCCAGTCCATCACCCTTGTAGCTCTCCACTGTACTCTCTCCAGTAGATCACTGCCTCTCTTGAATTGGGGAGCCCAGAACTGGACACAGTATTCCAGGTGTGGTCTCACCGGGGCAGAGTAGAAGGAGAAGAGAATCTCCCTAGACCTGCTGGGCACACTTTTCTGGATGCACCCCAGGATGCCATTGGCTCTCTTGGCCACAAGGGACCACTGCTGTCCCATGGATAACTTGCTGTCCACTAGGACTTCAAGGTCTTTCTCTATGGAGCTGCTTTCTGGCAGGACAACCCCTAGTCTGTACTTGTGCCTAGTGTTATTCCTCCCCAGATACAGGACTCCACACATGTCCACATTGAACTTCATGAGGTTCTCTTTTGCTCTGCTTTCCAGCCTGTCCAGATCTTGCTGGATGGCAGCACAGCCTGATGGGGTGTTATCCACCCACCTGCATTTCATATCATCAGGAAACTCACTGGGGGTCCACTCATCCAGGTCACCCATGAAGATACTGAACATACTGATATGTCAGCTCAGGAGAGTTCAAAACCAATAGAAAGGAGGTACCACTATGTCAGCTATGTTATGCAGACAGGGACACCTGAAGTACACATAAAGCACGTCCTCCTTACATTATAAATGACTCATGCTAGCAGAGCAGGAGTTACAAGGGGTCGGTCATTTTCCACACTGGTATTGCCCAATACAAGAACAAGCTACCTGCACAGCTGATATAAAAGGCACAGACTCGGCTGTGGGGTGAGATGATGACCAAAAAAGGTGGTGCTCTGGGTAAAAATTTGCTTGATGAGTCTGAATTTCACTGTGCTCAGTCTCAAACATCAAGCTAAAAGGATTGTGCAAGGGAGAACAAAGTCTGCACCCGGAATGACAAAGGAGCGGGAACAGAAACTTTCCCAGGTAACAGAGACCACTTCTGTTATTTCTTCTCCCATGGAGAGCAGGTTTAGAAAGTCAGCTGGCATGTCAGCAAGATGCTGCTAGCAATTTTTTTTTTTTTTTATCCTGAAAGATTTTGCAAGTGAAGCAACATGGGAATCAGAGAATTGTTTGGGTCAGAAAACACCTTCAACATCATTCAACTCAACACCAAGTCTGGTGTTAAACTCAGCATCACATCTCTGCCTCCCGAAACAACTCCAGGCATGGGGATTGTCTACTTCCATGGACAACCTATTCAAGCCTTTGAGACTTCTTTCAGGGAAGAAGTTTCTTCTAATGTTCAACCTAAACCTCCCCTGAGGCAACCTGTGGCCATTTCCTCTTGTCCTATCACTTATTACCTGGGAGAAGAGACCAACACCCACCTGGATCTAATCTCCTTTCATGGAGTTGTAGAAAGCAATGAGGTCTCCCCTCAGCCTCCTCTTCTCCAGACTGAACAACCCCAGTTGCCTCAGCTACTCCTCACCAGATCTGTTCTTCAGACCTTTCATCAGCTTCATTCCCTTTCTCCAGACATGCTCCAGCATCTCAATGTCTTTCTTGGATTGTCTTGCAGTAAGTGGCCCAAACTGAACCCAATACTTCAAGGTGTAACCTCACCACTGCTGAGTATGGGAAAAGAAAACACATGGGCTCACTATGAGGTACATGATAAAAATGGATGGCAGCAGAGCTGCTCTTATCAAAGGCCACCCTGCCAGCCTGTGCCTTCCACACCAGCTCCCAGAGGGGTAAGGCAAGGGTTTGTGCAACCCGATCAGCACGGTTAGTGTACAGGACCATAGTGCATTGTACTCACCTCCCATCTTTACTGTGAGCAACCAAAGACACAGAACATTATTTTCTGGTACAGTAAAGACCTTAATTATCAGTCATCACCCTGTTAAAGTCCAAAATCACTGCTACAAGACACTTCATGCTTCTATGCTGTTTCTTAGGAAGCGGCTTCCCTTTCTGCTGTCACTTTGAGAGCATGCTGCATTGTGAGTAAGAACATTGCTGCCCTGCCCAACTGGCATTTGCCTTTCACTTTTTTTGCTGCAGACACTTTCTTTCCAGGCTATTTTGCTCCTTAAAACTCTCACCGTGGAAAGGAAGAGCAAAGCTTTGGAAAGGCTAGAAATGACTGCAGCCTGTGCTCATGCTGCCCTCTCCTGGGTCAGGAGGTGGCAACGAAGCCTGGGAGTGGGATGTTTTCCCCCACCAGAATGCTTCTAATAGGACACTTTTCTTTCTTCTGCTTACCACTCTTGCAGCACTCGAGGGAAAAAAAATAAAATAAAAATGACAGACTAAAGAAATGGCTTTAGCCATTTTCACTCTTCGGACTCGGTCATTAACCAAGAGAAACTAACCAATTGTTTTCTGCAGCAACAGCTTGACCCCACAGAATTGTTTTGGTTGGAAAAGACCTCTAAGATCATCAAGTTCAACTATTAACCCAACATCACCATGACTATTAAACCATGTCCCCACCTGCCATGTCCACAGGTTTCTTGAACATCTCTAGGGATGGTGACTTCAGCACCTCCCTTGATAACCTGTTCCTGGCTGGGAGTGCTCAGTGAAGTATGCCTGTCTCACTTCCAAAGAGTTGGACTTCCAGCCACCTGAGAACTGAAGATGTACCTGCATATCCCAAAGTCTACAGCATCTAGGTAAACAATGTGGCCAACAAACCTTAGCACTTTTCCAAAGTACTTAGAGGCAACAAAGCCAACATAAGTGTTAGTTCTTACAGTGCTTGGAAAAGTTGAGAGCAACAGAAAGGCTGGTGGGAATAAGGACCAGAGACCACTACAAGTCCTTCTGAACAGTCCCTTGCCAGCCTTCCCGTAGGTCCCCTTTAAATACTGAAATGTAACTATAAGGTCTCCCTGAAGCCTTCTCTTCTCAAGGCTGAACAGCCACAACTCTCTCAGCCTCTTCCCATAGATCCCTCTGATCATATTGGCAGCCTTCCTCTGGTCCGTGTCGCTTCAGCAGGTCCATGTCTCTCACGTGTTAGGAGTCACATAGCTGGAGGTGAGGTCTCACCAGAGCAGAGGGGCAGAATCATCTCTCCCTATCTGCTGGTCACATTTCTTTTCATGCAGCCCAGGATGCCACTGGCCTTCTGGGCTGGAAGTGCACATTGCTGGCTCATGTCCAGTTTTTCATCCACAAGTACCCCCCTAGACTCCTTTCTGCAGGGCTGCTCTCAATCTCATCATCCCCCAGCCTGAAGGATTGCCTTGACCTAGGTGCCGGACCAGATTCTTCTCAGCCCACCTCTCCAGCCTGTCCAGGTCCCTCTGGATGATATCTTGTCCTTCAAGTTTTATCAACCCTACCTGCACTGTAGAAAAGTCAGCTTTGCAGGAGAAGAAAGCATGCTCTCCTTGCCATGAGACAAACCAGACCAAATGGTTGGACAACCCCCTTGGGCCACGTCCACACAAACTTCAGCCAGCGTGGCTCTCAAGTGGGATCTCTGGCACAGAAAGCTATGCTGGCACAAATTCCTAGGCAGCTTTATCAGCAAAACTGCAGCATGAGCAGCCATCTGCCTGCTAACAAGGCAGCTAACCTATTTCCCCAAAGCTGGGGAACATTTGCTGTGGGAAACTTAAGGAAAGAAAAACAAACCAACAGAAAAACGAAAGCACCCACCAACCCTCCCTTTTCCCCACAACCAAACTAACTCCCAGAGCACTTTCTCAGTCTTCAAACTAAAGGGTCTACAGCAACACCTGGGAAGCCTCCTGCAGTCCTTTCTTCCACTGAATTACTTATTTAATTTGAATCAGCACTATCAAGGTTCTGGTAAATAAGGAGCAGCCCTGTTCATACTTTTTTCATGTTTAAGTACAGAAGGTGACTTTGTACTCTGTTGCCCTTCTCCAACTGTTGCAACCTTTTATGCACTCTACTGATGCTTCCCTGAATAAACCAATAAAGCATCTAGCATTGGCATGCTCTAGCTCCACCTCTGCTCTGAAAGCTGAGAATGTGGTTACATTCACACATTTTCACCTTACAGCCCAAGTCACAAACTTCATGATGAAGCATTAATGTGTTCTTGCCTCTGCTTGTAACCTCTGTGATAAAATGCTCCAGTTACTGTCAGAGTTCTGCACTACAAAATACAGTGAAAGCTTAGGAGGGGAGATTTAGACTAGAGATTAGGAAGAAATTCTTTACAGTGAGGGTGATGAGACATTGGAACAGGTTACCCAGGGAGGCTGTGGATGCCCCCTCCCTGGAAGTGTCCACTGAGAGGTTGGATGAAGTTTTGCACAACCTGGTCTAGTGGAAGGTGTCCCTGCCCATTGCAGGGGGGGGTGCAACTAGATGATCTTTAAGGTCCCTTCCAACCCAAACCATTCTATGACTCTATGAAAACATTTTGAAGATCATCCACCATAACGAGAAATCTGAACATCCTACCTGAGCTTACCTCAGGGTATTTTACTTTCTCTCAAGTTTTCCTTAGTTAGCATTGTCATTGCTTCCTAGTTGCAAGCTAGTTGTTTTTTTGGTTTTTTTCCTGAGTCACTGCCAGCTCACTGCAGAATTAGGTGCTCAATGAACAAGCTGTAGAAGCTATTAGGGGGAAAAAAAAATAGAAAAAACAAGACCATTCCAATGGAAAAACAAAACAAAACAAAAAACCACAAACAATCCCCGCCCCAAACCAGCAGCAGCAGAGCTGCTCCCCATTCCAACCACCTTTCTCTCCAAGGGGGTGGTGAAAGAGCCATCTCTCTAAATCAGCCAAGTCCCAAACCTACTGTGTGCCAGGTGGGTGCATGGATGCTGGTTGATGCCATAAGGAACATCGAGCAGTTCACCTGTTAAAGGGCCACAAGTGCTTGGGACATAGGTGGTGCTGTTCTGACTGGCCTCTCTCATGGTGTCTGCTGACTCAGATTCAGCTAGCTCTTAATCTATGCACACTTGTTTCTACTCATTATATCAGATTGCATTGGGCTGGAAGTGACACTAAAAGGTCATTTTGTCCAATTCCCCTGCAGTCAGCAGAGACACCTCCAGCTTGATCAGGCTGCCCAGGGACACATCAAGTCTGATCTTGAATGTCTCCAGGGATGGGGCCTCAACCACAACCCTGGGCAACCTGTTCCAGTATTTCATCACTCTCACTGTGAAGAGCTTCCTCCGAATGTCCAACCTAAATCCACCCTATTCCAGTTTCAAACCATTGCCCTTCATCCTATCACCACAAGCCCTTCCATGCAGTCCTTCCCCAGCCTTCCTGAAGGTGCCCTTCAGATATGGAAATGTAGCTGCAGTGGCTCCTTGGAGCCTTCTCAACAGCCTAAACTCTTTTGGTCTGTCTTTGTAGGAGAGGTGCTCCAGCCCTCTGATCATCTTTGTGGCCTCCCCTGCACCCACTCCATCAGGTCCATGTCTCTCTTGTGTTGGAGGCCTCAGAGTTGGACACAGTACTCCAGGTGGGGTCTCACCAGAGCAGCACAGAGATGGTGTGGGACAACCAAAATGTAAATGTTAATAAAAGCTGTCAACTATTATTAACTTGACATCTTACCTGACTGTATTTTTATGAACATCAAAAAGCCTTCCTTCAATTCAGTTTTGTTTTACAGTGAAACTTCCTGTCCAGGCACAAATCAGACTCTGCCCAACAGGGATCAGTTGCACCTAGTCAGGTATTTTGACTGCTGTAAACTACAAGCACACAGAGAGCAGTAAAAGGCAGAAGACCACCAAGATTAAGCTTAAAAAAACCAAAAAAAAAGCCATGCAGCCACCAACAAACCCTTTAAGAAAGGGTCAAGAGCCAAAAGGTTCCATAAGATCTTCTCACTGCTCCAAGCTACAATAGCCAGGATAGTTCATTTTCACATATTCATCTCCAGTTTTGTTGGTAAGAGACAGCAACACTGGGAATAAGTGAGTCAGAAGAGATTTAGGTGTTTAAGAAGTTGTAGGTATGGTGCTTCAGGATATAGTTTAGTGGCCATGGTAGCTGGGTTACAGTTGGAGTCAATCTTAAAGGTCTTTTCCAAGCTTAATGATTCTATGAATTCATTTTAAAAGATGACATTTTTCCTTAGAAAGCAGAACATGTAACTGTTATGGCCTTAGAGAAGACATTCTTAATATACAGTTACCACATTCTCAAAGATGTATCAAGAACATCCACCTCAGGAAAGAAACTAAAAGACAACATCCTTCAAGAAGCTCTTTTTCACTGAAGGTATTCCAACAAAGCTCAGCACCCTCATATATATATATATGTGTGTGTGTGTGTGTGTGTATGTATATGTATATATATGTACGTATATGTTATGTATATATACATATGTATATGTTCTTCTTGACACCAAAAACAGTAACAACCAAACCAAAACCCCCACAAAAACACAAAACAGGAGATACAAATAAGACTATGTTGATTTCCCATGGGGAACAACAACAACAAAAAAAAAACAAAACCCAAACAACCCAAACTTCTTCTCTCCCTTCTCTACCCAAATGAGATCACCCATACTTTGGAAAATTAAAATCATGTGGAAAAAAAAAGTACTGGGTATTGCCTTTCAAGAATTTTATCAAGGTTTATTTCCTTGCACTTAAATGAGAAAGTAGGCCTGGAGAACCTCTGCCTATGCCAGTATCACATTTCTGACCATATCTAGCACTACATGGCTTTGGAAAGAGCCATGAGGTTTCTCTTCCTAAAGGAGGGATGGGAAAATTACCATCAAGGGACATCTAATGATCTACAGGTGACAACTTCTTCAGGAAAGCCTTAAATCATGCATCCTTCACAAGGCGTTCTGACATTTTCTCAGTAGCCACACAACCATGAAACACAGAATCACAGAACGTTAGGGGTTGAAAGGGACCTTGAAATACCAAGTCCAACTTCCCTGAGAGAGCAGAATCACCTAGGGCAGGTCACACAGGAACACACTCAGACAGGTTTTGGATGTCTCCAGAGAAGGAGACACCACAACCACTCTGGGCAGACTGTTCCAGTGCTCCAGCATCCTCTCAATGCAAAATATTTTCTCATATTCATGTGAAACCTCCTCTGCTCCAGCAGGCACCCATTGCCCCTTGTCTCATCATGGGACATCACCGAGCAGAGCCTGGCTCCGTCCTCCTGACACTCACCCTTAACGTGTCTATAAACATGAAGTCAGCCCTCAGTCTCCTCTTCTGCAAGCTAAGAGAAGCTCCCTCAGCCTTTCCTCTCAAGGGAGATGTTCTACTCTTTAGCATCTTTGTGGCTGGACTCTTTCAAGCAGTTCCCTCAGGTCCTCCTTGAACTGAGGGGCCCAGAACTGGACATAATATTCCAGATGTGGCCTCACCAGAGCAGGGCAGAGTGGGAGGAGAATCTCTCTCACCTACTAACCACACCCTTCTAATACACCCCAAGACGCCATTAGATGCTCCTGAACTTTTCTCATGAATTGTATCTTGCAGCTAGAGTGATTATGTGAAAGTTTCATCAGTTGTATATTATTAAAGCATCCTTTTTCTTGCAAAAGAAAGCTAGGAGAGAAGCCCAATTTGACTTCACTGCAACAATCCTTTTGCACAACCTCCTCCCTTGCTGAATTCTCCTACATTTTTCAAGTGTCTCAATGTCTCTTCCCACTTTATCATCCATTTCCTGACTTCTGCCTTCCAACTTCCAAGTAAGGAAAGGATCAAACCAAACACAGAGATCTGATCACAAACAGTGTTCTCACTGTGTACCATAACACTGTCATACTTGCCATCTAGCACCTCACTTGGATTTCACGGATCTGGAGTACTGAGTGCAGATTATGACATCTAGGACCAGAAGTACTACTTAGATCGCTGCAGAAGACTTAAACACCTTTCCCACATACCTGCTGCTGCCCATGACAGCTCATTAACACACCAAAAAAAAAAAACAACTCCTAGGCACACTCCAAAGGAAGGCAAATCCTAACAGGTGCTGCTGAGTCACAAACAAGTTAAAACAATCCAGGAAGAAACAAAAAATTAATTAACCAAGACTTAACTTCCCATTGCACACAAGGAAGAGCCTCAAGAACTTTCAGGATATAAGAAATAGCTTGTGTACCTAAAAACCTAATTATTTCACTTCTATCTGTTAGTCTACTACTTCTTTCAGAATCAGACCTTTCTTATATCTTTTCCTTGTCGTATCTTTAAAACCTCTAACTTAAATGGCATCAAGAAAAGAGTGAATTCTGCCTCAACACAAAGCCACTGCCAATACTGACCACAGTCCTGGGATAGCAGGCTGTTCAAGTAAGGGAAACTGATCCTCTTCAGCTCATCTAGCTTCTCCTTCAGCTTCCTGACTTGACTGTCAGAGCGACTGATCCTCTGCCTCAAAAGTTTCAACTCCCCGTTCTTCTTTTCTACCTGCTCCCGCAAGCAGCACACCTGGCTTTTGCTCTGTCTGGAGGAGAAACAGTACGAGTGGAGGGAGTCGATGAGCTTGCACGCCCCCGAGGCCGACATGATGACCTCATTGATTGACATGGGGTTGGCGTCTGTGTCACCCTTCTGCCCCACCACAGCCTCGGCGGCAGGCTGAGGGGTAAGGTCTGCTGGGGATGCCGACAGACCCTGGGAAGGTTTCTGAGGGGTCGCAGTGAGGGATGAAGTAGGGGAGCCTTCTGCTACGGCCTTATCGTGTCCCATAAGATGGCTGCTGCAGCTTGGTTCCATATCTCTCTTTGGCCTTTTCCTTTCCAGCTGCTCTTTTGGGAGAGACGGCCTCTCTCTGGCGTGCTTAGAGGAAAAGCTGTAAGAATGAAGGGAGCCGATGAACTTGCAAGCACCAGAGGCAGGAGGTGTGAAGTCATCGACTGACACACCACTTCTGTCTGCTACCCAGCTTCCCGTCCAGGTGGCCTCAGGACAGTCCTCCAGAGATGATCTCTCAGGCTTTTTCTGAGGTCCGGGCTTTGCAACCAAATTATCACCTAACGTCCTTCTCCGAGGGCCATCCAGCTGGCTGTGGAGGTTTTCTTCCCCCTCGGACATCGACCGGATTTCCGCTTGCAAAGTTGCCTCCTCCATCTCTTTCGTCCCTTGCATCACCATGAAGTCCTGGCTGGAAGACAAGGTCCTCTGAACTACCTCACAGCCTCCTTCCCTTGAGTCTTCTCCATCCTGCAGTGGCACCTGGTTTGCTATTTTTCTTCTGCTTCTGACATAATCCAGGTTGTCACGTTTTCTGTCTGCAAGCTGGAAGATAGTAGGGACAGCAGTGGGCTTCAGCAACCGGTGCTGGTCTTCCAGACGCTTAGAAAAACTGTCTTTGGTGAAATGCTCGCTGCAAAGAAATGAATACTTGGTGGGAGTCCAGTTGTCTCTTTGAACAGCTTTCAGCCACTGGATCAGACGTTTTGAATCCTTCAAAGGGAATCTAAAAAAAAAAGAACAACAACAAAAAGACTAAATAAATGAAAAAAAAAAAAAGAATCAGAGGAACTGATACTCTCAGGTTTAGCAAACACTCACAAAAGCTGTATTTCAAGATGTTATGCTTTTTTGAGGATTATTTAATTTTGGGTCAAAACACTCAGTATTTGGTCCTTCTTAAAAGCTCCACTTCACAAACAGCACAGAATAAAAAGCAGGGGGGTTTTCCGTTTTCATCAGTGACCAACCCATTATTCATCTGCTCAGCCACTCAACAACAAACAGAGCAGCTCACCTGCAAGGAACGAGCATGGGACAAATGCAGGAACACCTCAGCTCAGCTAACAAGTTGACCACCCACTGCCTGTAGAAGCCTGCTGATGTCTATGCAGAGTATGTTTAATAAGGTGTACAAATGCGGGGACTGAAACCAAGTCCCGAAGTAGCTGAATGAAGTGCCATTTCTACCCGGAATCACGCCAGTCACTGGACATACAGCCTTCCCGCAGGAACCCCTGTGGCAGCATCCCCAGCAAGGCCCCTGGTGCGGGCAGAGGCGAGGGGACAGGCCGAGGCGCGGGGCAAGGTGGGACACGGGCCAAGACGTGAGCCCGGGCCCCAGGCCTTGCGGCAGCAAGCACAACTCCCCGCTGTAAGCCGATTTTTGCAGGCGTTCGGAAGCGCAAAGCCGGTCCCCGGCGCTGACGGAAACAAAGGGCGGCCGCTGTCGCTCGGGGCCCGGAGGTGCCGAGGCAGGCAGGGCAAGGGAAGAGCCACAGGGACACGCAGCCGCCCCCTGCCCAGCGGCCAGACCGGAGTGCGAACGGAGGGCCGGCCGCGGCACCTGCAAGAGGGCCGGGAAAGACGGGTTGAAGAGGGCCGGGCGGCCACCCTTACCTGTGGAAGGAGACGGCGCCCCGGTGCGCCTTC
>VWZE01012809.1:84041-118068 GCA_013396675.1 Eubucco bourcierii
CAGATAACCATCTCCGGCCGCCGCCGGCCGGGCCCGCCCCGGCCCCCGCCCGCCGGCCCGGGCCGCCGCCAGCCGTACAGCAAGATGGCGGAGCCAGGTCACCCCGGCCGCCCCTCCGCCGCTGGGGAAGGGGTTTCTGTACGGCACTGCCGTCAACCAAGATGGCGGCCGCCTCCTAGCCGCCGCCATTTTGGCCGAAACGTTGCCGTACAAGCGCCGGTGCTGTGGCCAGGGAAAGAAGGGATGAGCGCTCTCGGCGCAGCTCGCTTGCCTCCTCGGCACTGCAGGACGTCCATCTCCCGACGAGCTGCTCGATCCAAGGCAGTCTTGCCGTCAAAGGTGCCTCTGAAAGGGGCGAGCGTGGTTGGGTTACCCACCCGGGGACAGAGGGGCGGAGCTATGTTGGCTCTGTATAACACGATAGTCGCGCCCGTATCTCAGAACTTCTTCGGGTGTACGTGTCATGGACAGCTCCCGCCGGCAGCGTAGGGAACGAGCTCAGACCTTACGCGGCGGCGGCGCCGCCACGCCTGCCTGCCTCCCTGCCTCCCTTCCCCCAGCTTCGGCTCTGCAGCCAACTCGTGGCCTCTCCCCTCTCCGTACAGCAAAATGGCTGCCCCCATTGCACTCAGGAAACAGCGAGTCGCACCGATCGTGACGAGCACCGCGGCAGCCAACCGCTGCTGAGGCCGATAGGGAACGCCGCTCCCATTGGACGGGCGCTGCGCCCGTGGCATCAGCCGCGCAGGGCTGCGCCGGGGTGTATGTGTCGGTGCGGACGGCAGCGTCCGCAGCCCTCGGTGGGGCCGCCGTCATGGACGCAGGTGAGTGGTAGTGGCGGGAGTCTCTTCCCGAGCCGCAGTAGAGGGAGGGCAGTTGCTTTCTCCCCGCAGGAGCTCGCGGCCTGTCCTGGCGGCCGTTTGGAGCCTGTGGCTTCCCTGGGGCAGCCCAGGCCCGGGCTCGGAGCGGCGCGGCCTCCCACGGTGCTCGGAGATGCTACCCCGGCCTGGTTGGCGGTGGGAGAAGTCGTTGCTTCCCACCCCGGCTGTCGCTCCGGGGCACGGCCTTGATAAACGGCTTTCCCAGCTGTCTGGGGCCCTAAGTGCCCCGGCCGCTTCGCCTGCGGGGCGCGGTGAAAAGCGGCGGCCCAGTGCTGGCTCTGTCACGGCGGTGCCGGC
The DNA here is from genome assembly GCA_013396675.1 of Eubucco bourcierii. Taxonomy (NCBI): domain Eukaryota; kingdom Metazoa; phylum Chordata; class Aves; order Piciformes; family Ramphastidae; genus Eubucco; species Eubucco bourcierii. The sequence goes on from VWZE01012809.1 coordinate 85,220, forward strand.
CAGAGCCGAGAGGAAGCCCTCAGCCCCTGCTGCCAAGCCCGGGTTTTGCCGTCGTTCCTAAAAAGCATTGAGCTCTTCCGTGTTGTTGGGCCTGGACGGAGCTGCCCGGGGCGCGAACCGGAATGAGGGAGCCGTGGCAGGGCAGCGTCCCTGTACCGCTTTGCCCTCCCGAGGCCTGCCGGTCCGTGGAGGCTGGCTGTGACTGTTCGGTGCACCCGCTGAGGGGACGGCACAGTCTGCCAGAAATGTTTGGCTTGGGCAGGGGGAGAAGAAAGAGGTGCGTTGGCACTTGGGTTGTCTCGCTGTAGTAACAGCTCCCACTCCTCTCACAGCTGCGTTGTTCTGCAACAAGGAACCTTCGCCTGGTCTCCTCCTCCGCGTTGGGCTGTATGTGGAGGGAGTCCGTAGCGCTCGTCCCTTCCGGCTGCTTCTTGGCTTGCTTTTGTCCTTGGTGCGTTGCTGATGTTAGTGTGGTCCGGTTGATAGTGTCCCGACTTTCTCCCTGGTGCATCCTTGCGCCTGCGAACAAAACGGGTTCCAGCAAGTCAGCTGGCACAACCTTAGCTGGGATATCTGCTTGCCCGCTCTTTGTCTGAACATTAGAGAGTTATCAGGGGACGGGAAACCTCCCTGGCATAGATGGAAGGGCCGGATCAATGCAGTGAGGAGCCGCGTCTCTCGGCTTTGGAGCAGTGAGAGCTCAAGCCGCATCACAGCCAGACCTGCTTCCTGATGTAGTCGGGGACCTGACAGGCAGACTTTGTGAACTGGGTCTTCATGTAAAGGCACTTCACTAGCTGACTCTTTCCTCCCTGTCTGTCTCTTAACTCTGTTGTTGCTTAAATAATTGGGATTTGTCTTGTTTGAAAAAGCTTAAGGGAAAGAAAAGACTTAATCATTCTCTTGCTAAGACCAGAAATAAGGCCTTGGGCTGTTACCGTTTTCTGTTCTCTAAGTGTTTTTCAACAATGACCTTTACTAACACAATGAATTTGTTTTCTCTCCTTGACTCTCTTTTGGAATGTTCTGCTTCCTCCTCTTTGCTCTGCCTTGAGTGTTGTACCTTTATCAGCCGAGGGAGATGATAATCAGCCCTATATCTAACTCTTCTGTGGCAGTGTAAATTGGAGGCTGAAGGACTCAGGGAAAATGTCCTAACGTGCTGCCTGTGAAGGGTTACTGTGTGGGAGAGACTTCTCTGGAGGAAGCCCAAGAAGCCATTTGAAAAGGGAGGTGTTGCAAAGCCCAGTTTTCCTTCAGTGTGATGCTCCAAATCTCTGCTTCAGTGTTTTGTATAAAAAGTTTTTAGCTAAGCATCTAAGTTGTGCAGGCAAACTGTAAACAAGGTGATTGCTGCTGGAACTGAGCATCAGTTGTTTTGTTGTACAAACCACATGGAAAGCCACTTGTCACGTTTCTGTTTGTCTTCTTATTTGTTTCCCAAAGCTGAGAGAGAATCAAATAACTTTCATTTTGGTAAAGCAGATGAAGTTAGTGGTTGTCAAGGACTTGACACTTGCCATAAGCAGTGTGCCCAGGTGGTCAAGAAGGCCAGCAGCATCCTGGCCTGAATCAACAATAGTGTGGTCAGCAGGACTATGGAAATTATCATCCCCCTGCATTCAGTACTGCTGAGGCCACACCTCAAATACTAGGTTCAGTTTTGGGGCCCTCTCTCCAAGAAGGACATTGAGGTGTTGGAGTATGTCCAAAGAAGGGCAACAAAGCTGATGAAGGGTCTGGAGAACAGGTCTGGTGAGGAGCAGCTGAGGGAGCTGGGCTAGCTCAGTCTGGAGAAGAGAAGGCATAGGGGAGACCTCATGACATTCTCCAATTCACTGGAAGGAGGTTGGAGTAAGGTGAGGTCACTCTCTTCTCCCTAATAACAAATGACAGTATGAGAGAAAATAGCCCCAAGTTGCCCCAGTGAAGGTTTAGGTTGGATGTTAGAAGAAGCTTCTTCACTGAGAGGGTTCTCAATGGAGTTGCCCAGTGGGGTGATTAAATCCCCATCCCTAGAGGTGTTTGAAGGACATGATTTAGCACCAGCCTTGATAGAGCTAGATAATTGTTGGACTTGATGGTCTTAAAGGTCTTTTCCAAGCAAAAGGTTGTATGGTTCTCTACTTCAGCACATACAGTCAGGATCTGCTCCCCAGTGCTTGGCTGCACTTCTGTGTTTGTTCATGTGGGAGCTTGTTACAAGTTTGGATAACATCTTTTAGCTCAGCTCTTTCGTTGTGCAGCTTAAGAATATAAGAAAGGAGACAAGACTTCAGCATCCACCCTAATTCTGTGTGGAGCCAGTCTTTCTTGCTTTCTATAGAGCATCAGGGTGATGCTCTATACCTTTTCAAGAACCTTGCACATCAGTTGATAAGCTGATCTCAGGTGTTGCTGGCAGTGTGTTGACTTGGCTCCTCCTGCTTCATATAAGGCAGGCTTTTGTTAGGTGGCCTTTTATCTTCTGAGCAGCTCTAACCACTTGCACAGAAGTAGAAAAGAACTTGAATGCTCAGACCTAGTGCTGGCATGCAGTGATGCTTTAGTTTTCACACCTAGATTGTTTATTGCAGATGTTCTGCAGTGATCTGGAGTACTGTGTACAGTTCTGCAGCCCCCAGCACAGGAAGGACATTGAACTGTTGGAGCGGCTCCAGAGGAGGCCACGAAGATGATCAGAGGGCTGGAGCAGCTCTGCTATGAGGACAGGCTGAGAGAGTTTGGGCTCTGCAGCCTGGAGAAGAGAAGGCTTCGAGGAGACCTTAGAGTAGCCTTCCAGTATCTGAAGGGGGCCTACAGGAAGGCTGGGGAGGAATTATTTACAAGGTCTTGTAATGACAGGACAAGCGGCAATGGGTTTAAACTGACAGAGGGGAGATTCAGACTGGATGTTAGGAGGAAGTTCTTTCCAGTGAGGGTGGTGAGGCACTGGAACAGGTTGCCCAGGGAGGTTGTGGCTGCTCCCTCCCTGAAGGAGTTCAAGGCCAGGTTGGTGGAGGCATTGAGTGACCTGTACTAGTGGGAAGTGTCCCTGCCTATGACAGGGGGTTGGAACTAGATGATCCTTGAGGTCTTTTCCAACCTTACCATTCTATGTTGTCCATAGTGGCACATACAAAGCTTTGCCTTTTGGGTCAGTGCATTGTAGAGAGGGAATGGGATGAGAAGATGTTCTTGGACACTTCAGTGGACACTGTAGAAGGTGTGTCTGTGGGGCAGAGATCCAACCAAGCATGCCCGAGGCTCCTAGAAAGCAAGGCTGCCTTCCTGAGGGTGTTCCCACAGGGCTGAAACTCTTGGCTTTATAAATTCACTGTACATGGGAAAAAGTTAAACTGTTGTATCTGAAGTGTGCTTGAATTTTCTGCAGATTGCTGTCCTGGGTGCTCAGAGGTTGGTATTTAAAATCTAAAGCTTCTTGAAGGTGATGTTTTGGAGTGGTGCCTGAGACATTTGCTCATCTCACATGACAGCTCTAAAAGGAACATCTTCAAACAGAATTTCTGCTTGGTGAATTTCTGCTTTTATTTTCAGACACTTTGAGAGGGAGAGAGCAGCTCCCGTGCAAGCTGTGACACTTGTACTCCTCTTTGAACTGTTTGGGTTCCACTGGCTCATATTTAGGTCATGAGGGCAATGGCACGATGGGTGTAGTTGTGGAAAAGTGCCAGAGTGTATGAAGATGTTTGTAAAGGGAACACTTAAGAACTTCAAGCCTTGTCTGGAGTTTAGTGCTCCCATTATAAAATCATCAATGCTAACTGGGAGCAGTGCCTTGAATTTTCTTCCCTGTGAAAGTGAAGTTTCTAACTTCCTGCATTTATTGGTTGTGCCTTTTCAGATAGTGGCAGGTATTTTCTTTAGGAAAAAAACCAGCATGCGCAGAAATGTCTCACTGCACCTTTGGGATGTGCAGCTGGGCCTGTGAGACCTTTGCATAGAGCCCAGATGCTGGGCAGTCAGCTGCAGGACTGTGAGTCTGGGTCTCTCCTCTGGAATGTGCAGTGTCATGGCACTTGCAGTCTGAATGTGTGGATGACCCATCAGACAACCTGGGAACCCTCATGCCTGCTGACCCCTTCCTCTTCTGTCTTTGTCTGAAGGGTAAAGACACAAGCAGTCCCTTTCCAGTAGATCCTGGCTGAGTGCCAGGTCCTGCATTTGGTCACAACAACCCCGTGAATGCTCCAGGCTTGGGCCAGAGTGGCTGGAAACTGCCCAGCAGAGAAAGACCTGGGGCTGTTGATCAACACCTGGCTGAACATGAGCCAGCAGTGTGCCCCTGTGGCTAAGAAGGCCACGAGCATCCTGGCCTGGAGCAGGAATAGTACAGCCAGCAGGACCAGGGAATTAATCATGCCCCTGTACTCAGCACTGGTAAGGACACATCATGAGTACTGAGTTCAGTTTTGGGGCAGTCACTCCAAGGACACTGAGGTGCTGGAGTGTGTCTAGAGAAAGGCAATCAAGCTAGTGAAGGGTCTGGAGAACAGGTGTGGTGAGGAGCAGCTGGGGGAGGGAGCTGCGGTTGGTTAGTCTGGAGAAAAGGAGGGAAACCTTCCCACTTTTTGCAGCTCTCTGAAAGGAGGTCGGAGTGAGGTGGGTGTTGGTCTCTTTCCCCTAGCAATAAGTGGTAAGATGAGAAGAAATAGTTTCAGGTTGCACCAGGGGAGATTTAGGTTGGACATTAGAAGAAAGGGTTCTCAAACACTCTAATAGGCTGCCCAGGGAAGTGGTTCAGTCCCCATCCCTGGAGGTGTTTTAAAGAGGCAGAGATGCAGTACTGAGGGACATGGTTTAGCACCAGGCTTGCTAAAGTTAGAGAATGGTTGGACTCAAATGATCTTGCAAGTCTCTTCCAACCAAAACGATAGTGACTCTATGATCTTTGCTGTAAAGCTGTGAGCTGCAAATCCTGTGCTTCCTAAGGACCTGGTGTCCTCTGAAATGTGGAACCACAGAGGGTGTGACATTTGAGAACGTGAGCATTGCTAGGAAGGACAAAGAGGCAGGTAGGTTGATAGGTTCTATGTACCATCCTTGTTTCAGTCATTTTGTTTAAGGTGTTTGAGACTCGTTTGCCAGAGAGCTGGATTCGTGGCAAGCTTGAGAAGTGACATTCACGAGAATGATGGAGAACTGAATTCATGAGAACTGATAAAATAAACCACCTATATAGTCCTTAGCACTTTAAAGCCAATCTGAGAACTTCAGGATTTATGTCAAGATCAGGTCACAGAATCACAGAACTTTAGTTTGGAAGGCACTTACAGAGATTGAGTCCAACCCCCTTGCCAAAGCAGGACCACCTCTTGCCAGAGCAGGATCTGGTAATGCATGTAATTTGAAGAAATCCTAAGTGCTGGCTTTGAGTTGTCAGAATAAATTTATCTTGGATCGTTCCAGAGCAAAACTCCTGAAAATTAAGGGAGAAAGTAGAAAGTGATGCACACTTGAAAATATGTGCAGCAGTTATGTCACTTCCTTCCCTGGGGAGAAATCTGCAGCATTGACCAAGAAAGGGGGCAGAGCAAACCAAGCTACTAAGTGAACATAGACACAGAAAGTGTGGGCAGCTGGGGATTCTTAAAGTTTGGCAAAGGAACATAGGGAGGGTTTTGTAAGGGACCTTAGAGATCATCTATTCCAACTTCCCTGCTGTGGGCACCTGTCAGCTAGACTTGGCTGCTCAAGACCTCATCCAACCCAGTCTTGAACACCCCTGGGCAGCCTATTCTAGCGTTTCATCAGCCTCATACTGAAGAACTTCTTTCTAAGATTCAATCTAAACCTACTCTCCCTCAGCTTCAAACCACTCCTCCTTGTCCTGTCACTAGACACCCTTACGAAAAGTCCTCTCCAGCCTTCCTGTAGGATCCCTTCAGATTTTGGAAGGCAGCTATAAGGTCATCACTGGAGTCTTTTCTGGGCTGAACAACTCCAGCTCCCTCAGTCTATCCTTGTAGCAGAGATGCTCCAGCCCTTGGATCACCTTTATGGCCCTCCCCTGGACTTACTCAATAGCTCTGTGTCCTCCTTGTGATGGGGGCACCAAAACTGGCTGCAGTGTTTGAGGTGGGGGTCTCACCAGAGCAGATGCAAGGAAAGAAATTTTAATTTTCTTGCTGAATTTTCCTGGAGGTAAAGACTGCCATAATTTGCTGGAACCTTTTTGTGCAAGCAGAGTTGTGTTGTTTAGCTTGCAGCTGAGAAGTCTCAGCACAGGACAGCAACTCATGCTGTCCTACATGTGCCTGAAACAGTCTGTAGACTAATTCACCCAAGGAACCTGTTTAAATCTTCTGGGCTAGGGTTAGGGCCAGTGTCTCATTCAAAATTTGATTTAGGAGCTTATTTTCATCTTTATTGCAAGGGTTACCTCCCTGGAGGTGCTCAAGAATTGTGTGTACAGGGCATTTTGGAGCATGGTTTAGTGGCCGTGGTGCTGTTAGGTCCCTGCTTGGACTTGATTATCCTAGAGTGTATCTGATAGCTGAAGTCACAGACATTTCCTTGACTGTGTTCTGATCTAATCTGGAATCCCTCTACTTTTCTGTTTGTGGAACAGCCAGGAGTGAGCCAGGGCTGCATCAACTTCATGCCTTCTTGAGCTGGTGGTGGCATGGGCAGGCACAGCAATTTGTGCCAACTAGAGCCAGCTGCTCTGGCTGTGTTCTGCTCAGCTACTGGGCCACAGCAACTCGCACTCTAGTTTTGTGTGATTTTTAGAAAGAAAAGGTGTATAATTTCTCCTTTCTCCTCCTAGCTACTCTTACCTATGACACTCTCAGGTTTGAATATGAAGACTTCCCGGAGACCAAAGAGCCTGTCTGGATCCTTGGCCGGAAATACAGCGTCTTTACAGGTATTTTGTGTGCATGGTACAACCTCATTTGCCACTCAGGAGGCTTTGCTAGTGGTACACTTTGCTAAACAGCAAGGTGACTGCAAGCCCTATAAGGACATTGCAGTAGTGTTTGTCTGTCTGCTGGGAAAATGGTCTCATAACTGCTGTGGTTCTGTGTGCCTGGCCACCTCCTGGGGCTCTGGAATACTGTTGTGCAGAAAGTTATGATATAGTGGTTATTGGGACTTGCCTCGTGGAGGTGCTTCAGAGAGGCAGAGATGTGGTGCCTGAGGACAAGGTTTATTAGAAGGCTTTGTTGAGTTAGAGAATAGTTGGACTTGATGATCTTGATGGTCTTTTCCAAACAAAACGATTCTGTGATTCTATGGAGTGTGTCCAGAGAAGGGCAATGAAGCCAGTGAAGGGTCTGGAGAAACAGGTATGGTGAGGAGTTACTGAGGGGACTGGGGTTGTATAGCCTGGAGGCAAAGGGAACACTTCATAGCTTTCTGCAGCTGCCTGAAAGGAGGTAAGAGTGAGACTGGTGTTGGTCTCTTCTCCCTAGTATCAGGTGGTTGAATGAGGGGAAATGGCCTGAAATTGTGCCAGGGGATGTTTAGGTTGGAGATTAGGAAAAATTTCTTTGCTGCAAGAGTGGTCAGGCATTGGACCAGGCTGCCCAGTGGAATCACTGCTCCTGGAGGTGTTCAAGAAATGTGTGGACTTGGTTCTTTGGGGACTTGGTTTTATGGCCATGGTGGTGTTAGGTCTGTAGTTGGACTTCATCTAGAGGTCTTGTCCAGCTGAAGCAATTCTATGATTCTGTGCAACCAGAATGGTTGAGGCAAGGTAATGGCTCAGGGGAAAAGTAAGAAGGCTTCATAATTTGCCTGTGGCATAGTGTCTTTGTAGCTATTTGGGGGGAAAAAGAAAGTTTCTTCTGCTCCATCTCATTGTCTTATTCCTCATCCTGGTGTTGCCCCTTTGGGCATGCATCCTCCTTGTAAGGGACAGAAGGCTGTTGGCATAAGGGAGGGTGAGTGGGAGGTGGATTTAGCTGTGTTTTGTGCTACCCTCCTGTGCTTGCCTTTCAATGCTGAACGTTTTTCAGAGAAGGAAGAGATCCTGTTGGATGTGACCTCTCGGCTTTGGTTCACCTACAGAAAGAACTTCCCTGCTATCGGTATGTACTGTGAACAAGTCTGAGTGCATCCTGAAAATTAGGGTAATCTGGTTCTCTGCCTGATGAAACAGTCCCACTAGCATAATGTGCTTCTGTTCACAAGAATCAAAAATGCATTTCATTTAGTTGATAGGATAGACTTTTTGTCTGCTGATGAGTGTTCCTTGTTCCCTTGGGCCTGGGGGATAAGAATGATTATTTTCAAAGGAACATGAGGGAGTTTTTGGAAAACTATGAGAGAGTGTTAGGGGTTGGAAAGGACCTTCAGAGATCACCTGGTCCAGTTCCCATGCCAAAGCAGGGTCATTTAGGGCAGGTCACACAGGAGCATAGGATTTTGAAGGAGACTGCACAGCCTCTCTGGGCAGCCTGCTCTGGGTCTCCAGCACCCTCACAGTAAAGAAGTTTCTCCTCGTGTTGGGTTGGAACCTCCTGTGTTCTAGCTTATACCTGTTATTCCTTGTCCTGTCACTGGCCACCACCAAAAAGAGCCTGGCACCTTTGCCTTGACACCCTCCCCCCCCGCCCCGATATCTATAGATATTAATTAAAGATTCCCTCTTAGCCTTCTCTTCTCCAAATTAAACAGTACCAGTTCTCTTAATCTTTCTTCACAGGAGAGATGTTTCAGTCCCTTCTTCATCCTCATAGCTCTCCATTGGACTCTCTCCAGCAGATCCCTGTCTCTTGCATTTGAGAGCCCAAAACTGGGCACAGTATTCCAAGCCTCCCTAAAAATATCCTTTCATTAGGCAACGTGAGGAGATTTTTGTACTTGAGTTCTACACAGGTGTAATCTGAAATATCATTTAATAATGCTCTTTGGGTTGAAGTGGATTAAAATAATGAAAGCTAGAGATATGATACAGCAATTCCTGCCATTTGTTCTATGCTATGTGGAGTTTTTTTATTTATTGGGAGATGGAGGGGAGTTTGAATGTCTGAAATGGCTCTGACACACAGAAACTGTAGCAATATGGGGAACACATCCCAGTGAACTCAAAACAGGATATTTTGATTCCTTAAAATATTCTGCATGGTCTCTTCTGTATGTTTTTGGTTTTTTGGGTTTTTTTCTACTGTTGTATCAGAAGGGATCCGAGAGCAGGTAAATGGGATTCCAAGCACCTTTAGTGTCCTCACTGTCAACAGGTCAACATCACAGTATCACCAAGGTTGGAAGAGACCTCAAAGATCACCAAGTCCAACCCAATACCACAGACCTCAAGACTAGACCATGGCACCAAGTGCCATGTCCAAACCCACCTTGAACACCTCCAGGGACTGTGACTCCACCACCTCCCTGGGCAGCCCATTCCAGTAGCCAATGACTCTCTCAGTGAAGAACTTTCTCCTCACCTCGAGCCTAAACCTCCCCTGGCGTAGCTTTAGACTGTGTCCTCTTGTTCTGGTGCTGGTTGCCTGAGAGATTGAACTGAACTGAAAGCATGAAGAAGGTAGATTTAGACTTATTTAGATTTATTAGGAAGAAAGTCTTTACAGTGAAGGTGATGAGACACTGGAACAGGTTGCCCAGGGAGATTGTAGATGCTCCCTTCCTGTAATTGTTGAAGACCAGGTTGGATGAGACCTTGAGCAACCCGGTCTAGTGGGAGGTGTCCCTGCCCATGGCAGTGTTGTTGGAAGTAGATCTGTAAGGTCCCTTCCAACCCAAATCATTCTATGAATCAACAGAGAAAATGCCTCAGGTTTGAAAAAGAGCCTTCTTGGTAGCTGGTCCTTCTGGTTTGTTCTGTTCTTTCACTACTGGGAAACCCTTTGCCTAACAAACCATGAGACATCCTTGATGAAGTTTAATCCCTTTAAATTCATGTTTGTGAGCCATAGTTAAAGATGCATTTGAAATTGAAGGGTTAGCATGAGTTTAGCCATGGCTCACAAACACCATTGGGATTTCTATGTGTGTTATTAAAGGGTGGGGGTGAAAAAAAATCTCATTTTCTGAGTTGTGTCCCATATACAGTCCAGATGGGATTTGTATGCCAGACAGTAAACTTCATCCTTTTCTAGTATCGCCCAAGTTACCTCTTTTGTTGTTTGTTGTTCCCTCTGTGCTTGCCCACTCAAATACTGCATACTCTTTGCAGGGTAGGGGGAATGTCTCATGCTGATTTTTGTAAAGCACTGTCGATTTTGGATGTTGTGTATGTTATAAACTTCTGGGAAAATGATAGAAGAAAGCCAGTCAACATCCAGAGGTCGATTAAATAGTCATCTTGGGTGATCTTTCTCCTTGTGCTTCTCATGCAGACTAGGGGCCTGAAACAACTCCTTTGAGGACAGGCTGAAGAAGCTGGGGGTTTTAAGCCTGGAGAAAAGAAAGCTCCAGGGAAATATAGTAGTGACTCTCCAGCACCTGAAGGTGCCTGCAAGAAGGCTGCAGAGGGACTATTTGCAAAGGCCTGGAGTGATACAGTGAGGGGCAATGGTTTGAAATTAGGGAAGAGAATTTTTAGATTGAATGTTAGGAACAAGTTCTTTACCATGAGGGTGGTGAAATGCTGCAGGAGGTTGCCTAGGGAGGTATTTGAAGTCACATCCCTGCAGATATCCAAAGTCGTGCTTGACAAAACTCTGAACAACCTGATCTAGTGGAGAATGTCCCTGCTGACTGCAGGGGGATTGGACTAGATGACCTTTGGAGGTCCATTCCAACCCAAACCATTCTATGACTCTGTGACTGAAAGGAGCATAACAAAGAACCTCTTTCTATCAGCTGTGTGAAGACAAAGGTGACTGGGTGCCTCTAAGGCAGCTTACCTGCTGTGATCACACTAAACATTTAAGCTTATAACAATAGCCAGAACTTCAGTGCAGCAGCAGTAGTGTTCTTTTGAAGTTCTGTCAAGAAAGTGCATGCAACCTTCAGACCTTGGTCTCAGGCTTTCCAATATGAGCAAATGCCCAGCTTATTACTGTGTGCAGTTCTGGAGCCCTCAGCACAGGAAGGACATGGAAGTGTTGGAGTGGGTCCAGAGGAGGCCACAAAGATGCTCAGAGGGCTGCAGCAGCTCTCCTATGAGGACAGGCTGAGAGAGTTGGGGCTCTGCAGCCTGGAGAAGAGAAGGCTTCGAGGAGACCTTGTAGTAGTCTTCCAGTATCTGAAGGGGGCCTACAGGAAGGCTGGGGAGGGATTATTTACAAGGTCTTGCAATGACAGGACAAGGGGCAATGGGTTTAAACTGGCAGAGGGGAGATTTAGACTGGATATTAGGAGGAAGTTCTTTACAGTGAGGGTGGTGAGGCACTGGAACAGGTTGCCCAGGGAGGTTGTGGCTGCTCCCTCCCTGAAGGTGTTCAAGGCCAGACTGGATGAGGACTTGAGTGACCTGTATTAATGCAAGGTGTCCCTGCCTATGACAGGGGGTTGGAACTAGATGATCTTTGAGGTCTCTTCCAACCTTACCATTCTATGATTCTATCTTTAAGGTTCCTTCTGACTCAAGGCATTCTATAATTCTACGAAATCCTTGGGGCTGAGGTTTGTTTTGGTTTTTCTTTTCCTTATGAACTGCCTCAAGGTGAGGATTTCAAGAAGTCCCCTGTAACAAGCACCTCTGTGTGAGGTGTCTCTTCAGAAATATGTCTCTGAATTAGAGTGGGAGGCTGCAACCAGGCACAGTGGCTGTTCCTGAGAAATCCAGCTCGTTTTTTCAGTTGTCTTGTTTGAATTTCTCTTTGAAGTTGTGGTGGTGCCGTTTGGTTTGGTTTGGTTTTCACTTTCAGTTAAGAGTTTATTTGCCTTTTTTTTTTTTTTTTTTTTCTTTTTTTTTTTTTTTTTTTTTTTAAAGGGATGCCATTAAGTTACTCATTGCTATCTACATCTTTGCTTCTCAGCCTTGGGTTCGTGATCCAAGGTAGTCCTTATTTCCCTACCCGCTCCCCTTGCGGACTTGCAGTGCATTCATCTCCCTCTTGGCACTGACTCCTCATTACCTATTTCTTTTCTGTCCTTGTTTACAGGAGGAACCGGTCCCACCTCAGATACTGGCTGGGGTTGTATGTTGCGGTGTGGTCAGATGATCTTTGCTCAGGCCTTGGTCTGCAGGCATTTGGGAAGAGGTAAACCAGTACACAGCTCATCCTGGCTTCCATGGTGTGCTCCCACAAGTGCAGTGCTTGACAGGACAGCAGATAGCAAACCCTGTAATACGCTGGTTAAATCCACTGAAGCCAAGCACCTACTAGACTCTCCTTGAAGCTGAAATTTTAAACAACATGATAGGTTGAGTCTTGTTTTATTGTTCAGTTTTGTCACAAAGTCCTCCATGCAGTATCCTTTCCCTGAGTACTTTTTTTGTGCTTAAACTGAGCTGTACCAGGGTGGGTTTGTGGCAGTTCTTGATGGTCTTTGAATCTGTAGGAGATGGTTTTTGTGGTGAGGCCATCTGTTTTCTTCCCAGAACATGTGGCTCACACCTGTCAATGAGAACTCATAATCCTATTTCCCACCTGTGAGCTAGAGGTACTGCGTTCTCCAATCGTTTGTTTGTTTGTTTTTCAGTGGGTGATACTCCTTTATCCAAGCTGTCAGAATGCTTTACTTTTCTTTTGAATTTAATCCTTCAGTGCTGGGAATGCCCCAGATGCCTAGTAATAGCATGGCAACATGAAAATTGGGTCAGTTGGTTGATGCACAGGGAAGAGATTTGTAGCTTTTCAGCCTCTAGCCTCTAAGAAAGATCATGTTTTGTTTCATGTCTTAGACTGGAGGTGGACAAAAGGGAAGAGGCAGATGGATAATTACTTCAATGTTCTTAATGCCTTCATTGACAAAAAAGACAGCTACTACTCCATTCACCAGATAGGTAAGAGGCTGGATGCTGAAGAACGGGGATATATTCAGTTTGGGTTTCTCATGAGTGTAGAACATTTTTCTGTGCTTTTTATTAGCTTAACCAAAAAAAAAAAAAAAAGGGCAGCAAACCACAAAACCACCACCAAACAAAACTAATGTGAGTGGCAGGTCATGCTGTGTGTTTTCTGATGTGATGTCCAACTACCACTCTTTGCTATGCATTATGGTGGATTTTTCTTCTTGACTCCACAAAGGCCATCAGGTTTGCCCAATGCTTTAGGTTATGTTCAGCATCACTTTCCACATTCTAGCCAACCAAGGAGAGAGGAGTGCATGTGGTTGCTGTCCTTACCAGGACTTTCTAATATGAAAAGATTGCTGAGTGAAAAAATTCTCAGAAGTGGCAAATGGACTAAGGAAGGAGCTCACTTCATAGAAACTCTCCTGGTTTAAAAAAAAAAAAAGTTCAGGATCAGATTTTCCTATAGAGTGTTAAGGCACCTATAGCTTCAGTGAACTAAACTTTGTGTTACAGGAGTGGTCTGCTAATTGGACACTCATAAATGAAATCTCTTCTGAGGTAACACTCCCTTTTGAACCTCTGTGTTACTGCTTTTGGGGAAGGGATTTGCTTTACAGTCCTTCTGGATCTAGTTCTGTCTCCCATCTACAGTGATACCCCTTGAAGGGGTCGATTCTGTTGACTCAAAAAATTATTTCCAAGTGAGATTCTTTTTCTCTGTTCAAATCAAGTTCTAATAACAAAGGAATGTGGTGTAGGTGAGTTTTATTATTACTTTTTTTCTTGTGATGCAGCCCAGATGGGAGTTGGAGAGGGAAAATCCATAGGTCAGTGGTATGGACCAAACACAGTGGCACAAGTGCTCAAGTAAGTGCTTTATTTTTTCCTTTACATCTTTTCACTCATGAAGTAAGGTCATTTGATTTTTGTAGACTCCTCACAGTTTACAGCTTTCTGCCCACTGCAGCTGTATGATTTGATGCTGCTAGCAAGCAACCTACCTTGACTTCACCAACCTGCTTGGGCAGAAAATTGAAAGGGCCTCTTCTGTCATTCAGATGCTGACAGGATATGAGAGAAAACAGATTTCAAGTTGAGTACAGCCCCCAAAAATCTCTCCCCACATCCCACAAATCATGTGCTCATTACTAGAACCAACTGCAGTACTCTGCATTAGACCAGGAGCAAGTGTCAGAGCAGGTGATGGTTGCTATCATTTGGATCTCTGCCAAGCTGTGACCTGACAGCAGCGTCGTCCTTCTCAAAAAGCTGCCAGTGAACCATCAAGCCACTAAAGCATTAGGAAACATTGGCTACCTGGGTTCCATGGTGACAGGCAGCAGGTTGCAGTGGTGCTGGAGCATGGACTGCCTTTCATAACTGGGATGTTCTGTATTTTGAGGAACATTTTCCTTCCTGTCAGTGTTCTTCCCTCACTGTGACTAGATGAGCAGTTAGGCAACCCTTGCCTATTCCAGGGAGCTAAAAGTGATCTGAACAATGTGGGAGATTCGGTAACTGAAGATGCAGAGGTGGCAGAGTTGCTGAATGCCTTCTTTGCCTCTGTTTTTACTGCTAAGACCAGCCCTCAGGAGCCTCAGTCTCTAGAAGCAAGGGAAGAGAACTGGAGAGCAAAGGACACTCCACTAGTCAGTCAGGACTGGGTTAGAGATCACATGTGCCAACTGGAAACACGCAAATCCATCGGCCCTGATGGGTTGCATCCACAGGTGCTGAGAGAACTGCTGATAGTTTTGCTGAGCCTCTATCCATAATTTTTGAAAAGTCATTGAGGACAGGAGAGGTGCCTGACAACTGGAAGAAAACCAGTGTCACTCCAGTCTTCAGAAAAGGCAAGAAGGAAGACATGAGCAACTACAGACCAGTCAGCCTCACCTCCATCCCTGGAAAGGTGATGGAGCAGCTCATTCTGGAGGCCATCTCTAACCATGTGGAAGGAAGGAGGGTTATCAGGAGTAGCCAACATGGATTTACCTAGGGCAGATCTTGCTTGACTAACCTGATAGCCTGCTATGGTACCATGACCAAATGGGTAGACAAAGGAAGGGCTGTGGATGTCACATACCTTGACTTCAGCAAGGGTTTCGGTACTGTCTCCCACATAGGTAAGCTCAGGAGATGTGACATAGATGGCTGGACTCTGAGGTGGATTGAGAACTGGCTCCACAACAGAGTTCAGAGAGTCAAGTGGGAGGCCTGTGGTGTATCTAGGGATCAGTACTGGGTCCCATTTTGTTCAACATCTTTATCAACAACCTGGATGAGGGCGTTGAGTGTATCCTGAGCCACTTTGCTGATGTTACAAGACTAGGGAGGTGGCTGACAGCCTGCAATACACACAGGGTGTGCTACCATCCAACAAGATCTGGACACGGTGGAGAGCAGGGTGAAGGCAAACCTTATGAAATTCAGTAAGGACAAGGGCAGGGTCTTGTATCTGGGGAGGAATAACACCAGGCACCAGTACAAGTTGAGGGCTGCCCTGCTGGAAAGCAGCTCTCTGGAGAAAGACCTTGGAGTGCTGCTGAACAGCAAGTTCTGCATGGGCCAGCAATATGCCCTTGTGNGTTGAGTGTATCCTGAGCCACTTTGCTGATGTTACAAGACTAGGGAGGTGGCTGACAGCCTGCAATACACACAGGGTGTGCTACCATCCAACAAGATCTGGACACGGTGGAGAGCAGGGTGAAGGCAAACCTTATGAAATTCAGTAAGGACAAGGGCAGGGTCTTGTATCTGGGGAGGAATAACACCAGGCACCAGTACAAGTTGAGGGCTGCCCTGCTGGAAAGCAGCTCTCTGGAGAAAGACCTTGGAGTGCTGCTGAACAGCAAGTTCTGCATGGGCCAGCAATATGCCCTTGTGACCAAGAGAGCCAATGGCATCCTGGGGTGCATCAAGAAAAGTATGGCCAGCAGGCCTAGGGAGGTTCCTCTCCACCTCTACTCTGCCCTGGTGAGACCACACCTGGAATACTGTGTTCAGTTTTGGGCTCCTGAGGTCAAGAGAGACAGGGATCTGCTGGAAATAGTCCAACAGAGAGCCATGAGGATGACTGGGAGACTTGGGCATCTCTCCTAGGAAGAGAGACTGAGAGCTCTGGGGCTGTTTAGTCTGGAGAAGAGAAGACTGAGAGGAAATCTGGTCAGTGTATACAAATATCTGAGGGGTAGGTGTCAGGTGGATGGGTCAGCAGCAATAAGACAAGGAGCAAAGGCTAAAAATTGGAGCATAGAAAGTTTCACCTCAACATGAGGAGAAACTTCTTTACAGTGAGGGTGACAGAGCACTGGAACAGGCTGCCCAGAGAGGTTGTGGAGTCTCCTTCTCTGGAGACTTTCAAAGCCCACCTGGATGTGTTCCTGTGCAGACTACCTTAGGCGATGGAGGTTGGACTCAATGATCTCTGGAGGTCCCTTCCAGCTGCTGAAGTTCTGTGATTCTGAGACCATATGCTAAATTAGCCCAGGATCAGGTTTAGGTGATTGGGAGGTATATATAGAATGCAAAAGTTGTGTTGTTTTGTTTTGGTTTGTTTTGGGTTTTTTTAATGCTGTCTGTCTCGCTTCCTGGTAACCAGCAGCTATAGGATTTGAGTTGGAGATTTTACCAGGGCTTCCTACTTAGTAGCTGCTGAGTGGTGAATTCCCTGGTGGGATCCCTTTTGCAATCTTGTTTGTTCTCCTAGTCATAGTGTCAGTGAAACCTACAGCTGCTACATGTACAAAAGAATGCCTTATGGCTTAGCCAATGATAACCAATCTCTCCTAATCCGGTATTGTAAATAATCTTTGGATTTATTTTTTTCCCCTCATAGAAAACTTGCAACTTTTGATACATGGAGTTCACTGGCTGTACATATAGCCATGGACAACACAGTAGTGATGGAAGAAATCCGTAAGTATCACATGGAGTTGAAATATAGTATGTCCTCCAGCAGCAAGAAGCCAGAAAAAAGGAGAGCATGTAGTAGTAGTACAACACAACAAGCATGAAGTAAATGTTCTTTCTTAAAACTGTGGGCAAAAGATAGTAGAACTAGATGAGAATTGCTATTCCTGGGCAAAGAAGCACCTTGCTTGACTTGTACTTCATCTGAAGATGAAGGTCTGCTGATCTTCAGACAGTAGGTGGGAGATGCATGGCAGACTGTCAAGGTTGTATATGGCCACAGGTAGCAAGAAGTAAATCACAGAATGGCTTAGGTTGGAAGTGACACTAGAGATCATCTACTCCAACCTCCCCACCATGGGCAGGGGACTTAGCTGCTTGAGGCCTCATCTAACCTGGCCTTGAACACCTCTAGGGAGGAGGTGTCCACAACCTCCCTGGGCACCCTATTCCAGACTCCCCCACCCTTGTACTGAAGAGCTTCTTCCTAGTATCCAGCCTAAACCTACTCTCCCTTGGCTTAAAAATTGACTGCTTTTCTCTCATACAGTGGAGGAGGAATGTCTCTGCTGTAAGGCAGAGTAGGAAAACTAGAGCAGATCACTGAAGAGGAAGATGAATAAGGGCAGTAAGAAGGGAATCCATCTCTGGAGGGGGCTCCCAGCAATTACTTTAAGGAGTGCTCACTTGTTTCTTTGTTTGGTGCACCCTGGCAGCAGAGTGGCTCTGGAGGGTGAGCAGTTGTGCAGTGTGTTCATCTCTAGGATGCTTGCTCAGGATGCAGTGCACAGGAATTACAGCTGAGCACCTGCATTGCTGATTGCTGCAGTCCTACCTGATCCTGGCCACACAAGCTTTCTCCTTGCTTCCTTTAGGCTAGCTGCTGATACAGAGTGAGGCAGTGTGCTGACACAGCACAGAGCCATGCAGGGTGTGCTGCCAGGCTGGTGTTCTGAAGCAGCACCTACAACAGTCCAGTGAGCATGGGAGCTGGTGCAGGGTTACAGGTAAGAGGATGACAGGCATCATTTAGGCTGGCTTGGCTGCCACAGAGCAAAACTCAGATGTTTGTGCAGGACAGTCACTTTACAAAGTCACATCTCTGACCAGGTAACCTTAGCTGAGAAGTGAAGAAACATAGGATCTGATTGAGAAGTGCCTGTGTAACCTTGGGTGCAGGAGTGCTGTGAAGGTGTATGCTCTAGAAAAGGGCAGACTGAAGAGGGGTAATAATCAATGCTGATTAATACTTCAAGGCTGGGTGTCAGAAGGATGGGACTAGTCTTTTTTTCAGTGGTGCCCAGTGACAGGGCAAGGAGTAACAGGCACAAACTTGAATGTAGGAAGTTTCATCTAAACATGAGGAGGAACTTCTTGAATTTAAATATTGTGTATTGTGAAGCACAAGCTGCCCAGAGAGGTGGAGTCTCCATCTCTGGAGACATTCTAAGCTTATCTGGATATGTTCCTATGTGACCTTCTCTATCTGACTCTGCTTCAGCAGCGGAGTTGGACTTAATGTTTAGAGGTCTCTTTCAACCCCTACCATTCTGAGATTCTGTGTGTGATTCTGTAACCTCCTTTATGGGGTCAAGCTGAGAGAGTTAGGGCTGCTCAGCCTGGAGAAGAGGCAACTCCAGAGAGACCTCAGAGCAGCTTTCCAGTACCTGAAGGGGGCTATAGGAGAGCTGGAGAGGGACTTTTTACAAGGGCTTATAGTGACAGGATGAGGGGCAATGGCTTTGAGCTGGAAAAAGAGATATTTTAGACTGGAGATTAGAAGGAAATTCTTGACAGTGAGAGTGGTGAGACACTGGAACAGGTTGCCCAGGGAAACTGTGGAACTCCTTCAAGGTGTTCAAGGCCAGGCTGGGTGAAGCCTTGACAGCCTGGTCTGGTGGAAGGTGTCCCTGCTCAGGCAGGGTTGAACTAGATGATCTGTAAGGTCCCTTCCAACTCAAAGCATTCTGTGATTCTATGGGTCTGTTGGTAGTGAAGCAATCAGAGGATAATTCTGTTCCATACCTCTCTTCAATTCCATCCCTGATGCTATGCAGCCTGAGGTTCACATGAAATGCCTTTTGCTACAACAGTGAAGAAACATCCATCTTTATCCCTTCTGAGTCAGTCTGTT
This sequence comes from Eubucco bourcierii, assembly GCA_013396675.1. Classification (NCBI taxonomy): domain Eukaryota; kingdom Metazoa; phylum Chordata; class Aves; order Piciformes; family Ramphastidae; genus Eubucco; species Eubucco bourcierii. Next base: position 104,140 of record VWZE01012809.1, read on the forward strand.
GTATCAGAAAGGGGCTGTTAATCAGGCATCAGAGGATCCTGGGCATCAGAAAGATGGTGGGAAACCCAGACTGTAAAGCCAGTACCTGACAGCAGCAGCAGGAGAGATGTTGTGTCAAATCTCTTAGAATATCTCTGTAGTAGATGGTTTGGCTCCAGCTGGGGAGCTTTAGGCAGGTTCTGCTGTTCTGGGGCACCATCGTGCTGCAAAGCCTGCCAAAGCAGCAGGGTGAATGCCATCTGTGCTGAGCTTCCTACTGCTTAAACCTGGCTTAAATATGTTCATGTCAGAGGGTGAGACTGCCAGCTGCTTTGCCTGACAAGGAATCTTGTCACTCCCAGTTCAGCAACAGCTCATTTCAGGTCATCAAAAGAGGCACACTACTGCAACAAAAACCCCAGAGTGTTTACTGGTTTAACAGGATGGATCACTACAAATAATGATTTTCCATTTTCTTAAGACCTCTGGGAACTAGAACATGTCTGTGTGTGAGAGATGCACACAAACACCTTCTGCCTCGAGGGACAGTGTAGGGAGCAACTGCGAACTCCTCAGTGCAGACTGTCTCTCATACTTGGGCTTTAGGTCAAAGCCCTGTTTCTTCTCACCTTGAGTGTAACATTCTTCTTGATCAGCTGGGTTAGAAGCTCTTAGTAGGGAGCAAACACCCTGCTGAAATGGCTGGTGATGAAGATGTTTACATTGTGTCCTGCCTGCTAGTGTCCTGGTGTTCAACTTAGGCCACAAATAGATGAAATGAGCCTCTGGCATTTTATTTAATTGCCTTAGCTTCATGATTAAAGTGCTGTGGGTTTCTTTGGGGTTCAGGATTTTTCTTCACACACCCAGCAAGTAATGAAATTAGCCAGCAAGAAGAGTAAGCTTGGAGAAGTTTCTGTGCCATAATTGCCATGATCTGGTTGCATTACAGCCTGGCTGTGTTTGCCAAGCCTGTAGAATGAGGATGTGTAGTACTTAAGTGTATGCCCTGAGGAATTTTACTGCTCCATATCTTGGGGTCAAAGCTCAGGCTGAAATTGCAGAGCTTAAAGGTTGTCCTGCTTTAGGTCTCTAAAATAACTCTGAATGATCCCTGATAAAAATTGTGATGGTTTTAGTGAACTTTAGGAAAAAGACAAGTACTCTAGACAGATGCTCTGTTTGTATCTTGTTACAGCACTAATTACAGCTTAATATTTCCTGTGTTAAGCCATAATCCTTTCCTCATTCAGTTGAACTATCTTCATATCCTCCAGGAAATCCTCTGGAGCTGAGCACTTCAGATTTTTCTCTTTCTGCCTACGTGCTTTCTGAATTCGGGGCTCTTGTTTGACCTCTTGTTCAACTGGTTCAAGCTTGTTGGCTCAGGCTGTTGCATAGCTGCTCTCTTGATGGAAGAATTTGCATTTGAATGGCCTGCCAGCTGGTGGCTCGGAGTACAGCATGCCTTGGCATGATCTTGATGTAAACTTGGAGCAAATGCTGAGCCCTACCAGAAGTCCTGCAGAGGAATACATAAATGACAGGATTTTTTAAATAGATGACACTAAATTGAGTGGGAATATTTGTTTGCTTGAGGACAGGAAGGCTCTGCAGAGATCTGGCCAGGCTGGATTGATGGGCTGAGGCCAGCTGTATGAGGTTTAACAAAGCTAAGTGCCAGGTCCTGCACTTGGGTCACAACAACCCCATGAATGCTCCACTCTATGCCCAGGTGGCTGAAAAGGACACCAGCATCTTAACCTCAATCACAAACAGTGTGACCAGCAGGAGCAGGGCAGTGATTGTCTCCCTGTACTTGGCACAGGTGATGCTGCATCTTGAGTAATGGGATCCATTTTGGGCCCCTTCACTACAAGAAGGGCACTGAGGTGCTGGAGCATATCCATAGAGATGCTGGAGCATGTCTATAGAGAAGGACAACAAAGCTGGTAAAGGGTCTGGAGAACAGGGCTGGCAAGGAGTGACTTGAGGGATCTGGACTTAGTCTGAAGAGGCTGAGGAGAGACCTCATTGCTCTCTACAACTCCCTGAAAGGAGGTAGGAGTGAAGCTGATGTTGGTCTCTTCTCCCTAGTATCAGGTGATAGAATGAGGAGAAATGGCCTGAAATTGTGCCAGGAGATGTTTAGGTTGGAGATTAGGAAAAATTTCTTTGCTGCAAGAGTGGTCAGGCATTGGACCAGGTGACCTGATGAGGTGGTGGAGTCACCATCTCTGGAGGTGTTTGAGAAATGTGTGCACCGTGGCAGTGCTGGAATCCTGTGTACAGCTCTGGAATCCTCAATGCAGAAAGGACATGGAAAGGAGTGGATCCAGAGGAAGGCCACAAAAATGATCGGAGGATTGGAACACCTCTGGTATGAAGACAGACTGGGGTTGTTCAGCCTAGAAGGCTGAAGGGGCAGAGCTTTCCTCAAGCTGAAGAGAAGGCTCTGCAGAGCTCTAGTAGTGGCCTTCCAATACCTGAACGGGGCCTACAAGAAGACCAGAGAGGGACCGTTTACAAAAGCCTGGAGCGGTAGGATGAGGAGCAGTGGTTTGAAATTAGGGAAGAGTAGGCTTAGATTGGATGTTAGGAACAAGTTCTTTTCTGTGAGGGTGATGGAACATTCCAGGAGGTTGCCCAGGAAGGTAGTTGAGGCTCCATCCCTGGAGATATTCAAGGTGAGGCTTGACAAGGGTCCGGGCAATCTGATTTAGTGGAGGATGTCCTGCTCAGAGCAGGGGGATTAGGCTAGATGATCTTTAGAGGTCCCTTCTAACCCAAGCTATTCTATGATTCTGTTAGGTTTGGAAACAGAGGTTGTTTCTGATACTTTCTGCTCACGTTTCCTTTCCCTAGGGCGGTTGTGCCAGTCCAACTTCCCATGTGCTGGAGCCACAGCATGCCCTTCTGTGGAGGCAGACCTGCTCTACAACGGGTACCCAGAGGAAGCAGGGGTTAGAGGGAGGCTCTCACTGTGGAAACCACTGGTGCTGCTGATACCTCTGCGTCTCGGGCTCACTGAGATCAATGAGGCCTATATTGAAACACTAAAGGTAGGGAACCTGGAACTGAATTCCTGGTGTCCTGATGTTTAAGGACTGTGTTATGAATTAAGTCACTTCCAGAATTCAGTCTGAGGGCAAAAACACTGAAAGTAATTGTCCTATTTGCAAAAGAGAAATGTGTTTAGAGACAGTTCTTTGTCAGAGGTTGGGATATGGGTTCTTGCAGGCTGTAGTCAGGAAATTGTGTGGGAGTTTTGGGGGCCTGGGACTTTTTTGGTTGGTTTGGGGGTTTGTTTTTTGAGGATCTTACTTTACAACTTAATCTCAGTCCCTCATGTATTTAGATGGCACTAACCTGCTGAGCCATTTGTTCAGCACAACTGTACTGTGGTTGGTGGGAACCTATGCATTCGTGAATGTGGTGTTGCAGACTCCCTGTGGCTCTGATGTTGGAGTTTGTACTGCAGACTTAGGCTATAGAAGCTGGCAGACAGCTGCAGGCTGGAGTGTAAGGAGTCTGCAGAACTTTGAGTGTGCAGAGTACATGCACAAGACAGGGCACACATGGTCTTACTGCCCTGACACTGTCCAAGCTCAGAGCTGCACATGTAAGAGAGCTCCAAACTCATGTGAGGTTACTTGCCCTTAACCTGGTAGGTGGTGCCTGGGTAGTGCAGCTGGATAAGGAACTTAACCCTGTTTCCTGAATGACTGCTCTCTCCCAGAGCACTGTTGCAACCTGATGACAGCTCCAGAGGACCTTACCACTCTTTGCAGCAGAGCTAGGACTTGCCCAGACCAGGTCTTGAAGTAGTGCTGCCCACCTGTGTGTTTCTGTCAGCAGTTAGAAGTGGATTTGAGCTGCTTTCACATTCCTTGAAGTGCTGCAGCTTTCAGCCTTCTTGGTGGAGCTTCTCTCAGGGAATGGCTGCTAGAGTTGCTGATTTTCAGTGTTCCCACTTGTCTTTCCCACTGCACTTTTGGATGTTTGTCTCTGCCACCTGCTGTCTCACTGTCTGTCAGCTGTGTGTTTTCTGTATTGCTTTTCCAGCACTGTTTCATGATGCCTCAGTCTCTGGGAGTGATCGGAGGGAAACCAAACAGTGCTCACTACTTCATTGGCTATGTAGGTGAGTGCCCAGGGTACTGCAGACTTTTCAAGCATCTCCCCCGAGCTAAAAAATGCTCATGGAGCAGTACAGTTCTCCTTGGTCTGTGGTGCATACCACAACGTTGTTCTGTCCTACTGGAAGTGTGGACTGAAGGTGTCTGCAAAGGCCTTAATGATGCAGTGGCTGTAGTGTGGGCCCTAAACTTCCACTGTGTGATTCTAAATCCAGTCTGTAAAGAGGTGTGCTTAGACCTCTTCCTACAGTCAGAGCTGATTTCCCTTTAGGGCCTTGGCTGGATTTAGCTGTTCTTTAGTTGTCCCCTTCCAGAAACCCTACAAATTGCTGTCCTTTACTCTCATCCTTTCTTCTGATTTTTCTCTCTCTGCCTGAGACCTGAAGTTGGTTATGCTTTGGGTTACTGAGACCTACTTGAGCTTACATGGGGACCCTGGAAGGCACATGCAGGAACAATATGCACATAGTGCTTGTGCCTTGATACCAGGCTATCACTGTGGAGTGCCCACTGTGGTTTGGCTGACAGCTGGCACTGCTTGCATGAGAATCATTTGGGAAAGTGGCTGAAAGCAAGTTGTGCCTAGAATGTGGGTTCCTCTGGCAGGGTTACAAGAGGTGGCTCTATTGTCACTCTTCCTTTCTGTCTCACCGTTTGCTTCTGGCCTGGTTCTTGCTGCTGATGTCTCCTTGCCTGTCTGTCCAGGTGAGGAACTCATTTACCTGGATCCTCACACCACGCAGCCTGCAGTGGAGCCCACCGACAGCGGCTGTCTGCCCGATGAAAGCTTCCACTGCCAGCACCCTCCCTGCAGGATGAGCATTGCTGAGCTCGACCCCTCCATCGCAGTGGTGCGTTCCTGCTGCTTGTTTCCCACCACCTGAAGGAGCAGCATTGGTTCTGCCTCTGCTTCACAGCCGCACCTTTCCCCAGGGCCCTGGAAAAGGCAGTGGGTGTTGGTTTGGGTACTCTGTGGGCTTGCTGTGCTCTGGGCAAGTGCTGCTGTGAGTTTCAGTAACATTGCTAAAGAAGCTTCTCCTGCACGAAGTGGTTTGGTACAGGGAGGTCTCCCCTGGGTGACAATAAAAAACCATTCCTCATGGGTTAGTGTCCTTCTCTCAGGTTAAGTTTGGGCTTTGATTCCTGCTGTTTTATGGGCAGCTCTGAATCCATTCCTGAATCCTTAACTGCGATTCATTGTGGCTTGGTTGCTGTTGAACCTGAGATGTCTGCCCTTGGTTTCTGGGGGGGTGTTCCTGCCCCATTTTCTTTCTGGAGTAGAGCTGACCATTACAGTGATGATTCCAGCCCTTGGGCAGTCTGGTCATGTCAGGCTTGTAGGGAGTGCCTAGTTTAATGGGTCAGTGTAAGCTGCAGTTTAAAAGAAGGCAGTTGGGTGTTGTCACTGCCTCCACTCTTGGTCCTGTTTCTGGGTGTTAATACAAGGCCTTAAGAGTGGAATGATCAACCTGCAAAATAGCAAGACAATTTGTCTCTTTTTCAGGGCTTTTTCTGCAACACAGAGGAGGACTTTAATGATTGGTGCCAGCAAATCAGAAAGGTTTGTGTTTATATTACTGAAAAAGGAGTAGAGGGTGTTGTCTTGTTTCCACCCCACTGTGGAGTTTCATAAAATCACAGAATAGTTTGAAGTGGAAAAGACCCTGCAGATCATCTAGTTCCAACCCCCTTGTCATGAAGAGGGACACCTTCCACTAGATCAGGTTCCTTAATGCCTTGTACAGCCTGGCCATGGACACCTTCAGGGAGGGGACATCCACAACCTCCCTGTTCCAGTGCCTCACCACCCTCACTGTAAGGAATTTCTTCCTCATCTCCAGTCTAAATCTCCCCTCTTGACCTGTCACTACAAGCCTCTGTAAAAAGTCCCTCTCCAGCTCTGTAGTCCCCTTTGGGTACTGGAAGGCTGCTCTAAGGTCTCTCTGGAGCCTTCTTTTCTCCAGTCTGAACAGCCCCAAATCTCACAAGGGCTCCATAGGGGAAGTTCTCCAGCCCTCTGATCATCGTTGTGGCCTGAACTGGACACAGTGCTGCAGGTTGGCTCTCAGGTGAGCAGAGAAGCAGTATCCTCTCCTGGCCCTGCTGGTCACAGTTTTGTGGAAGCAGCCCACCACAAGGCTGCTCTCTGTGCTGCCAGTGACCGCTGCTGGTTCAGGTTGAGTTTTTCATCAACTGACATCGCCCAAGTCCTTCCCCTCCAGACTGCTCTCAAGTCATACCTGCCCCAGCCTGGATTTCTGTTTGTGATTGCCCTGGTCTAGATGCAGAATCTTGCAGTTTGCCTTGTTGAACTTCATGAGCTTGGCTTGGGCTTACCTATCCAGCCTGTCCAAGTGTTTCTGTATAGATCCATATTCTCCAGTGTCTCAGCTGGGGCACACAACTTGGTGTCATCTGCAAACTTGCTGAGGGTGCCTCAGTGCCACTGTCCATGTTACTGACAGATGTCAAACAGCACTGGTCCCAGTACCTACCCCTGGGGGACCCCACTTGTCACTGATCTCCATTTGGACATTGAGCTATTGACTGCAACTCTTTGGGTGCAGCCACCCATCCAACTTCTCCAGTTAGTGCTCCACCACTCAAGCCCATACTTGTCCAGTTCGGTGATTAGGGGGTCATGCAGAACACTGTCACATACTTTCACAAGTCCAGGTAGATGACATCAGTTACTATTCCATTATGGTCTCTGGATAAGAGGCCTGGGGATGTTCCCTGCAAAACCAGTTTATTAAATGACCAGAAAGACCATAGCTCTGAAATTCTGTTGATGATGTGAGTCGAAGGCTTTGGAAATGGTTTTTCAGTTGCAGTGCAGTCCCAGGAGGTCATTGTTATCCCTTAAAAGGCCCAGAGCACTGTGAACAGGGAGTTGTTGATTGCTATGGCTCTGTTCCTGTCCCACAGCTGTCCCTGGTAAGAGGAGCCCTGCCGATGTTCGAGCTGGTGGAACGCCAGCCATCACACTTCTCCAATCCTGACATCCTGAATCTCACACCAGGTGAGGCCACACAGGAAGGCAGAACTCTAAGGGTGAGCTGGTCCCTTTTGGTTTTCTGGAAATTGCACAGTGACTTCTGGTATGTTCCTGTTCCACCAGAAGTTTGATCTGGAGTTCTTGGGTCAGTAGATCTATGTACTTGGCTTTCAACTAGTGGTGGTTTGCAGATCTCACATCATCTCAGAATGAGTCTGTGAATGATGATCATAGAATCATAGAATGGTAAGGTTGGAAGGGACCTCAAGGATCATCTAGTTCCAACGCCCTGCCATAGGCAGGGACACCTCGCACTAGTACAGGTTACTCAAGGCCTCGTCCAGCCTGGCCTTGAACAACTCCCGGGAGGGAGGATCCACAACCTCCCTGGGCAACCTGTGCCAGTGCCTCACCACCCTCACTGGAAAGAACTTCCTCCTAACATCTAGTCTAAATCTCCCCTCTGCCAGTTTAAACCCATTGCCCCTTGTCCTGTTGTTGCAAGACCTTGTAAATAATCCCTCCCCAGCCTTCCTGTAGGCCCCCTTCAGATACTGGAAGGCTACTGTCAGGTCCCCCTCGTGACTGAGGGGATGAATAAAACAAGCTCGTAGGTCCATATTGTAGTGATAACCTATGGTTTGCAAAGGGATACTTGGAGAATAAAAAAGGGACCCTTGAAAGGGCTGAAAACCGAGCTTCTAGGTAATGGTCTAAGACAAGGGTGCTCCAACTTGGTGCCAAGCACTGCTTCCCTGTGCGGGCACCACTTCCACTACAGAAAGGAACGAGTGCTGGGCAGTATCTGGGCTGTCAGGCTCTGTTAATGACATGCACAAATGTTGCAGGAGATAAAGAACCATTTACAGCTTCTGCCAAGAGGAGCAAGTGTGTGTGTGGACAAACTTGCCCTGTTGCCAGGCTGTGCCCTCTCGCTTTCCTGTACCCTGTGCTTCCTTGCTGTCTCTTCCCTTAGTATGAACTTTTGAAGTCTTCCTTACTTCACTGTCCTTTTCTGTATGAAACTTGAGTCCCTTAAGCTGTCTGTTGGTCCTTGCCTGTATTAAATTGTCCATAATTGCTGCTGTTCTTTAATGTTTTTGTAATAGCTCATAGAGCCTCTCTCCTCTGGCTATTCTGTTTCTCTTGCAGTCTTGCCCCTCACTTGAAGGATTAATGGTGGTTTCATGACTGCCCAGCCCCTTGTCCTCATTTTCCCCAGCTGACTGGGTTATCTGCTGTGTTACTTCAGTGAAGGAGGCTCCTCTTTTTGAGAACCTCTGGAAGTTGTGCTGCCAGTATTCATGGGCACTGAAGTTTGATGAAAACCAGCAACGCTAGGCATTTGCACACTCCACTGTTTGTCACCAGATGTTTTAGAGGTTCTGTGGCTTTGCACTTCTCTGTCTCCAGCCATGAACTCATTCAGTTTAGCTTTTAGCTGTCTGCTTTGCCAAGTCCAAGTGAGTGTTTTCTTGAAGCCTAGGTTAATGTAGTTTTCTCCTTCACTTCGTCAGTTTGCCTATACATTTTCACCTGAATTTCCCTTACGGTAAAGTTGCTTCCCCTTTAGCTTTGTGCTCCCTCCTCACCACAGAGTGGGAAAGATAAACAGGAGAAACCTGTCCTGACAAAATGGACTGAACTGATGGCTTTGGGGCACCTGCATGTTGTGTAATTACATTTGCCAGCAGCTGGATCAAAGGCAACCCTAGCAGAAAACATAGATAGAAGGAAAAAAAAACATTCCTGTGTCTAGACCTGGGCAAATTCCCATTTGAGCCTCAAAGCAGAACAGTCTTCTACTGACCCAGGGCTGTGGCACAGGAAGGTTGCAGAGACTCACAGCAGAATTGCACTGCACCGGGGCCATGTTTGGAATCTGGGATATGCAGTGCACCTTCTGTGCACCACATCGTTCTGTCCAGTGCATTTTCCAGGCTGCTGACATGGCCTCATCCCTCCTCAGAGCCTTCATTCAGGTATGTCTCTGAGTCTCCTAGAACTTGTGGGTTCTTGACACTGCACTTCTGCTCCCTCCAGCTGCGAGTCTCACTGCTGCCAAGCAGCCAGTGCGTCCCACGGAGGCAGTGCTTGCTTTTTCTCTTGCAGACTCCTCTGATGCCGACAGATTGGAAAGATTCTTTGACTCAGAAGATGAAGACTTTGAAATCCTATCCCTTTGAAAACAAACAGGACACTGACTCTGCAAATTTGTGTTATGTGTGGGGAGAAGTGGGGGGAGGGAAGTTCCTTCGAGAGCCTGGGGCTACCGGTTTTCATAGGCGCTTGCTGCCATCCCCGCCTCTCGTCCATCCCGGCATTCTGTGCGGCCTCGGAGCAGAGTGCTCCTCGTCTGTGGTGGGATGAAGAACCAAGTGGTGGCTGGAGCTGGAATTTCTCAGCAGAAAACAGTTGCTGGAAGTGGATGAAGTGGTGCTTAGGAGTTCAAAGCCTATCTGTTACATCAGCAGGTCAGCTGGCCTTCTCGGGGGGGAAGCATAGAAATAATCAGAGTGCAGAATCCTTATGTGGGGACTCCCAGCTGAAGCTTAGAGCCACCTCTTGTTTAGCAGGTGCAGTGTCCAGTTAATTCTTTTAGCAGCATCTCTTCTCACTGGCCAGCTTGGACTGCAGCTCCCAATGCAAATGAACAGCAGACACATCCCAGCAAGACAGCTGTGAAGCCCCCGGAGTGCAGGTGGTTGGGCTTTCTGCAGTACAGCTCCTGTTGATGCTTTGCAGTACCCAGTGCTTCCTTGCAGGTGTAGTCCCCCTCTCCTGCTCACACCCTGTAGAAAGGAAGTTGAGGGAAGTTAAAAGTGACTGGCAGTTCAATAAGTCAAAGGCTGTCCAGGAATGTCTAGAGCCAGCCCCCTGCTGCTGAGGAGGAACATCTCAATCTCAGGTTAAATAACAACAGAAAGAATGGCAGAGCAGAAAATGTACGTGATCTTGCTGGGTGAGTCAATAAAGCATTGTGCTTCTACAGTGGATTAACCTCTGCAGCAAGAAGGGTCTTCAGGAAAGCTGCTTGAGCAGAGAACTGGATTCCATAGCCCTGGGGAAAAATCCACAGCTGGCAGTGGCAGAACAGGACAACTGAGATTTGTCAGTTGTGTGCTTGCCCGTGTCCACACCCCGGTGTGCTGGCATGGAGTCCAGGGAATTAATCCTGTTGGTACCAAAAGTGTGAGCTAGGAGATTCCTCAAGGTGTCCTCAGGGGCCTGTCCAGCAGTTCCTCCAACTACTAATCTTAAGATGTTCCCTTTCCAAATCAGAAGAGGTGCCTGAAGGTCAAGTAGGCTTCATAGTTGTGTCTGTACCTTTCCTTTTGTCTTCTACCAGCTTCCCCTCCCTGTAGAGTATGCACAAAGAGGTGCTGTAGGAGCTAACCTAGAGAAATCTATCTCAAATTAGGGTCCCAAAGAGGGCAATAGACACAATGCCTTGAGAATGTCCAAGTCTATTGGACATGTTACTTTCAGCTGGTAGCTCTGCCTGGAGCCCTTCCCTGCACAGTTGGGAGAGAGGAGAACCCTAAGGAGAGCTGTCTTAATGCAAACTGCAGCGCAAGCTGCTGAAGTACCTTCCTTAGTGCAGGCTGCAGATTGCAAACCTGTTTAGGCAGCTTTTGGTTTGTACATATAGGACTGGAACTTGCCAGTTGATGCTTTTGTGCCCAGAGGTGGTGGTAGCTGGCTAGAAATGACCAATTTCCTCCCTGACTGACCTACTGATGCTCTAACTATCCCTATGCTATCCAAAAGCAGAGGTTTGAACCGGGAACCACAATGCTTCTATCACTAAATTATTATTTGCTGCTTTCTGCCTGCTTCTCCTCTTCTCTCTTGTAGTTAGGGGAAGAGGCAGCAGAGGAAGTGGGGCTGTGCTCCATTCATCTGCTTTCAATTTGTATCTGAATAAACAGATCTAAAATCTTTGCCTGTCTTAATGTTCTTGCTTGGCTTGTGAACTGCAGGTGGTGGTAGGTGGTTTTGAATAGCCCTGCAGGATGTCTGGTGCTGGTGTCCAAATTGTTGCAGATTTTACCCTGGTAGGGCAGTGAAGGCAGCAGATAAGAGGAGGAGTTGAACAATGTGCAATGGAGACTTGATCTTCCTTTTGGTGTTTCCAATAGAATAAAGGCTGCAGACATGCTGGGAGAAAAGGGCGGGGGGGAAATAAAACCACTTCCATAGCAATTCTGCTACTTGAACTTTAAGCAGCACAGCATCTTGCAGCTAAAACAGTGTAAGGACGTGGGTTTTCATCATGGAATTGTAGAATGGGTTGGGTTGGGATGGAAGGAACCTTAAAGACCATATAGTTCCAACCCCCCTGCCATGAACACCTTCCACTAGACCAGGTTGATCAAGGCTTCATCCAGCCATGCCTTAAACACCTTCAGGAAGTGGGCATCGACAGCCTCCCTGAATAACCTCTTCCAGTGTCTCCCCACCCTTGGTGTTAATAATTTCTTTCTCATCTCCAGTCTTAATCTCTCCTCTTCCAGCTCAAAGCCATTCCCTCTTGACCTGTCACTACAAGCCCTTGTAAAAAGTCCCTCCCCGGCTGTCTTGTAGTCCACTTCAGATACTGGAAGGATGCTCTAAGGTCTCCTTGGAGCCTTCTGTCCTCCAGACTAAATAGCCCAAACTCTCTCAGCCTATCCCCATAGGGGAGGTTCTCCATCCCTCTGATCTTTGTGGCCTACTCTAGACCTATTCCAGCAGTTCCGTGTCCTTCCTGTGCTGGATGCCCCAGAACAAGTTTTTGGTGAGTTTCTGCCATGTGTACATTTTAGGTAGAAGTGAAAGATTGAAGCAGAGGCTCAAAAGTGTTTCTTTGCAATACAAGTGGAAACAAACTAGCTTCCTGCAGATTGCATGCCTTACAGTTTAGCTGTTTCATGGTTTGTCACAGCATCCGTTTCCAGCTAGCCTTTTAAACCCTAGCTCTGCAGCAAATGTTACAGAAATAGATGTAGTTCAGTAACCATTTTTCCTGCTGTGCTGTGTAAAAGCAGGACTCTGCTTCAGTCAGAAGGCTGTAGCCTCTCTTGCCATTGGCAGGTCCTTTTTATTGAGACCTAATAACCCATGAGGCTTCTCCCTCATGACAGGTACACAAGAGCTACTGTTTATTTCACATTTATGCTTTTATGACTAAGGGCAGTTCAGACAGACAAGATTTTACTCAAGGGTTAACCCAAATAACAGCTAAACTCAGCTTTATTAGGTTGTTCACAGTTATTTTTGGCTTTTTAGTCAGGAGCCTAAAGCTAACATGAATTAAAAGACTTTCCTGTGTGTTGTCATCTTCCAATGTTGCTGGAAAGAGGTGAGTCGGTGTTACAGGTGCTCACCTCCTTCTCAAGGAGTGATTCTGCTACCAAATGCTGTGCAGCTGTAGAGTGATGGCAACAGCTTTTTGTTTTGGCTGATGCTTGCATTGGTAATTTTGATTTAAACATTTACCTTGCTCTCCCTCCCAGTGGATCAGTTCAATCTGCCTCTCAAAGCTGGAGCAGGATTTAGTCTCTGTGTCAACTACGCTGGAGATCAGTCCAGTCCACACTGCCTGAAGGTAAGTTAATTGTCTGTCAGAGAGACATTTAACTCTCCTGGTCATCCCCATATCTCAGTGGCAGTTACTTTATTTGACACTGCTTTGTTGTTTGGTCATTGCTGAGAACTGAGATTTCATAGCTGATTTGGTTGGGCAGGCTGCTTAAATTGCAGTGTTGCCTATGCAGGAGTCACAGTGTCTACTCCTCTGATCTTGGCCACAGGAGTAACTTGACCAGTCTAACATCATTTGTGCTGCTCAGCCTTCAAACTGGCCTTGCTGTGACCTAATACATGTTTCAGCTCTTACCTGCTCATAGTAGGTAAGTTCTCACTGAAAATGTAGGGAGCAGATAAATTCAATCTTTCCCTCCCTGAATTTGATGCCTGAAGTGCAGCACATTCAGCTCCCACAGAGCTTTCTAGATCATAGAACCATGGAATTGTTTGGGTTGGAAAACACCTTTATGATCACTGAGTCCAACCATTTTTTAACCCCATGTCTCTAACTTAACCATGTCCCTCTCTGCCTGTTTTGAACCCCTCCAGGGATGGTGATTCAACCATCTCCCTAGGCAACCCATTCAGTGTTGGAGCAAAAAATTTTCTTCTTATGTCCAAGCTAAACCTCCCCTGAGGCAACTTGAGGTCATTTCCTCTTGTCCTATCAGTTGTTACTAGGTAGAAGAGACCAATCCCCATTTCACCCCAATCTCCTTCCAGGGAGCTGTAGAGAGCTATGAGGCCTCCCCTCAAGCCTCCTTTTTTCCAGACTAAACAATCCCAGGTCCCTCACAAGACCTGTTCTCCACACCCTTTTCTGGTGAGGTCTCCTCTCAGCTTCCTTTAATGATGATACTGTAAAGAAATAAAAAATACCCTGCACAAAACATTTAAAGGAGTAATTGTTTAGCAAATCCTCTGTGAACACAGGGAAAGCTTTTACTAGACCTATAAGAACCAGGAACATGGCAGTTCAGTTGAGTCCCATCAGCCAAGAAGAATGTTGCTTGCCTCCTGCTGCTGCTGTCCATGTCCAGGGGCAGCCCTGGGCTCCACAGAATAATTTGTGTAAAGCTTCATTTCCAGAGTTCTCCCAAAGGTTTATTCTGAACCTCCTGGATGGTTTCCTCTGTAATGGATTTGATTTCTTTGTGCAAGTCTTCTATGGTCTTTGAAGCATCCATTGTCTGTTTTCAAGGCACACAAAAAAGAAAAAAAAAAAAAAAAAAAAAAAAAAAA
>VWZE01012811.1:12869-25773 GCA_013396675.1 Eubucco bourcierii
TCTCTGGAGGTCCTTTCCAACCTCTAATATTCTGTGATTCTGTGATTCTGTATATCTGTTTGAAGGATTTCTGTTTATTCTCCCAACAGAGAAGAAAATGCTAGTTTCATGCAAATGTAAGGGACATTTGTAGCAAGTAATTTGTCTCATTTATCCCTATTATATTCTGTGTAGTTCTATGTAAAATATTAACTTTATTATAAAGGATCTACATTCCCCCCCCCCCCNACCAGGCTGCCCAGAGAGGCTGTGGAGTCTCCTTCTTAGTCTTTCAAAACTGGCTTTGATTCTGCTTTGGCAGAGGGGTCGGACTCAGTGTTATCTGGAGGTCCTTTCCAACCTCTAATATTCTGTGATTCTGTGATTCTGTATATCTGTTTGAAGGATTTCTGTTTATTCTCCCAACAGAGAAGAAAATGCTAGTTTCATGCAAATGTAAGGGACATTTGTAGCAAGTAATTTGTCTCATTTATCCCTATTATATTCTGTGTAGTTCTATGTAAAATATTAACTTTATTATAAAGGATCTACATTCCCCCCCCCCCATTTTTTGGTTTTTTAAAATTTTATTTATTGTATTTATTTTTTTTAACCATATGTATTTTCTCTTTTCGTGAAATGGAAAGAGCCTGTGTTGCAGTATTGACCCCATAGCATTATAACACCTATTTCCAGCTCAACATATTTTATCTTATTCACACATAAAATTTCTTCCAGGTAATTTTTTCCTAATTTATCTTTTCTGGACCCAGGTAAGTTACAATAAACAAATTATGTCAATGGACAATTTTCCAAAAGTAAAGCTCCAAAACCAATTTAGGCAAGCTTTCTGTCATTTCATATATCAGGAGCTGTACATTCTTGTGCTAGTTTGAGCTAATTGGAATATTTTAATAGAGAAAATTATATTGTAGGCTGTGAAAATGAAACAATGGTGATGTCTACTTCACTCATAGGCTTGTTGAGATGTTTAAGAAAAAGAACTCAAAACAAAGATAAGCCATTTGGGCTGGCAGTCTCTTGGGCACAGCATCTCAGGCGGTCTAGCTTCTGGCTTCTCCTCTCTGACGAGTAATCTCGCTAACCACTTTCCTTCTAACCCCCCTGGCTGATCCTCCAAACTCACCTTGCACGTAAGCCAAACCTTGGGGTAAGGTATAGGAATGGGGAGAAGGTGGAAGGGTGGTTGGGAGCCCCTCCTGGGGTCTCTGATTTCTGGGAGGGGAGTTGTGTTTCTGTATTACCTTTAACTTGTATATTTCTGTAAATATTCCTGTATATTGTGTATATCTCTGCTTGTATATTGTGCTGAGCTGTAAATAGAGCTTCATCTCTTAATATCCAACCAGCTGAGTTCTAGTCTGGGTCATTTTACAAAGTGTGGGGGGTGGGGAACTCCCAAACCATCACAATTCTCTATGAAGTCTAACCTGGAAAGTATAATCTGGAGCTTCTTAAATTTTAACTAGTTCAGAATTAAGGCAAGACTTCACAGGGAAAAATCTGGATGGGGGAGGGGGAGTGGCACCCCATGCCTAGACATAGCCAGGATTTGTACTGGGTCTGTTTTGGCCTACTACCACATGGTCTTAAGCACCCACAGCCAAAGATAGAGGAGGGAAGAAGCTGGAGAACCTATTGGTTCACTCAGCAGACATAAGCGGAGGACAAACGAGCTCAGGATGAATGGAAGGCCAAGACCACTGAAAGAATCACAGTGACTCAGTCAATTTAGTCTGTAGTTTAGAAATAACCATGGTTTCCTCCTGCAATGTTAAGGTGCTTGAGTGTGTCCAGAGAAGGACAACGAGGCTGGGGAGAGGCCTCGAGCACAGCCCTATGGAGAGAGGCTGAGGGAGCTGGGATTGTTTAGCCTGGAGAAGAGGAGGCTCAGGGGAGACCTTCTTGCTGTCTACAACTACCTGAAGGGTAGTTGTTGCCAGAGGGAGGTTACCTTCTTCTCTCAGGCAAGCAGCACCAGAACAAGAAGACACAGTCTCAAGCTGTGCCAGGGGAAGTTTAGGCTGGAGGTGAGGAGAAAGTTCTTGACTGAGAGAGTCATTGACTGCTGGAATGGGCTGCCCAGGGAGGTGGTGGAGTCACCATCCCTGCAGGTGTTCAAGGCAGGTTTGGATGTGGCTCTTGGTGCCATGGTCTAGTCTTGAGGTCTGTGGTAATGGGTTGGACTTGATGATCTTTGAGGTCTCTTCCAACCTTGGTGATACTGTGATACTGTGATGTTAAGGTAGGTCATCCTATTGACTACAACTGCTAAAAGTACAGAGAAGAATGAAGACAAAACCGGAAATGGTATCCATGAAAAGATAGAAGACTGGAAATTTTAATGTTGAAAAAGATATAACTGGGGGAATTTAATAGCAATCTGTAGAGTGACTATTCAAGAGGTGAATAAAGAATGACTATTAAGAATTTGTCATAACTGATTTCATTAATGAGATAAAAAAAAAAAAGAGATAGCTGGTGATAAACCAAAGATAGATAAGCATAAGGAAGTACCTTTTATGTAGCAAATAGCTAAATCATGAAACTTTTGTGGCAGCAAATCTAAGTCAGAAGTACTCAAAAATAGTTCATCTGCTTTGTGGAGGATAAATCCACAGATGGCAAGTAAACTTCATAATCTTCATGTGACTTTTGGCTCAGAAAGATCCTAAACCATTTATTGTCAGCAGCTGGAAAGATGTGCCATGGAAAATCACTCTCCATCAGGTTACATAGTGTAATAATGTTAAGGTAGTTAGTCATGCCTTCATAATATTTTTAATTCACTACTGCAATGTAACTTAGCTGAGCATGAGTCTTTTAGATCTTAGAAGGTTTGAAACCATAGTTTACTACCATATGCCTTCTCTGTTACACAGGTGCCAACATCAAACTTGTCCTTCAGTTAAACTCTGGCATCCCATGGTATTTTTCATCAAAATACAAAATATGGGGCTCATCAAAATACTCAGTGATTCAATCCAGGGATATCTAAAAGCTGTCCTAAACCTCTAGGTTGATGATTTTCTTCCCTGCACAATGCAACACTCTTGAAGTTTTCCTGGCAAAGTCTGAGAATTTGGAAAGAAATCACTGGGGAACTAGGGATGATTACAAATCTCCTTACATTTTCTGCTTTCAAACTGGCTTTTTCTAAGATAAATACATGTGACTATATATTTTAAAGAATAATGTACTAGAACGTGAAAATAAACAGCCCTCTCAGAAAACTCAAACATCAAACTAAACAAAATCTGAACTGCAACAGGACAAAACTGTTCCTGTTTCTGGCTCTTTGCTTTTTTCTGCTCTTGGGGAACTGATAAGAAAAATATACAACAGTGCCTAGTCTTACGTTCTTCTTTCTGTCCAAATGAAAGGAGCTCAGAGTGTACTGTAATAATCACATAGAAGAATAAACACAAAACAGGACAGATGTCACAGTTTATGCTGAAACAAGTCATATTACATCATGTTCAGTTGTTGAAACAGTGATACCTTCCTTCCTTCCTTCCTTCCTTCCTTCCCTCCTTCCCTCCTTCCAAATTCCTTCCTTCCGAATTCCTTCTTTCTGAATTCCTCCCAAATTCCTTCCTTCCTAATTCCTTCTGAATTCCTTCCTTCCAAATTCCTTCCTTCTGAATTATTTCCTTCTTTCTGAATTCCTTTCTTCCAAACTCCTTCCTTCTGCACTCCTTAATTCCTTCCCTTTCAAGCATGAGTAAGCAGACATTTAGAAGTCCGCTGTAGACCCCAAATGCAAATGCACAAGCTCTTTATACCATTTATCTTTTATATATGGTAACTTATGAGTTGTCTTTACATTCTTGTTCATCTGAAGACTTTGTATCATGAAGTAAATACAGAACCCATTTTCCTCTTCCAATAGTCAAGTAAAATGACATGACATGATGTCAAATAACTCTACTCTGAGGATATAAGTACATATATAGTCCACTGCTGGAACAAAAAAATAAACCCAAACCAAACCAAACCAAACAACCAAAATTCCATAATTATGCATCACATCAGCTTCCTCCATGGATGTTTCCCTAGGATTTGATGACTTCTAGCATTAAACATCTGATATCTCTTGTGGGGAGACCCGGATCTTGCAGAAACTCATGAACTTTGAGGCCTTGAGTAACCTGTACTAGTGGGAGGTGTCCCTGCCTATGGCAGGCGGTTGGACCTAGATGATCCTTGAGATGATACCATTCTATGACTCTATGATTCTATGAACAAGCCATAGAATTCTCAAATTTTTCTCTTTTTAATCTAATAATTTCTATCCATGCTACATGAACCTGAAAAAATGCAGCCTGGATAACAGTTACACAGTTGTTTGGATTTGTGATAGTGAAAAAATACTTGCCTACATTCAGTGTGCAGTCAATGTGCTTGGCCTAACAAGCATGAATACTGTTTTACAATAACTTTCACAGAGGATAGTCACTTTTTTGGAACAGTAAATTGTCAGCTGGAGCTCGTTTAATGCCTTATCTCTTGCTGCCTCATGAATAGTTTGCAATGAGAAAGGTTGATACTGGAACATGGTAGCAGTACCTCTGTAACTTCTCTTTGTTACCATCTCTCAGATGAAGTCCTTTGATCCTTACAGTGACTTTAGCCACATATATTCCTGTGATGGAGACCCCACCTCAAAACAGTGAACTGAACTCTAGATTTGTTAGAAATGCTGGATACAGGTATGAGTCTATCCAGTAACTGAAGGGGACCTATAAGAAAGCTGAGAAATGACTTTTTACTAGGGCTTGTAGTGATAGGATGAGAAGGGATAGCTTTAAGCTTCAGGAGGGTAGACTTAGACCAGATATTGGGAAGAAATTCTTTACAGTGAGGATGCTGAGACACTGGTACAGGCTGTCTAGAGCAGTCATGAATGCCCACTTCCTGGAAGTGATCAAGGCAAGATTGTATGAGGCCTTGAGCAACCTGGTCTAGTGGAAGTTGTTCCTGCCCATGGCAGGGGGATTGTAACTAGATGATCTTCAAGGTCCTTTCCATTCTATAAACCCATGAATATAAACCCATTCTATAAATCTACAAATCTTTGAAAAGATGTCTTTTGTCCTTGTTTGAACCTTCTCCAGCTCTCATAGCGCTGTGCTGGCAACTCACAGTCTCCTAACAGCTGTGTACCATCATAGCATCTCTCCTGCTCCTCCTACACTAGAAAGAAGGAATAGGTCTTTGGAATGAATGGGCAAAAATCTTTACATGACTCGCTTCAGCCTATATTCACAACTGTAATGTTAGTCTCAATCTGGGGGAGTAAATATGTAGAAGCAAGGAAATCCTATGACTGACACTGGTGTGATGATGTGAGATGTTGGCTTTCATAACACATCTCTTTGTTCCTGGATGAAACTAATGGAATAATATAGATGATTTGGAGATCCATATGCCTAGCTATGAATCTACTGAGGGTGACAGACCAGTTTTGAATTAGGACTAACACCAAACATTCATGCCATGAGGTATTTGGACTCAGATTTCACAGAATCACAGAATTAACCAGGTTGGAAAAGACCTCCAGGATCAGTGAGTCCAACCTATCATTTAAAACCTTCTAACTAAATGATGGCACCAAGAGCCTCATCCAGCCTCTTTATAATGCTTCCAGGGATGGCAACTCCACCACCTCCCATTCCAGTGAGCAATCACTTTTTCCGTGAAGAACTTCTCCCTAACATCCAGCCTAAACCTGCCCTGGCACAGTTTGAGACTGTGTACTCTTGTTCTGTCACTGGTGCCTGGCAGAAAAGACCAACCGCTGCCTGGATACAACCTCCTCTCAGGTAGTAGTAGACAGCAATGAGGTCTCCCCTGAGCCTCCTCTTCTCCAGGCTGAACAACCCCAGCTCCCTCAGCCTCTCCTCACAGGGCTGTGCTCCAGCCCCCTCACCAACCTTGTTNCCTCCCTCCCGGGCTGCTCTCCAGCCACTCTGTCCCCAGCCTGTAGGGCAGCATGGGGTTGTGGCCAAAGTGCAGAACCTGGCACTTGGACTTATTAAAACTGATGGCACTGGACCGTCCCCATCTGTCCATCCTGTCCAGGTCCCTCTGCAGAGCCCTCCTGCCCTCTAACAGATCCACACATGCTCCCAACTTGGTGTCGTCTGCAAACTTACTGATGGTGCATTCAATCCTCTCATCCAGTTCATCAGTGAAGATATTAAACAGGACTGGGACCAGCACTGATCCCTGGGGCACACCACTAGTGACTGGCTACCAACTGGATATGGCATCATTCACCACCACTCTCTGGGCCTGGCCCTCCAACCAGTTCTTAACCCGACACAGAGTGCCCTGTCCAAGCCACATAAACTCCATGCTTTATGTTAATCCTTGGATCATATTCTATTGATACTGCTTACTCCTTGGCTTTAAGTTTCTCATCATTAAGCTGTTACTAAAAAATTCAAGTCTATGTGTCAATAAGATGTAATTTTGAAATATTTGTTTTGCCTGGAGAATTCTGCTGTTTACTTCATTGGAGGTATTTAAGATAGAGAGCATTACTAATAAACACGAAGTCATTAATAGCATAAAGCAAAATTTATGTATAAGTTTCTTGACCATCTCTCATGAATCTGGTTTCTTGACTTTGACCTTAACCACGTTAGTTGTCCCAGAGTTCTGGAATCTCAGACATGCACCTTCAACAGCTCATGAAGGCTGCATTGTATCCAGAGCAGACATGTGGCTTTCCTCTGTAAGAAAATGAGACACATGAGAGGTTGAGTGGTGTAGGCAGAAAGGCACACCCACCCAGATGGGAAGCTGGGATATGGTCATCTGAGTCTGAAATCTTGGATGTGCACCTGTCTGTGGGGACTGGGCATGGTCTAGGCTGTGTCTAGACATGATCTAACAAAAACTATGATGTTTTTGGCTAGAAAGAAGCTTGAAATCTGCCCAGGTGGACCAGAAAGGATGTTCAACCAATAGCTCTTATCCAACTGCCTCATGATAAATCAATATTGGGAAATTCTCAAGCATGGTAGTTTTCACATCCCTGCTGGCTATCTGGCAGTTTTACCACTGCAGGGGGTAGGTAACTTTGAACTTATTTGTGGACATGAAATGAACTCTTATTATTTGTTATATAATATATAATTGCTGAATTTGGTAAGGGGACTATAGTTCTGACAATTTTATAGACAAAAATTGTGGGTTATATGCTTAGCAAAAGAACATGCTCATGCATAGAATCATAGAATGGTAAGGTTGGAAGGGACCTCAAGGATCATCTAGTTCCAATCCCCTGCCATAGGCAGGAACACCTCCCACTAGCACAGCTCACTCAAGGCCTCCTCCAACCTGGCCTTGAACACCTCCAGGAAGGGAGCAGCCACAATCTCCCTGGGAAACCTGTTCCAGTGCCTCACCACCCTCACTGCAAAGAACTTCCTCCTAACATCCAGTCTAAATCTCCCCTCTGCCAGTTTAAATCCATTGCCCCTTGTCCTGTCATTGCAAAACCTATGCATATAGATGAACTTCTCTATTTGCAAACACATTTTTCAAAACAAAATCCAACCATTCCCTCTCATGCTCCCCAAACCACTAATTCCTGGTTATACTCAAGTTTCAGATGACTCAACTCAATTTCTTTGTGAACAAAGGTTGTGGCTGAAAAAAAAAACCCAACTGTTTTTTGTTCAAATTCAGTTAGTCACACCAAAGCAACCTGCTGCAATAAACCTCATCATTCAAAAATGAGCAGAAGCCTCTTGTAATCACTAATTGCCTTCTGCCATAAACAGAAAGGTGCTTCCTGGGCCCATCTAGTGGGTAAGCAGGATAACTAACCACAAGCGGTATGAATGACCACACAAACCTTCTCTTCCAGTAAAAATGTTTTTTTATGCTAGTTACCTCTTGAAGTGTTCCAGTTTTGCCTGTTCCATGTGTGTATAAATTTCCAAACGGTGCATTTTGAACCTTGCAAACAAGTTTTGTGCTGAGATGTGATGTTAATAAACAGTTTTTATAGTTATTAACAATTTCTGCCTGGATATAAAAATTAATATAGATTATTGATTTTGCATAATTTGTAACAGGGCACCTCTTCATCTTTCCAATTCCTTCTGAACTATTGAATATAATGAAGCTAAGTACTCATTTTTCCCACTTAAAAAGCATCCTGACCAATGTTCCAGGAGTACTGCTACAGTTTCACATGTATACTTTATCACAGGTGAAGTGCCATTTGCCCCATCACTTTATTACTCCTGCTTTTCAAACTGGATGGCAGTTGCATCCATGTGAGTTGCAGGGACACCCATGGAAATGCTGCTGAGTTTGAGTTGCTTTTCGTTTGATATTTGGTGAAGGTGATATGATTCCAAGTAAATATCAAGTAGATTGGTTGGAATCAACCAGAGTGCTTTAATTGTTGGCTCTGTCTCTTGAGGAATCATGCTGCATAGATACTTGGCAGCACTTTGACACTGTATCTGCACCTCAGAGTCTTTCTTTGTTATCTTCTGCCCCTTAAAAAGCATGTTTTATGGATAGAATAGGTCTGTAGAAAAGCCTGAAACATTACTTCCTTTTGCAAAATGATCAAAGATTGAAATGGGTCCTATTCCTTTCCCACCATGTAAATCCCAGCCTCAGAGAGAGCTTCCTAGGGTAAGCAGTTATTACTCTGCATAGACAGCTGAGCTATCTTACTATGTGCATGGTTTGGTGGCCCTTCTGCATATCACAGTACTGATATACAGCACTAAATTCACTGTGAAAACTTGTCTGCTATGGAGTGATCTGAGATGTCTGATTATGTATGGTGTATCATATTGACTTGACAGAAGGCCAGTCGTGTCCTAGCCTGCATCAAAAGCAGCACGGTCAGCAAATCTAGAGAAGAGATTCTGCCCCTTTGCTCTGGTAAGACCTCACCTTGAGTACGGTGAGCAGCTCTGGTGCCCTCAGCACAAGAAGGACATGGTCCTGATGGAGAGACTCCAGAGGCGGTCCCTGAAAATGATCAGGGTATTGGAACACCTTTTCTACAAGGACAGACTGAGGGAGCTGAGACTGTTCAGCCTGGAGAAGAGAAGACTCTGGGGAGACCTAATAGTGGCCTTCCAATACCTGAAGATGGCCTACAGAAAGGCTGGAGAGGGACTCTTTATGAAGGCTTGTGGTGATAGGATGAGGGGAAGTGTTTTTAAATTAGAGAAGAGTAGGTTGGATGTTAGGAGGAAGTTCTTTACCATGAGGGTAGTGGAACTCTGGCACAGGTTGCCCAGGGAAGTAGTTGAGGTTCTATCTTTGGAGATACTCAAAGTCAGTCTTGATGGTCAGTGTGATCTAACAGAGGATATCCCTGGTCACTGCAGTGGGGCTGTGTACCAGGTTAGGGTGGATCCCTCCCCTGGTAAAACAAAATCACCACAACACGTAGTTTTTTTCTTTTTGGTTTTGTTATGAAGTCAAGAAAAAAAAAAAGAACAAACTTATTTCTTACAGTTTAAATATAACAGTATAGGGAAGAGAAAACAAGAAAATTATTACAAATAGATATAATAACCTGCGGGAAGACGGGGAAGGGGTCAAGCGGCGGCGAAAACAGCAGCAGCAGCAGTAGCCAAAACAGCAGCAGGGGAAGATAGCAGCAGGCACAGGCGAAGCAGCCGAAGCAGCAAGGGGCAAGTACAAGCTGTGCTTCCCAACATAAAGCTCTTGATGCTCCAATGAAATTATATTAACTTATCTATTGTTGCCATTATATAGCCTATCCCCAGAATATTCGCCTTACAGCTTCAACCTCCAAGGTTTCTCTGTTTTTTTTTTTTTTTAGTTTGTTTTGTCTGAGGTAGGAATCTAACTCAAACGGCCACAGGCTGGACAAGATGACCTTTGTAGGTCCCTTCCAACCCAAACCATTCTTTGACTCTAAGATTACAGATTCTAAGATTACATAACATTAGGATAAGACTGGACATTAGAGTGGTCAAACACTGAAACAGGTCTTTGACTAGGTGTTTCCTAGAAAGGTGATTAATGCCCCAAGACTGTAAGTGTGTAAGAAACTGCTTTTAATATCATGCTTTAACTTTTGATTGGCTCTGAAGCAACCAGGCAGTTAGACTATATGATTATTGCAAATCCCTTACAACAAAAATATTCCATTCCATTCCATTCCATTCCATTCCATTCCATTCCATTCCATTCCATTCCATTCCATTCCATTCCATTCCATTCCATATAATAAATAAGACAACTTTCATAGCTGATTTGGGACAGATATGAAATAATGAGTGAGGGGAGCTTTGCTCTATTCTTTTTTATGTAGACAGATAATACAATTTCAAAGAATCACACAGAATGTATTGGGTTGGAAGGGAGCCTCAAAAGTAATTTTGTCCAACCATTCTGCAGTGAGCATGGACATCTCCAGCTAGATTACTTTGCTCAGGGCCCCATTAAGTTTGACCTTGAATGTCTCTTTATAACCTTTTGGGTTATAAGGTTTTTTCTCCTCATTTCTGGACCTCAACCACTTCTCTGGGCAATACTGTTCCAGTATTCCACCACTCTACAATGAGGACTTTACCCTTATGCCTATCCTAAATCTACCCTGCTCTAGTTTAAAACCATTGCCCCACGTTCTATCACTCAGTGCCCTTCTAAACAGTCCTTCCCCAGATTTTCTGTAGGTCCTTTTCATATATTGAAATGTAGCTGTAAGTTCTTCATGGAGCCTTCACTTCTCCAGGCCTAACAGCCCCAACTCTCTCAGTGTGTCCTCATAGGAGAGGTGTTCCAATCCTCTGATTGTCTTCATGTCCCTTCTCTGTACCTGTTGAAGCAGCTTCCTGCCCTTCTTGTGCTAGAGGTCTCAGTCTTGGACACAGCACTCCAGGTGAGGTCTCTCGAGAGCAGAGCAGAGTTTCAGAATCACCTCTCTCAACCAGGTGGCCATGTTTCTTTGTTAGTTAACAGATACATTATTATATACTAGTATATAATATACACAATATAGACTAATATTGGCAGAATTGTAGGGTTCAAAATCCAAGCTGAGCATTTCTCTAGTTCTTATAGCCTAATTTGTCACTAGTGACATAGATCTCTGAAACATATTTTTAACTGTAATAATTCATTCTCTGTTGGAAGCAAAGTACAAATGAAGACTTGATCTTTCTACAATCTGTTGACTTTTTTTTTCAGAGGATCATTTATATGATGAAGAGTTTATCTATTGAATTTTTTCCAGGCTTACTGATGCTGTTCTTGTAAATTAACATGCTAAAACATGTCTTGGAAGTAAGTATTCATACATCTTTTCATCAGGGGATTAAGTCTGGGTAACACATCAGAATCTGAAACATCTACATTTATGGTGAAGTTCTTACTTTAGGTGATTGTAGTATGAGGTATTGGAACAAAATTTGTCAGGCATCAAGAGATTGGACACATTTATGTAGTGGGAACACTGAAAGAGTTTTGAATAAGTACTTGGTTTTCAGAATGTAATTCAACAACTATCTGTGTGGAATGAGCAAGATATTCCTTCTCCAGATATGTTATCCCACAAGTTTTTACTGGATAGATGGATCACAGGTCTGTTCTTAATATGGCAATCTTTTCTTTTTATGTTTTAAGGATTAAGTGCAGAACAGACCTGGAAGCACAATGTGGTATTTCCAAGGGTGAGCTGTGATACTCTCCATCTGTGTTTTCAGTTTCATCCAGTAGTCTGAACAGCAGCAGACACAGCCAAGACTGACATTTTCACTACCAAAGGAAGTTAAATAGAATTTAGAAAATAAAGTGATTTGTTATAGAATTGTCAGGGCTGGAAGGAACCTCAGGGATCATCTAGTTCCAACCCCCTTGCCATGGGCAGGGACACCTCACACTAGATCAGGTTGCTCAAAGCCCCATCCAGCCTGGCTTTAAAGACCTCCAGGGATGGGGCTTCCACCACCTCCCTGAGAAACCCATTCCAGTGTCTTCACTCTCATGGTGAAGAACTTCTTCCTAACTTCCAGTCTGAATTTAGTCACTTGTAGTTTTGCTCCATTCCACCTAGTCCTATCACTACCTGATATCCTAAAAAGTCCCTTGGCAGCTTTCCTGTAGGCCCCCTTCAGATACTGGAAGGTCACAATAAGGTCTCCTTGCAGCCTTCTCTTCTCCAAACTGAACAGCCCCAACTCTGTCAATCTATCATTACTCCAGAGACAGATGTGCTCCAGAGGTGCACCAGCCCTCTGATCATACTCATGGCCCTTCTCTAGACATGTCCCAGCATGTCCATATCTTTTATGTTAATAGAGGCTTCAGAACTGGATGTAGTACTCCCATTGAGGTCTCACCAGACTGGAGAAGAAGGGGAGAATCACCTCCCTCGACCTGCCGGCCACACTTCTCTTGATGCACCCCAGGATATGGTTGGCTTTCTGGGATGCAAGTGCACACTGGTGGCTTGTGTTATGTTTTTAATGTGAAAGGCATATAACAATTATCTTCCTTTTTCTCATGGTCTGTCTAGTTTTCCAAATGTATATCTGTGGATTCCACAGCTTTACACATCCTGGGCTGGTGAGTTTTTCTTTATCATCCATCCCTGAGCTCAGTTTATTTATTAAGTATTTTGGCTGTTTGCAGTGAATTCATTGTTTATCCAAATCTCAGGTAGGCAGGAAGCGCATTCAGTCAAAAAAACTCAAAAAGCCAAATTTAGTGTAGAGAGTTGGTACACTTCAATTCATAGAATCATAGAATCATAGAATGGTAAGGTTGGAAGGGACCTCAAGGATCATCTAGTTCCAACCCCCTGCCATAGGCAGGGACACCTCCCACTAGTAGAGGTTACTCAAGGCCTCCTCCAACCTGGCCTTTAACATCTCCAGGGAGG